>JAKWJD010001761.1:22274409-22426749 GCA_027705065.1 Solanum peruvianum
TGTCACGACCCAAATCGGGGACGCGACTGGCACCCACATTTACCCTCCGATGTGAGCGAACCAACCCATCTAACCTTAACATTTCAAGATATTTCAACAAAAATAATGCGGAAGACTAAACTCATTAATAAAAAAACAACTCAACTATTATTAATATTCCCAAAATCTGGAAGTCATCACCACAAAACATCTATCTCAAACTACTAATCTAAGAATGTCTAAAAACTAAAAACAATTAAAAACTAGTCCATGCCGGAAGTTCAAGCATCAAGACTTGAAGAAGGAGACCCAGTCCAAGCTAGACGCATTAGCTCACCTGAATTTCCGATGAGTGAAGACGGCTTGATCTACTGCTGAGTCGAAGTTGACGGAACGTTTGCTGCATAACACAAATAACAAAGGAAACATAAAAGTAGGGGGTCAGTACAACCACACGTACTGAGTAGATATCATCGGTTAACTCAAAATAGGGAACATATATATCAAATAATATTAAAAATCAACTATAAACTCAACATGTACAACAACAAGTATCATAATCGTCAATAACACCATCAAGTTCATTCATGAGGGCTCAAGCCTCATTACCATACTCATTTGGGAATTAGTTCATTATGTTGATATATTATCATCTTTCGAGATTCATTATTTTTTCTTCCTCTTGTGTCGGTACGTGACACTCCGATCCCCTACCACTAGTGTCGGAACGTGACACTCTCCGATCCCCTATATGTGTCGGAACGTGACACTCCGATCCCCTATATGTGGTCGGAACGTGACACTCCCGATCCCCTATATGTGGTCGGTACGTGACACTCGATCCCCTATATCTACGTGTCGGTTCGTGACACCCGTCCCACTAATACTATGTGTCGGACCGTGACACTCCGATCCACTAATTCTATGTGTCGGAACGTGACACTCCGATCCACTAATCTCATTATAATCCGTTCATCAAGCCTTCTATAACCAGGCATCATCAATCCCAATCACTTTAATTCATCAAACCTCTTCCTTTATACCAAGGCATTATCATTAATATCATAGATTAAAGTTTCTTTCAAGATTTGGGATTCAATGGTTTTCATCATGCTTGTATTATCAACATCACATAATCATATTCATACAAGCATACAATAAGCATATAGACAGGTTTACAATATCATCAACACATATTATTCACTATCAAGAGTTCACTACTACGAATATCGTAATACAAAACCATAACCTACCTCCACCGAAGAATTGGAATCACACAAGAAATTTCCCAAGCTTGCTATTCTTCTCTCTCCTCGATCGATCTGCTCTCTCTCCCTTTCTGTTCTTTCTCTTTTGTTTTACTCAAACCCTCTTTACTTTACCCTAATTAATCATATAATTAAGTGTGAAAAGGACAATAAAACCCCCCTCTAATTCACTTAAGGTTACCCCTTTTAACCCCTAAGTAATTAGACTTATTAATGTTACCCCTCAATCTTTGTAATTAAGGAAGAATAATAATCAAAAACGACCCTTAAAACGTGTGGAGAAATCCCAACTGCCTGGGATTGTGCAGCCTGTGACGGGCCGTCATGCCTGCGACGGTCCGTCACACACGGCCGTCGTTCCTCCCCAGACTCCAGATGGCTGCGACGGCCCGTCACCCCTGTGACGGTCCGTCCTGGCCCCTCCGTCATGACGGTCAGAAACTCGTTTTCTTGCACCAATTTCTCAAAAGTTGAAGTGTTTTGCAACGGGACTCACGACGGTTCGTCGTGGATGTGACGGCACGTCCTGCAGGTCCGTCACAATTTACAGAGAGTCGATTTTCAGTACCCGATTTCAAACTCTAAGTGTCATGGAACGGAACACCCACGACGGTCCGTCGAGCCTGTGACGGTCCGTCGTTGGGTCCGTGGTTTCAGCCAGTTTTTCCAGAATTTGTTCTGCTGCTCAAACGACTAAACAGGTCGTTACAATAGATACCAATTTACCCATCGTCGTCCCCGAACGATCAAAAGAAGAAAGACCATGGCGAAAAGGAGTACCTGAATCTGTGAACAGATGTGGGTATTTTTCTTGCATATCTGCCTCCTTCTCCCAAGTAGCTTCTTCAACCGGTCGATTCTTCCATTGAACTTTGATGGATGCAATCTCTCTCGACCTCAACTTGCGAACTTCTCTATCTAATATAGCAACCGGTTCCTCTTCATAAGTCAAGTTCTCATCCAACAAAACTGAATCCCAACGGATAATGTAGTTTCCATCTCCGTGGTATCTCTTCAACATGGATACATGAAACACCGGATGCACTCCGGACAGCCCTGGGGTAAGGCTAATTCATAAGCCACCTCCCCTATTCTCTTAAGCACTCAAATGGTCCAAATACCTTGGACTTAACTTACCTCTTTTTCCAAACCGCATCACCCCTTTCATGGGCGAAACCTTCAACAAGACTTGTTCACCTTCCATGAACTCCAAGTCTCTAACCTTTCGGTCTGCATACTCCTTTTGTCTACTTTGAGCCGCCAAAAGCTTTTCTTGAATAGCTTTCACCCTTCTCCATAGAATCTCTCAACAGATCAGTCCCCCAGGTCTAACCTCGAAGGCATCAAACCAACCAATGGGAGATCTACACCTCCTCCCATACAATGCTTCAAATGGGGCCATGTCGATACTAGAGTGATAACTATTATGTATGAAAAACTCTGCCAAAGGTAAGAAACTATCCCAATGGCCACCAAACTCTATCACACATGCGCGAAGCATATCCTCCAAAACTTGAATCGTTCGCAGACAGACTGACCATCGGTCTGAGGATGAAATGCAGTACTAAGGTCCAACCTAGTACCTAATTCAGCATGTAATGTTCTCCAAAACTTAGAAGTAAACTGCGTACCTCTATCTGATATGATTGAGAGTGGAACTCCATGCAACCGAACGATTTCTGAGATGTAGATTTTGGCTAACTTCTCTGCATTGTAGGTCACCTTGACAGGAATGAAGTGAGCAGACTTAGTTAACCTATCAACAATCACCCAAATAGAGTCATACTTACCCAATGTCTTTGGAAGACCAACCACGAAGTCCATCGCGATTCTCTCCCACTTCCATTCAGGAATGGGCATTCTCTGAAGTGTTCCTCCGGGCCTTTGGTGTTCATACTTTACTTGTTGACAATTTGGACACTTGGCAACAAACTCAACAATATCTCGCTTCATTCTACTCCACCAGAAGTGTTGCTTTAGGTCGCGATACATCTTGGTTGCACCAGGATGTATAGAATATCCGGAACTATGAGCTTCTGTAAGAATAGTGGTGATCAAATCATCGATGCGGGGTACACATACTCTTCCCTTGATCCTCAAAACACCTTCCCCATCGATTATTGCTTCCTTAGCCTCTCCTTGCAACACTTTATCTCGAATTCGCCTTAGTTTCTCATCATCAAACTGTTTCCCCTTAATCTGATCAAGAAAAGAGGATTTTGCCTCTACACAAGCTACAATCCCTCCCTTCTCATTTATTTCTAACCTCATAAGGTCATTAGCCAAAATCTGCACTTCTCTAGCCAATGGGCGTCTAGAAGCTTGCAAATGAGCTGACTTCCCATGCTTCCCATTTCCTTCGGCCTTTCTACTCAAGGCATCTGCCACAACATTAGCCTTCCCCGGATGATACAAGATAGTGATGTCGTAGTCCTTCAGTAGTTCCATCCATCTCCTCTGTCTCAAGTTCAAGTCTTTCTGAGTGAAGACATACTGTAGGCTACGATGGTCCGTATAGACTTCACACTTAACCCCATACAAATAGTGTCTCCATTGCTTTAGTGCAAATACTACCGCGGCCAACTCCAAGTCATGGGTCGGATAGTTGCGTTCATGCACTTTAATTGTCTTGAAGCATAAGCAATCACATTTTTCTCTTGCATTAGCACTGCACCCAACCCAGAATAGGATGCATCACAATAACAATGAAGTTTTTGCCCTCTACTAGCAAGGTAAGGATAGGTGCGGTAGTCAACAAAGTCTTAAGCTTCTGGAAGCTCTCCTCACACTCATCCGACCATACAAATGGACGTTTTGCTTAGTCAAGTTCGTCAATTGGGAAGCAATGGAAGAGAATCCCTTGACGAATCGGCGGTAGTAGCTAGCTAACCCCACAAAACTCCTTATTTCTGACACGTTTGTAGGTCTTACCCAATTCTTTACCGTCTCAATCTTAGATGGATCTACCATCACTCCATCCTTAGAAACCACGTGCCCCAAGAAGGACACTGAATCTAGCCAAAACTCACACTTGGAGAATTTCGCATAAAGCTTTTTCTTTCTCAACAACTCTAACACCATTTCAAATGCTCCTCATGTTCTTTCTTACTTTTGGAGTATATCAGTATATCATCAATAAACACAATCACAAAGAGATCCAAATATGGCTTGAAAATCCCGTTCATCAAGCTCATGAAGGCAGCAGGGGCATTAGTAAGACCAAACGACATTACCACACAACTCATAATGCCCATACCTAGTTCGAAAAGCAGTCTTTGGCACATCCGTTGCTCGTATTTTCAATTGGTGATAACCGGACTCAAGTCAATCTTCGAGAAGACACAAGCACCTTGTAACTGATCGAACAAGTCATCAATGCGAGGAATGGGGTACTTGTTCTTAATAGTTACCTTGTTCAACTGTCGGTAATCTATGCACATTCGGAAACTCCCATCCTTCTTCTTCACAAACAAGACCGGAGCACCCCAAGGAGATGCACTTGGTCTAATGAAGCCTTTGCTCAACAACTCTTGAAGTTGAGCCTTTAATTCTCTTAACTCGCGGGAGCCATTCTATACGGGGGTATAGAAATGGGGCGAGTACCGGGTTCCAAATCAATGCAGAAGTCTATATCCCTATCTGGTGGCATACCGGGAAGATCTGCAGGGAACACATCCAAAAACTCACAGACTACCGAAACTGACTCAATCGATGGTACTTGGAGTAGTGTCATCCTTAAGATGTGCGAAGAAAGCTAGACAACCCTTACTAACCATCTTCTGAGCACGAATAAAGGAGATTATACGCACCGGATTGGAAGTGTAGCACCCTCCCACACTAACGGATCTGCCCCAGGTGGCTAACGTCACCTGTTTTTTAGCATTACAATCCAAATCGCAAAGTTTGGAGAAAGCAACGTCATACCCCAGAATTACATCAAAGTCACCCATTTCTAAAATAACCAAGTCTACATAAGTGTTGCTCCCCACAAAATTCACCAAACAAGACCTATACACTTTTTCGACTATCACAGACTCACCCACCGAGTAGAAACACGAATAGCATGTCAAGTAATTCACAATGTAAATTTAGACCTTAGCAAATGATGAAATACATAAGAAAACGTGGAGCCAGGGTCAAATAATACAGATGCCATGCAATCACAAACCAAGAGATTACCTGTGATAACAGCATCAGACGCCTCCGCTTCAGATCTCCCAGGAAAGCGTAGCAATGAGCCCCATTATTTGTTTGTCCGTTGCCCCTACCATGTGTGTAGTGAGTGGCTCCGTTTGACCCTCAACCTCTGCCGTTTTGGTGACCACCATTACTCGGCCACCACGCCCTCCAGAATAACGACCCTCTACCATTTACCACCTCTTCCTCTAGCCATTGGGGCTCTGTCTGTAACTCTGTTTTGGACAATTCCTCCTAATATGTCCAATCTCCCCCACATCCATAGCACTCTCTGGAGTCAGGCATGGGTCTATCGGAGTAGTGTTGACCGTGTTCGAGGTGGACCCCCAACTACAGTCTGTAGTGAAGACTGTATTGGTCGATTGAGTGACCTCCAGAGTTCTGTCCTCTAGAATACAGAAATTCCCCATTATACTCACCTCCCCTACGAAACCTCTTTGATGTCGATGTCGTGGTGAGTCATCTGGTTTCACTCCTTCCACCTCAATCACAAAGTCTAAAACCTCTTGGAAGGATGTTTGCCGTTGCCGCTATCTGTAAGGCTGAAATCCGCCAATTCTGACCTCAAACCCCTTCACAAAACGGCGGATCCGTTCTTGTGGACTGAAACAAAGTTGCGTGGCATATCTGGATAGTGCGCGAAATTTAGCCTCATAAGCGTTTACTGTCATCCTTCCCTGTTCAAGACTCAAGAACTCATCCCTCTTCCTATCTCTCAAAGTCCTTGGATATACTTCTCCATAATTAGGGTAGAGAATAATTCCCAAAGTCATAGGTGGTGCCTCTGTTGGTTGACACTCAACATGTGAACGCCACCACATTTTGGCGTTCCCTTGGAACTGATAGCTCACGAACTCGACACCAAACCTCTCTACTATCCCATTTGTGTAGTAGCTCATGACAATCAACCAGAAAATCATAAGCATCCTCAGATTCTGCACCCTTGAAGACTGGGGGGTTTCATTTCAAGAACTTACTGAAAAGTTCGTGTGATCGTTTGTCATAATAGGCCCAGTAGTCAGACGTGGAAATGTGCCTATTCCCAATGGTGCATCCATGCGGGGAGGCCATAGTAGCCGCATGTCGTATCTCTGAAACCGGAGGTGTTGGTGAAGAAACCATTGGAGGTGCTTGACCCTGATCAGACAACCCGCTAAGATAAGCAAGTACTTGGTTGATCATCCTGGGGGGTTAGTTGGGGTGGCATTTCCTCATTCTGCCCTTGTTCAGTTTCCCCTTCCTCACCCTCTCTTACTACATCCTCAGTCGGTGGAGGAGTCACCGCCCTAGTATCAGATGGGCTAGGGGCTCGTCCTCTCCCTCTAGAGGACGTCCCCCACGACCTCTTCCACGGCCTCTTGCCGCGTTGTTCCTCATCGAGCCACAGCCCCAGTGGCTGGCAGTAAGTAGTAGTTTCTTGTCTTTCTGTTGTTGCTGCTGGTGCGGTCGTTGCTCTAGTTCTAACCATCTGCGAGATAGAATGAAGATGGTCAGATACCAATTTGTATCACCTAGATACCAATTGGACTCAAGTAGTAGCACGAAAAGAAAGAATGAAAGAATGGAATTTTCCTAAAGTCTTATAGCCTCTCAAGGAAAAGTAAAGGCGTCCCCCTACCGTTCCTTAAGACTCTACTTAGACCTGTTCTTGTGTGATAGAGACCAATGAACCTAATGCTACTGATACCAAGTCTGTCACGACCCAAATCGGGGACGCGACTGGCCCCACCCATTACCCTCCGATGTGAGCGAACCAACCCATCTAAACCTTAACATTTCAAGATATCAACAGAAAATATGCGGAAGACTTAAACTCATTAATAAAGAAAAACAACTCAAAACTATATTAATATTCCCAAAATCTGGAAGTCATCACCACAAGAACATCTATCTCAAACTACTAATCTAAGAATGTCTAAAAAACTAAAAACAATAAAAACTAGTCCATGCCGGAAGTTCAAGGCATCAAGACTTGAAGAAGGAGACCCAGTCCAAGCTAGACGCATTAGCTCACCCTGAATTTCCGATGAGTGAAGACGGCTTGATCTACTGCTGGTCGAAGTTGACGGAACGTTTGCTGCATAACACAAATAACAAAAGGAAAACATAAAAGTAGGGGGTCAGTACAACCACACGTACTGAGTAGATATCATCGGTTAACTCAAAATAGGGAACAAATATATATCAAATAATATATAAATCAACTATAAACTCAACATGTAACAACAACAAGTATCATAATCGTCAATAACACCATCAAGTTCATTCATGAGGGCTCAAGCCTCATTACCATACTCATTTGGGAATTAGTTCATTATGTTGAATATATTATCATCTTTCGAGATTCATTATTTTTCTTCCTCTTGTGTCGGTACGTGACACTCCGATCCCCTACCACTATGTGTCGGAACGTGACACTCCGATCCCCTATATGGTGCGGAACGTGACACTCCGATCCCCTATATGTGTCGGAACGTGACACTCCGATCCCCTATATGTGTCGGTACGTGACACTCCGATCCCCTATATCTACGTGTCGGTTCGTGACACCCGTCCCTAATACTATGTGTCGGAACGTGACACTCCGATCCACTAATTCTATGTGTCGGAACGTGACACTCCGATCCACTAATCTCATTATATCCGTTCATCAAGCCTTCTCTAACCAAGGGAATCATCAATCCCAATCACTTTAATTCATCAAACCTTCTTTATACCAAGGCATTATCATTAATATCATAGATTAAAGTTTCTTTCAAGATTTGGGATTCAATGGTTTTCATCATGCTTGTATTATCAATATCACATAATCATATTCATACAAGCATACAATAAGCATATAGACAGGTTTACAATATCATCAACACATATTATTCACTATCAAGAGTTCACTACGAATATCGTAATACAAAACCCAACCTACCTCCACCGAAGAATTGGAATCAACAAGAAATTTCCCAAGCTTGCTATTCTTCTCTCTCTCGATCGATCTGCTCTCTCTCCTTTCTGTTCTTCTCTTTTGTTTTACTCAAACCCTCTTTCCTTTACCCTAATAAGCATATAATTAAGTGTGAAAAAGGACAATAAACCCCTCTAATTCACTTAAGGTTACCCTTTTAACCCCTAAGTAATTAGACTTATTTAATGTTACCCTCAATCTTTGTATTAAGGAAAGATAATCAAAAACGACCCTTAAAACGTGTGGAGAAATCCCAAACTGCCTGGGATTGTGCAGCCTGTGACGGGCCGTCATGCCTGCGACGGTCCGTCACACCGGCCGTCGTGTCCTCCCCAGACTCCAGATGGCTGCGACGGCCGTCACCCCTGTGACGGTCCGTCCTGGCCCCTCCGTCATGACGGTCAGAAGAACTCGTTTTCTTGCACCAATTTCTCAAAAGTTGAAGTGTTTTGCAACGGACTCACGACGGTCGTCGTGGATGTGACGGCACGTCCTGCAGGGTCCGTCACAATTTTACAGAGAGTCGATTTTCAGTACCCGATTTTCAAACTCCAAGTGTCATGGAACGGAACACCCACGACGGTCCGTCGAGCCTGTGACGGTCGTCGTTGGGTCCGTGGTTTCAGCCAGTTTTTCCAGAATTTGTTCTGCTGCTCAAAACGGACTACTAACAGGTCGTTACACCTTCTCAATGAAAACATGAGCCCAACATAAACATCAAGAGTCACTTATGTCAAAACCTCTTTAAAAACACATGAACATGTTGAATACTAATTAATGAAGGCAATAATACTCCAAATACACAAATTAGCACAAATCAAGCAAAGAAAAGAAATTTTTTCACATGATACTCACTTAAGCATAAACCTTTTACCATAAAGATGCATATTTTTGCAAAACAAGATGAGTTACAACTAAAAGGAGTACTTCACAACTCCAGTTAACATATAAACATGACATTTACACAAAGCAACTCAAAACACCAATAACCACATATTAGAGCTCAATATCACAACATTAGGGACTATCATCTTAAAGACAACATGAGCTCAACATAAACATCATGAGTCACTTATGCCAAAACATCTGCTAAGACACACCAACATGTTCAATATAGTTTCATGAAGGCAATAATACTCCAAATACATCAATGAGTGCAAATAAAGAAAAAGAACATTTTTCACATGATACTCATTTTAGCACAAACCTTTTACCATAAAGATGTACATTTTTTCAAAACAAGTTAAATTCAAATTTATTCATTATTTTAATTATTAATAGAAACAACTAACCTTAATTAGGCAAATGATGAGGATAGCGGGTCTTCATGTCGGCGGCCTTCCATGTTGCACCCTCAACTAGGTCCTTATTTTCATTACTAATAGGAACAACTAAGATTATTTAGGAAAATAATAAGGATAACGGGTCATCATGTTGTCTCGGCCTTCCATGTTGCACCCTCAATTATGTGGTTTCTCCATAGAAATTTTACGGTGGCCACCTCTTTGTTCCTCAACTCCTTAACTTGTCGATTAAGGATTTTCACCGAAACCTATTCATAGGAAAGGTTCTCATCCACACGTAACCCTTAAATAGGGAAAATGTAATCGTAGTTACCAATACACTTCTTAAGCATGGAGACTTCAAATATCGTATGTATCAAAGCTAGTTCACTAGGTATACTTGACTCATATTCAACCCTTTCAATTCGTTGCAATATTTTATAGGGACCCACATACCAAGGACTATGTTTTGCCCTTTCTACCGAATATCATCACCCCTTTTTAAGGGAAATTTTCATATACACATTATCTCACACTTCAAATTCAACGGCTCTTCTCACATTATTGGCACAAGACTTTTGTCCACTATAGTACGCCTTTAATCTATCCCTTATCAGATGAACTATCTCCAAAGTTTCATAGGCCATTTAGGGACAAAGGAGTAAAGACTCACCAACTTCAAACCACCCAAAAGGATATATACACTGCCTACCATAGAGTGTGTCAAAATGAGGCATGGCAATACTCAAATGATAGCTAGGATAACTAAATCAAAGACAAGTAATCCATAAGACCTCGGAAATAACTTAGGTGAACTAGATCCTAAAATTATTGTCATCATGGTATACGGTCCTAAATATATCTATAATGTTTTATTGAGTAAGTATAATGAGATTAGGTGCATTGGAAGTAAAATGTCAAGGGACGACTAAGACATTCGACAACTAAGTCACCTATGTGCCTCATATGTGGTTTTATGTTATTATGTGTGATTCATGAGGTTATATTGTCTTTAAATGTTAATATAGAATTATATTCAGTTTTTCAAGTTCATAAGGTTTTGAGGTCAAACGTCTGAGAATGTCCACGACGTTCAAAAGATGTTCCTTGAAATGACCTTGTGTGTCTAAGAATCTTCCGTCGAGTCATCTGAGAGGTCGTAAACTTGTATACAATCATGTTAGGGTCGTAATACCCAAATATAAATCTGCAAGGATCATCCAAAGATCCTTTAGGAAGGACCAAAACATGGTGTGGAGACTGTCCAAGAAAGCCCCTAACGATGGAGGCATCAACGGCTCATGGGAAAATCAACGCCGCTTTGATGTGTACAGTTGGTGGAGACTTACACTAGGAAGGGATTATAACCATGGAAGTCTCTGAACCAACCAACCGAAGGATAAGAAAGTCCGTTTGTGGACAAACGGTCCATCGACTGCCAACCGTTTGTGGACTGCCTCCCTACGTGCCATTCACTGTAAGTTGAGGGGTGAACTTGTAATTTCACCCCACTTCAAAATAAGAGTATTGAAAGTTTCTTGAGGGTATTTTGGTTATTTTTCAGTTTGTATATAAGTCTTAAACACATTGAACACTTCATTCTTCTATATTAAAACCCCAAAATCCCATAGAATTCTCTCTACACTCCATTGAAGTCCAAAGTAAAGAAGGAGCTTGGTGTGATTATTTGTGTGGAGATTCTTCATCAAATTATTTATTTTTATCCTTGAAACTCTCTTCATCAGAATGTCCCAATTCAAAAAATGTTTTTAAAGTTTTCAAGTTGAATTGTCCAATTTCATGATTCTACCATGGGTTCTTGCATTAATGATTTCTAAACATTGAATAATGATTAAATTGTTATTGCATTGATGAATTTAACCTAAACTACTTTTAAACCAATGAATTGGATGAACCCTAGATTTTGACTAAGTTTATTGGGTTACTTAATATTGACCTAATGTTGTTGAATTGTGGTGTAGATTTTTATGGGCTTTCTAATGATGTCATAATTGTATTCAATTTATATCTAGGTTGTATTAATTGATGAATTTTATTTAATTGACCTAGTTCAATTGATTATTCTTGTTTTATGTTTTTTAATTGATGTTCTTGCCATGGGTAAGGGCCTTATGTTATTGAACTGGATGATTTAGCATCAAGTTGAGGCGTTGAGGATGTTTTGGTTGTAAGCTGCCTATTACCTTATTTTGAAATTATTTGTACTTCAATTATTTTGTGATTTGAATGGTCTACTTGTGTTGCGGGTGTTATGTGCTATACTTGCAATTGACGTGGCCTTGTTGCTATTACTTTAGGTATTATGATGATCATGGCCTTGTCGACACTACTTGAAGTAATGTGGATATTTGTGTAGATGATTATGTGAAGTATTATGATATCTATATGCATGTTAAATAACAAGAATGTATAGGTGTTCTATTGATATTATGTGGGTGATCATGTTAAACTATGACTATGTGCTTTTATGTGTACTCTTAGAGTTGATGCATAATTGTTCCTACTTAACTATATTAGTATATATTGATTATATATATGATGTATTAATTTATAGGGTGACATAAAGATGATACGGGTCATCCTAAGTGCTTTAAAGAATAAATGCTATATGTTATCAGGTGAAAAATATAGTATCTTGTTTGGTAGACTTGTGTCCCTTGCTTGATATATTAATGCATGTTATAAGATTATGATATGTCTTTACAAGTTAGGCTTAGTGCATCCTTTTCATGTATGAATGAAAGATATGTGAGACCTTTGAGGATGTTAAGAAGGTCGTGTATGTGGGAAAAGTTATGTTATGGATATTGATGTCGCAAGTGGTAATGGCATCGTTCATGTAAAAGAATGGTGGACATAAGGTTAATTGGCTGTAACAACATAATATTAATCCTTAGGAGAGTCATAATGAGCTATCTTAGTCGGCATTGAAAGGTAGCCCTAGTGGACCTATTTGGTAGGGTGAATGTGATTAGTTTATGAACTATATGAGGAACCTCTTCATGTGATCATGTAATGTCAATTAATCCATGAGAAAAAAGGCTAGCACTGAGTGATTATGTCAAGGGAAGTTGATGTACTTGACAATGAGACAAGAGTATATTGTACCTCTACTTGAGAATGAGACTAGAGTGCATAAAAGCCCTTCATATTCCTTAACCATGTGCCTACAAGAGATGTGTCCTAGTTTAACCCTTTGCAAGTAAAACAACCTCATCATAGTAGGTTTGAACTCTTGATTCCATCTCTATCTATCATGGTCTATGTCGGTTACTACCTTTTCTCATCATCTCGGATAATTACTAGAGTTAGAGAAGTTCTATAAAGTTTAGGTGGTTGTATGGGATGCTATCATGACATTGAACAATAGGCTTTAAAGGTGTTAGTTAGGGTCCCTAGGTCTTTTCTAAGACCATTACTTGAATATCCTTTATGTGATGTATGACTCTTAATGAAACTAATGAACTAATGACTAATGTTATGAAGTCTGTTAATGGAATTAGTACTTATGTAGAGTAGTTTAGGGTTTTTTAGTTAAGGTGTGAAGGGGGCATAGGAATGGTCAATTCAAATCTTACCTACATGAGTCTTAAGAATGACTCTAATTAGGGAAGATGTTAATTATGTGCATATGATTTGATGTTAGGAAGTCTTAAGGATTATTTAGTTACTCTTGAAGACGTCAAGCATAGAAGTTATCTTCTTGAGCTAATTACGTAAGTATTTTGATAGCCTTTGATGAGGAAATGTCATATTATCTATATGCTGACATGTTTCATATTTTGAAGTGTGTATGTCACTTATTATAAGTGTTCTTTTGGGTCTTTTTTGGATTATTAGGGAGGTTGCATGTGCGGTCTCTCTTTGTGTAGCTTTAGTGAATCTTTGGATATATTTTAGTGAGGAGACTACATGCTAGAAGAAGTTAAAAATGAGGAGAAACTACTTCACTATAAAGTGAAGAGAAGCTACTGTAAAGTGCTACCAAAAAGATTTTAAATTCCTTAAATGTGATGTTATTAGTTTCTAATTTGTTTAATGTTGTTCTTATGATTATAATAAGATTTTTAAATGAAAAGATGCATATTTCAAATAAATGTATGTTTTCATGATTTTTATTCATTACGCCATACTTAGTACTTGTGGTTGTACTACCTCCATTCTTTTATCTATATCTATAGTTGTTGGTAGATGAGGAGTATTTGAGAATGAATACTTGAACCAAAGCATTGTTCAAGACTAGTCGAAATATGTCCTATTTTGATTCGAGGGAATAAATGTGTTTTATGTTCCCATTTGAAGTTTTGTAATAAACTAAGTATTTCTATATTAGTGTTGTGTATGGGTCGTGTCTTAAGATGATGAGAGTGAATCTTAGTATTTCCTATGACGTTATATGGAAGAGATATTTAAAAATTATGTTATGATTTGTGAAAAGATTTAATTCCCCACTACTTTTCACTATGTTTATGTGATCAATGATATGTAAAGGTTTGTACAAGACCTCGGAGAGGTCAAGTACGCTGGTTGAAAATCTGAGATTTCCCCTAATATCTTGGGTGTGGTTTCCGATGTGACAATCTTTGTATCAGAGGATAGGTTGGGAAAGTATTATTAGAAATCAAAAAATTTTGTCAAGTCACGTCTAACTGACTATGGACGATCAGTGTGAGTCACGACACATCTATGGGCGAGAGGCTATAGGACGATAGAGTTTCCCTTCTTTTCAACTAATATGTCGTGAGGTAGAGTAAATGTTATGAGTATCCTTCTTAATCTGTTTCCTTTTGTTTCTAGAAGATTAATACTAGAAGGATGGTCGCTAGAATATTTGAAGAAGAAAGGGTGAGTGAGGAGATTCCTCCTCAAGTTGAGCAAGTTCCTCAAGGTTCTAGGGGAGTCCGAGGTGCTAAAGGTGCTGATGTGCCTCCTCAAGGTTATCAAGTCCCTAATGTGGAATGAGGTAATAAGGTTCTGGTTGTTCATCCGGATTTGACTAATAGTGAGAATTGAGAGGCTTTTATTGCTTTAGGCCAAGCCGTGACTACTCAAGTTTATTTGAGTATGGTGCCTAGGGTTGGTGGAGAGCACTATGACTTCTAGGTTGAGAGACTTTGTGAGGATGAATCCTCCAATATTTCTTGTCTTTAAAGTTGGAGAGTATCCCCAAGAGTTTATAGATGTGGTGTAAAAGATAGTGCATTCTATGGGAGTGACATCTAGGGAGAAAGCGGAGTTGGCTTCGTGTCAGTTGAAAGATGTTGCTCGAGTGTAGTACACACAATGGAAAGGCAATAGGACGGAGAAGTTTGGTCCTATTGAGTTGAGAGAATTTAAGGAAGGTTTTCTTAGTAAGTACTTTCCCCGTGATGTGAGAGAAGTTAAATTAGAGGAGTTTATCAATGTCAAGAAAGGCAATATGAGTGTTGAGTAATACTCTTTGAAGTTCTCTAAGCTGTAAAAAAGATGAACTGAGTCGTTTTGTAACGGGTGTGGAGATTTAGTAAAGGAAGAATGTCGTACAGCTATGTTACATGATGATACGACCATAGCTAGACTCATGGTTTATGCACAATTAATTGAAGAGTATAAACATAAGAGGATGAATGGGTGGTTCCAGTGATCATGAAAAAACTAGGGTTAAAAAAAGGGCTCAAACTCAAGAAGAATCTAGCAGTGCTAAGGTGAAATTGGATAAAGGTGGTGGTTCTCAATATGAAAAGCCTACATGTGTAACTTGTGCAAACAGGCACTATGGAAATTGTCTAGCTTATACTAGTTTTTTCTTTGGTTTTGTGAAGGATGATAATAAGGTGAGAAATTGTCCTATCATTGCGGCTAGAGGAAGAGAGTGTAAGCAAGTTGCTCCTTATGTTCCAAAGGAGGATGTTCCAAAGGCAAAGGCTAGTTTCTATGCACTCCGGGCAAGACGATCAATGCTAGATGAGAATGATGATGATTATGAGGGTAAGTCCTTGTTCTTTTCCCTAGAGATATGAGTTCTTTCTATGTGGGGGAGTATAGTTAGAAGATGCGATAGAATGATATAGAAATACGTTGCATGTGCATGATGTTTAGGAGTTTTGTTGAAATAAATTTCATTAACTTCTGAATTGTTTATTTTATGAATCCATTATTATGTTGCAAGATATTTTAATATGATGTTACCTTTAATATGATGTTGTTTCTATTTTGAAAAAAAATTGTTGAATTCAGTGTAAAGGTGCTGCCGGTTCACAGTATAATTTTTGAGAAATTTACTAATTGATTCTTTGGTTTAAAGTTATTTTAGTGATTTTAGAACTTATTTATATGAGTATGAAATTGAATATAAAAGAGTTTTTACTATTGGAATGGAGGATGTGAGTTTTGTAGCATAATGAGTTATGGAATTGTGTTCTAGTTTCTTGTTATGCAGCAAATCTATTGACTATATGGAAATTGATTTTTTATCCTTGCTTATGTTTTATATTGTTTAGTCATGAGATTCTAGTTGAATATCTATTCTTGGAAGCGTTCGGAGAGTGGCAAGTGTCATTCTAGGAGGAATGTTGTCCAAGTGGGGGAGATAGTAAGACCCTGAACATGACTTAGGAGAACTAGAGCCTCACATTGTTTTCATCATGTTCTAACGTCCTAAATAAGTCTATAATATTGTAGTGAGGCAGTAGATAAGAGTGTAAGTTCATTGGAAATCAAACGTCAAGGAACGACTAAGACATTCAACGACTAAGTCACCTATGTGCCTCATGTGTCGTTTTATGTGTTTATGTGTGATTCATAGAATTATAAGGTCTTTAAATGAGTTATTATAGAATATATAGTTGGTTTGTCGAGTTTCGTGATGTTTGGATGTGAAACGTCCAAGAACATCCATGACGTTCGTAAGATGTGCCTTGAAATCACCTATGTGTCCAAGCATGTTTTGTCGAATTTTACATGTTTGCTTTTTTTTAAGTTCATGTGAGAGGTTCTAAAATTGCATACGATAATGTCTGTTGGAAACGACTTGGAGAACATCCCCAATCACCATCCAAGAGTCCTTGAGAATGGACCACAAATATGATCTCAAGACTGTCCAAGGCTGCCCGATATGACAGAGGCATCAATGGCTCGTGGGGTAATCGACGCCCCATTGATGGCTGCCGTTTGTAGGGATTTATAATGGGAAGGGATTAGAACCATGGAAAGTTTATGAACCAACCAACGGAAGGACATGACGGTTTGTGTGTGGACAAATGGTCCGTTGACTGCCAATCGTTGGTGGATTGCCTCCCTGTATGCAGTTCACTGTAAGTTGAGGGGTGAACTTGTAATTTCACCCTACTTCCTAATAAGAGTATTGGTTGTTTCCTAAGGGTCTTTTTGGTATTTCAAATGTTTATATATGTCTTAAACACATTGAAGACTTCATTCTTCTAAATCAAAACCCCAAAATATTCTTAATTAAAGTGGAGAATTAGAGTCATAAAGGTATGGATTTTGATCCTTAAATATGACTTCATCAAGGAGACCAAATTATAAGATGTTTTCTAATGTTTTTGTAACGACCTGTTTAGTTGTTTTAAGCAGCAGATTTTATTTCTGTAAAAACTGGCTGAGACGACGGACCCCACGACGGACCGTCATGGGCACGACGGACCGTCGCAGGGTCTCGTTTCAAAACACTTAGAAATTCTGAAATTTGGTACTGAAAATCGACTCTCTAAACTTCGTAACGGAATGGCAGGACGGACCGTCACAGGCGTGACGGACCGTCACAGACTCTTTGGTGGAAATTGAGTCTCTGAACTTTGCGACGACCTGCAGGACGGACCGTCGCAGGCACGACGGGCCGTCACAAGTTGCGTAATCCCAGTCTGGGTCGGATTTCTTTACACGTTTTAAGGGACGTTTTTGACTATTCCTTCTTTAATTATACAGTTAGTGGGTTAATGTTAATAAGTCTAATTACTTGGGGGTTAAAAGAGGTAACCTTGAGTTAATTAGTGGGGTATTATTGTCATCTTTTATACTTAATTAAATGCTAATTAGGGTAAAAGAAAGAGGGTTTGAAAAAGAAAACTAGAAAGAACAAAGAGAGAGAGGGAGAATCGAACGAGTAGGTGAAAAGAAGAGGAGAAACACAAAGCTTTGGGAAATTGCATGCTTGATCACTAGTCTTCGGTGGAGGTAGGTTATGGTTTTCACACTATTCGTAGTAAACTCTTAATAGTGAATGATATGTGTTAGTAGTATTGTAAAAACCTTCTATATGCTTAATTGTATGCTTGCATGAATATGATTATGTAATTGTGAATAAATAAGCATGATGAAGCTATTGAATCCCAAATCTTGAAAAGAAACCCTAATCTACTTTGTTAATGATGATGCCTTGGTATAAAAGAAGGCTTGATGAACGAAAGTGGTGAGATTAGGGGATCGGGTGCCACGTTCCGGTACCAGGATAGAAATAGAGGATCGGGTGCCACGTTCCGGTACCAGGATAGAATGAGGGTCGGAGTGTCACGTTCCGACACAAGGATAGTATGTGGATCGGGTGCCACGTTCCGGTACCAGGATAGAATGAGGATCGGAGTGTCACATTCCGACACCAGTATAGTATATGGATCAGGTGCCACGTTCTGATACCAGGAAAGAATGAGGATCGGAGTGTCACGTTCCGACACTAGGATAGTATATGGATCGGGTGCCACGTTCCGGTACCAGGATAGAATGAGGATCGGAGTGTCAAGTTTCGACACCAGGATAGTATATGAGGATCGGAGTGCCACGTTCCGGCACCAGGATAGTATATGGAGCGGAGTGTCACGTACCGACACAAGAGGAAGAAAGATAATGAATCTTGAAAGATGTAAATATACTCAATCTAATGAACCTAATTCCCAAATGAGTATGATATTGAAGCTTGAGTCCTCATGGATGAACTTGGTAGTACTTATTAATGATTATAGTAATTGTTGTTGCTACATGTTGAGTATTATAGTTGATTTATGATATTAACTGATATATACTGTTTTCTATTTTGAGTTGGCCGATGATATCTACTCAGTACTTGTGGTTGTACTGACTCCCTACTTTTATGTTTTCTTCTTTGTTATTTGTGGAGTGCAGCAAACGTGCCGTCGTCTTCAACTCAACCGCAAATCTAGCCAGTCTTCGTCACACCGGATCTTCAGGGTGAGCTAATGCTTCTAGCTTGGACTGGATCTTCTTCCTCATGTCTTGATGCCTTGAAGTTCCGGCATGGACTAGCTTTTACTTGTTTTAGCTTCTTAGAATACTCTTAGTTTAGTAATTTGATCATAGATGTTCTTGTAGTGATGACTTCCAGATTTTGGGGAATAATAGATGTTGAATTTTAGAAGTTATTGAATTGGTTTTTATTTATGAGTTTAAGTTTTCCGCATTACTTTCAGTTGATATTGTATTGAAATGTTAGGGTTTAGATTGGTTGGTTTGCTCACATTGGAGGGTAAGTGTGGGTGCCAGTCGCGGCTCGGTTTTGGGTCGTGACAAACTTGGTATCAGAGCATTAGGTTCGTTGGTCTCATCACACAAGAACGAGTCTAGTAGAGTCTTAAGGAACGGTAGGGGACGCCTTTACTTTCTTTGAGAGGCTATAAGACTTTAGGAAAATTCCATTCTTTCTTTCTTTCTTCGTGCTACTACTTGAATCCAATTGGTATCTAGGTGATACAAATTGGTATCTGACCATCTTCACTCTATTTCGCAGATGGTTAGAACTAGAGCAACGACTGCACCAACACCAACACCGGCAAGACAAGAAGCATCTGAGCCAGCCACTAGGGCTGTAGCTCGAAGAGGAGTAGCGGCAAAAGGCCGTGGTAGAGGTCGTGGGAGGACGTCCTCTAGAGGAAGAGGACGAGTACCTAGCCCATCTGATGCTAGGGTGGTGACTCCTACACCGACTGAGGAAGTAGTAAGAGAGGGTGAGGAACGGGAGAATTAACAAGTGCAAAATGAGGAATTGCCACCCCAACCTACCCTAGAGATGATCAATCAGGTTCTTGCTTATCTTAGCGGGTTATCTGATCAGGGTCAAGCACCTCCAGTGTTTTCTGCACCAACACTTCCGGTTTCAGAGGTACGACATGCCGCTGTTGGGGCTCCCCGCATGGAAGCCTCATTGGAAATAGGCACATTTCCTCGTCTGACTACAGGGCCTATAATGACAAATGATCAGCATGAACTTTTCAGTAAGTTCTTGAAATTGAAACCTCCAGTCTTGAAGGGTGTTGAATCGGAGGATGCCTACGATTTTCTGGTTGACTGTCATGAGCTACTACATAAGATGGGTATAGTAGAACGGTTTGGTGTTGAGTTTGTGACTTATCAGTTCCAAGGAAACGCCAAAATGTGGTGGCGGTCACATGTAGAGTGTCAACCAACAGAGGCACCACTATGACTTGGGCCTCATTCTCGAGCTTGTTTATGGAGAAGTATATCCCCCGAACTTTGAGGGATAGGAAAAAAGATGAGTTCTTGAGCCTAGAGCAAGGTAGGATGTCGGTTACTGCTTATGAGGATAGGTTTCGCGAACTATCCAGATATGCCACCCAACTTTGTTTCAGTCCACAAGAGCGGATTCGCCGTTTTGTGAAGGGGTTGAGGTCAGAATTGCGGATTTCAGCCTTACAGGTAGCGGCTACAGCGAAATCCTTTTAGAAAGTGGTAGACTTCGTAATAGAGGTGGAAGGAGTAAAGCAAGATGACTTCACCATGGCGTCGACCTCAAAAAGGTTTCTAAAGGGAGGTGAGTTTAATGGTTCTTATTCTAGAGGACAGGGTCCCGGAGGTTACTCGGTCCGACCAATTCAGTCTTCACTACAAACTGTAGTTGGGGGTCCACCTCAGACCGGTCAACACTTATCTGAGATGCCGATGCTTGAATCCAGAGAATGTTATGGATGTGGGGAGACTGGACACATTAAGAGGTATTGTCCAAAATAGAGTTACAGACCTCCAATGGTTAGAGGTAGAGGTGGTTATGGAAGAGGCCGTCATTCTGGGGGACGCAGTAGTCGAGGTAATGGTGGTCACCAAAACGGCCGAGGTGATGGGCAAACTGGAGCCACTACATCACAACATGGTAGGGGCAACGGGCAGACAGGTGATAGGGCCCATTGTTACGCTTTCCCTGGGCGGTCTGAAGCGGAGACATCCGATGCTGTCATCACAGGTAATCTTTTGATTTGTGATTGCATGGCTTCTGTATTGTTTGATACTGGATCAACATTTTCTTATGTATCTTCCTCATTTGCTAATGGTCTAAATTTACATTGTGAATTACTTGACATGCCTATTCGTGTTTCTACTCCGGTGGGTGAGTCTGTGATAGTTGAAAAGGTATATAGGTCTTGTTTGGTGAATTTTGTGGGGAGCAACACTTATGTAGATTTGGTTATCTTAGAACTGATGTAATTCTGGGTATGACTTGGCTTTCTCCGAATTTTGCGATCTTGGATTGTAATGCTAAAACTGTGACGTTAGCCAAGCCAGGGACAGATCTGTTAGTGTGGGAGGGTGACTACACTTCCAATCCGGTTCGTATCGTCTCATTCTTTCGTGCTAAGATAATGGTTAGTAAGGGTTGTTTAGCCTTGTTGGCACACCTCAGGGATGATACTACCCATGTACCTTCGATTGAGTCGGTTTTCGGTAGTCCGTGAGTTTTTGGATGTGTTCCCTGCAGATCTTCCTGGTATGCCACCGGATAAGGATATTGACTTCTGTATTGATCTTGAACCGGGTACTCGCCCCATTTCTATACCCCCTTATAGAATGGCTCCCGCGGAGTTAAGAGAGTTAAAGGCACAACTTCAAGAGTTGTTGAGCAAAGGCTGCATTAGACCAAGTGCATCTCTTTGGGGTGCTCCGATTTTGTTTGTAAAGAAGAAGGATAGGAGTTTTCGGATGTGCATAGACTATAGACAACTGAACAAGGTAACTATTAAGAACAAGTACCCTCTTTCTCGCATTGATGACTTGTTCGATCAGTTACAAGGTGCTTGTGTCTTCTCTAAGATTGACTTGAGATCCGGTTATCATCAATTGAAAATACGGGAAACGGATGTGCCAAAGACTGCCTTTCGAACCAGGTATGGGCATTATGAATTTGTAGTGATGTCTTTTGGTCTTACGAATGCCCCTGCTGCGTTCATGAGCTTGATGAACGGGATTTTTAAGCCATATTTGGATCTCTTTGTGATCGTATTTATTGATGATATACTGATATACTCTAAAAGTAAGAAGGAACATAAGGAGCTTTGTTGGTTTAGCTAGCTATTACTGTCGATTTGTCAAGGGATTCTCTTCTATTGCTTCCCAATTGACGAACTTGACTAAGCAGAATGTTCCATTTGTATGGTCGGACGAATGTGGGGAAAGCTTTCAGAAGCTCAAGACTTCGTTGACTACCGCACCAATTCTTACCTTGCCCTTGAAAGGTTAGAATTTCATTGTTTATTGTGATGCATCCTATTCGGGTTTGGGTGCAGTGCTAATGCAAGAGAAAAATGTGATTGCGTATGCTTCAAGACAATTAAAAGTGCATGAACGTAACTATCGAACTCATGATTTGGAATTGGCTGCGGTAGTGTTCGCATTAAAGCAATGGAGACACTATCTATATGGAGTTAAGTGTGAAGTATACACGGATCATCGTAGCCTACAGTATGTTTTTACTCAAAAAGATTTGAACTTGAGATAGAGGAGATGGATGGAACTACTGAAGGACTATGACATCACTATCTTGTATCATCCAGGAAAAGCAAATGTTGTGGCGGATGCTTTAAGTAGAAAGGCAGGAAGCATGGGAAGTCTAGCTTACTTGCAAGTTTCTAGACGCCCATTGGCTAGAGAAGTTCAGATTCTGGCTAATGACCTTATGAGGTAAGAGGTAAATGAGAAGGGAGGATTGTTAGCTTGTGTGGAGGCAAGATCTTCCTTCCTTGACAAGATTAAGGGAAAGCAGTTTCATGATGAGAAATTGATCCGGATCCGAGATAAAGTGTTGCAAGGAGAGGCTAAAGAACCAACAATGGATGAGGAAGGTGTGTTGAGGATTAAAGGAAGGGCATGTGTACCCCGCGTTGATGATTTGATCAACACTATTCTGACAGAGGCTCATAGTTCAAGGTATTCTATACATCCGGGTGCAACCAAGATGTACCGTGACCTAAAGCAACACTTTTGGTGGAGTAGAATGAAGTGCGACATTTTTGATTTTATTGCCAACTGTCCAAACTGTCAGCAAGTAAAGTATGAACACCAGAGGCCCGGAGGAACACTTCAGAGAATGCCCATTCCTGAATGGAAATGGGAGAGAATTGCAATGGATTTCGTGGTTGGTCTTCCAAAGACAATGGGTAAGTATGACTCTATTTGGGTGATTGTTGATAGGTTAACTAAGTCTGCTCACTTCTTTCCGGTCAAGGTGACTTACAATGCAGAGAAGTTAGCCAAGATCTATATCTCAAAAATCGTTCGATTGCATGGAGTTCCACTCTCCATTATATCAGATAGAGTACGCAGTTTACCTCTAAGTTTTGGAAAACATTGCATGCTGAATTGGGTACTAGATTGGACCTTAGTACCGCATTTCACCCTCAGACCGATGGTCAGTCTGAGCGAACGATTCAAGTGTTGGAGGACATGCTTCGTGCATGTGTGATAGAATTTTTTGGCCATTGGGATAGCTTCTTACCCTTAGCAGAGTTCTCCTACAACAATAGCTATCACTCAAGTATTGATATGGCTCCATTTGAAGCATTATATGGTAGGAGATGTAGGTCTCCCATTGGGTGGTTTGATGCATTTGAGGTTAGACCTTGGGGTACTGACCTTTTTAGGGATTCTTTAGAGAAAGTGAAATCTATTCAAGAAAAGCTTTTAGCGGCGCAAAGTAGGCAAAAAGAATATGCAGATCGAAAGGTTAGAGACTTGGAGTTCATGGAGGGTGAACAAGTCTTGTTGAAGGTTTCGCCCATGAAAGGGGTGATGCGGTTTGGTAAAAGAGGTAAACTAAGTCCGAGGTACATTGGTCCCTTTGAAGTACTTAAGCGAGTAGTGGAGGTGGCTTATGAGTTACCCTTGCCTCCAGGGCTGTCCGGAGTGCATCCGGTATTTCATGTGTCTATGTTGAAAAGATACCATGGGGATGGAATCTACATCATTCGTTGGGATTCGGTTCTGTTTGATGAAAATTTGTCTTATGAGGAGGAGCCTGTTGCTATTTTAGATAGAGAAGTTCGCAAGTTGAGATCAAGGGAGATTGCATCCATCAAGGTGCAATGGAAGAATCGGCCGGTTGAAGAAGCCACTTGGGAGAAAGAGGTCGATATGCAAGAAAGATACCCACATCTGTTTAAAGATTCAGGTACTCCTTCTCGCCCTTGTTTTCCTTCTTGTGATCGTTCAAGGACGCACGATGGGTAAATTGGTATCTATTGTAACGACCTGTTTAGTCGTTTTGAGCAGCAGATTTTATTTCAGTAAACTGGCTGAGACGACGGACCCCACGAGGGACCGTCATGGGCACGACGGACCGTCGCAGGGTCTCGTTTCAAAACACTTAAAAATTCTGAAATTGGGTACTGAAAATCGACTCTCTGAACTTTTTAACGGAATGGCAGGACGGACCGTCACAGGCGTGACGGACCCTCACAGACTCTTTTGTGGAAATTGAGTCTCTGAACTTTGCGACGACCTGCAGGACGGACCGTCGCAGGCACGACGGGCCGTTACAGGTTGCGTAATCCCAGTCTGGGTCGGATTTCTTTACATGTTTTAAGGGACGTTTTTGACTATTCCTTCTTTAATTATACAGTTAGTGGGTTAATGTTAATAAGTCTAATTACTTGGGGGTTAAAAGAGGTAACCTAAAGGTAATTAGTGGGGTATTATTGTCATCTTTTATACTTAAATATATGCTAATTAGGGTAAAAGAAAGAGGGTTTGAATAAGAAAACTAGAAAGAACAAAGAGAGAGAGCGAGAATCGAACGAGAAGGTGAAAAAAAGAGGAGAAACACAATGCTTTGGGAAATTGCTTGCTTGATCACTAGTCTTCGGTGGAGGTAGGTTATGGTTTTCACACTATTCGTAGTAAACTCTTAATAGTGAATGATATGTGTTAGTAGTATTGTAAAACCCTTCTATATGCTTAATTGTATGCTTGCATGAATATGATTATGTAATTGTGAATAAATAACCATGATGAAGCTATTGAATCCCAAATCTTGAAAAGAAACCCTAATCTACTTTTTTAATGATGATGCCTTTGTATAAAAGAAGGCTTGATGAACGAAAGTGGTGAGGTTAGGGGATCGGGTGCCACGTTCCGGTACCATGATAGAAATAGAGGATCGGTTGCCACATTCCGGTACCAGGATAGAATGAGGATCGGAGTGTCACGTTCCGACACCAGGATAGTATATGGATCGGGTGCCACGTTCCGGTACCAGGATAGAATGAGGATCGGAGTGTCACGTTCCAACACCAGGATAGTATATGGATCAGGTGCCACGTTTCGGTACCAGGATAGAATGAGGATCGCAGTGTCATGTTCCGACACCAGGATAGTATGTGAGGATCAGAGTTCCACGTTCCAGCACCAAGATAGTATATGGAGAGGAGTGTCACGTACCGACACAAGAGGAAGAAAGATAATGAATCTTGAAAGATGTAAATATACTCAATCTAATGAACCTAATTCCCAAATGAGTACGATATTGAGGCTTGAGTCCTCATGGATGAACTTGGTAGTACTTATTGATGATTATAGTACTTGTTGTTGCTACATGTTGAGTATTATAGTTGATTTATGATATTAACTGATATATACTGTTTTCTATTTTGAGTTGGCCGATGATATCTACTCAGTACTTGTGGTTTTACTGACTCCCTACTTTTATGTTTTCTTCTTTGTTATTTGTGGAGTGCAGCAAACGTGCCGTCGTCTTCAACTCAACCACAATTCTAGCCAGTCTTCGTCACACCGGATCTTCAGGGTGAGCTAATGCTTCTAGCTTGGACTGGATCTTCTTCCTCATGTCTTGATGCCTTGAAGTTCCGTCATGGACTAGCTTTTACCTGTTTTAGCTTCTTAGAATACTCTTAGTTTAGTAATTTGATCATAGATGTTCTAGTGGTGATGACTTCCAGATTTTGGGGAATAATAGATGTTGAATTTTAGAAGTTATTGAATTGGTTTTTATTTATGAGTTTAAGTCTTCCGCATTACTTTCTGTTAATATTGTATTGAAATGTTAGGGTTTAGATTGGTTGGTTCGCTCACATAGGAGGGTAAGTTTGGGTGCCAGTCGCGGCTCGGTTTTGGGTCGTGACAATTTTAAAGTTGAATTGTTCAATATCCTGATTCTACCATGTGTTCTAGCATTAATGATTTCTAAACATTGAGCAATGATTCAATTGTTATTGTAATGATTATTTTAACCTAAACTACCAACAATTCCAATTGGATAAACCCTAGATTTTGACTAAGTTATGGGTTACTTGATATTGACCTAATGTTGATTAATTATGGTGTAGATTTCTCTGGGCTATCGAATGCTGTAATAATTGTATTCAGTTGATATCTAGGTTTTATTAGATTGATTAATTTACATTGAATTTACGTTGTTTCATTGATTATTATAGTTTTATGTATAAATTATGTTCATGGCCATGGGTAAGGGCCGTATATTATTGATGTGCATGATTAGCATCAAGTTGAGGTGTTGAGGATATTGTGGTAGTAATATGCCTTATTACATTTCTTTTGATGTTTTTTGTACTTCAATTATGTGGTGAATGGTATGGTCCACTAAAGGTGGCAGCGTTATGTTCTTTAGTTGCAATTAATGTGGCATTGTCGGTGCAACTTTATGTATTATGATGATCATGTCCTTGTTGACACTACTTGAAGTAATGTGGATATTTGTGTAAATGATTATGTGAAGTACGATAATATCTATATACATGTTGAGCATTGAGAAAGTGTAGGTGTTCTAGTGATGTTATGTAGTTGATCATATTAGACTATGACTATGTGCTTATATGTGTAGTCTTAGACTTGATACATGATTGTTCCTACTTTACTATATGAGTTTATAACGGTTATATTGATGATGTTGTAGTAATCTATAGGGTTACATATAGATGATAAGGGTCACCCTAAGTTCTTTAAAGAATGATATTCTATATGTGATAAGGTGAAAGAATGTAGTGTCTTTTTTTGTAGACTTCTGTCTCTTACTTGATATATGAATGAATGTTATGAGATTTGATGATGTCTTCACTAGGTAGTCTTAATGCACCTTTGTCATGTATGGATGAAAGATATGTGACACCTAATATGATGTTAAGAAGGTCATATAAGGTCATGTACGTGGTAAAGGTTATGTTATAAATGTTGTAGTCGAGACTCGTAATGGTATCCTTCATGTAAAGGAATAGTGGAGTTAAGGTTAATTGGGTGTAACAACATCACATTAATCCTTAGTAAAGTCATAATGAGGTATCTTAGTCGCCATTGAAAGGTATCCCTACTGGACCTCTTTTGTAAGGTGAATGTTATTGGGTCATGAACTAGATAAGAAACCTCTTCATCTGATCCTTTAGGGTCAATTACTCCATGAACAAAGGCTATCACCGAGTGATTATGTGAAGGGAAGTGTCTCTACTTGAGAATGAGACTATAGTACAATCTACCTATATTTGAGAATGAGACTAGAGTGCATAAATGTCTTCATATTCCTTCAACATATGCCTACATGGGATGTGTCCTACTTCTAACCTTGACAAGTATAACACACTCATCGTAGTAGGTTAGAACTTCGGTTCCTTGTCTAGCTATCATGGTCTATATAAGTTATTGCCTATTCTCATCATGTGGAATACTTACTAGCATTAGAGAAGTTTTACAAAGTTTAGGTGGTGGTATGGAGGCTATGTAGACATTGCACAATAGGTTTTTAGGGTTTTAGTTAGAGTCCCCTAGGTCTTGTCTAAGACCATCACTTGAATGTCCTTTATGTGATGAATGAGTCTTAATGAACTAATGAACTAATGACTTATGTTATGAATTATGTTAAACAAATAATTAGTTATTTAAAGTAGTTAAGGACTGTCTAGTTATGGTGTGAAGGGGGCATAGGAATTTATCACTTCGTATCTTACCTAGATGAGTCTTAAGAATGACTTCTAGTAGGGAAGATGTTGATCGTGTGGACATGATCCGAACATAGGAGGTCTTAAGGATTATTTAGGTACTCTTGAAGTGGTCAATCATAGAAGTTATCTTCTTGATCTACTTAATTATGTCTTTTGATCGCCTTTGTTGAGGAAATGTCATATTATATAGATGTTGATATGCTCGATGCCTTGATATTTGCATGTGACTTAGAATAAGTGTTCTTGAGGGATCTGTTTGGATGGTTAGGGAGGTTCTATGAGTAGTATTACTTTGTATAGTTTGAGTGGGTCTTATGAAAGATTTTAGTGAGTGGACTACATGCTAAAAGAAGTTAAAAGCGAAGAGAAAGTACTTCAATGTAACAGTTAAGGACTTCACTGTATTGTGAAGTGAATATACTTTAAAGTGCTTCCAAAAATATGTTAAATTGCTTAAATGTTATATTATGAGTTTATAATTTGTTAAATGTTGTTCTTATTATTATAATATGATTTTTAAATGAAAATATGCATATTTTTAATAAATTTGAATTTCATTATTTTATTTAGTATGCAATACTTAGTACATGTGGTTGTATTAACTCCATGCTTTTATCTATTTCTATAGTTGTTTGTAGGTGAGGAACATTTGGGAAGGAAGACTTCTACCATAGCATCGTTCATAGATGTCAAAGTATGTCCTCATTTCATTCGAGGGCATATTTTTTTTTTTTGTTACCATTTGATGTTTTGTAATAGACTAAGTATTTCTATATTTGTATTGCATATGGGCTGTCCCAACTATTCTTGTGTCTTAAGATGATGAGATTGAGACTTAGTATTTCCTATTACCTTATATGAAACATATTTGTAAAGGTTATGTTATTTTTTGTGAAAATTTTTAATTCCGCACTACTTTTCACTATGTTTATGAGATGAATGATATGTAAGGGATTTTAAAAGGCCTCCGAGAGGTCAAGTATGCTATTTGAAATTTGGGAATTCCCCTAACTTCTACGGTGTGGTTTCAGATTTCATAGGATCTTTCCAAGTCCGTATGATCTATTACACAAGCTATTAGCATATATTCTAGTATTCGAATTGTACGTTCCTCTTAACCATCCGTTTGAGGATGAAAAGCACTGGTTAGTTCTACTTAGGTACAAAAACCTTTTTTGAATGAAATCCAAAAACGAGAAGTGAATTGTGTACCCTTATTCGATATGATTGATAAAGGGATGAAATGTATGCTTACAACCTTGTTAATGTATATCTTAGCATATGTTTCTGCAGATAAAAATAGACTTAACGGGGATAACGTGATAGGAATATTTCAACTTGTCCACAAATACCAATCATGAGTCAATCTACCTTTGTGTGTGAGGCAAACCAACTATGAAGTATATGTTTATTTCTTCCAACTTCCAAGGAGTAACATTTATAACTTGATTCAAACCACCCATATGTTGATGCTTGTCTTTTACTTGTTGAAAATTAGGGCACCTAACCAAAAATCCTGCTATATACCTTTTCAAACCATCCAAACAATAGATTTCTTGAAAATTGGGATACATTTTTTTGGCACCCAGATGAATAGAATATCAGAAAGCGTGAGTTTCCTACAAAATTCTATTTGTCGAATCATCACTATCTGCACACACTACCTACCTTGGTACCTAAGCACCCCATCTTCCCTTGGGATACTGACTCATTAAGCTTACCAAGAACGAATTCTTTCAACTCCATCAAAAATAGATCAAGATGTTCTCAACCACTAAATACAATTCAGAGTTATGATGAAATATAAAACCACCATTTGGAGAATCTTCTACTCAAACACCAATCGATCCAACATATTAGAATCTTTTACTAGGTCTTTCTTAGCTTTTCCTACATGAGACACACTACTCATAGTCATACGACTCAAAGCATCCGCAACCACGTTGGCCTTGCCGTGGTGGTATAGAATACTCATGTCATAATCCTTCAATAATTCCAACCATCTTCGTTGTATTAAACTCTGTTTGAGTAAACATATATTCAAGAATGTTGTTGTCGGTGAATACGTCCACACATATCCCATAAAGATAATGCCTCCATATTTTCAAGGTAACAACTATCGCCGCCAACTCAAGTTTATATGTTTGATACTTCTCTTGATGAACCTTGAGTTGCCTAAAGGCATTAGATATCACCTTATTATGTTGCATGAGGACATAACCCAATCCTACCCAAGAAGCATCACAATACACTACAAAATACTTGGTACCCTCTCGTAAGGTCTGCACAAGAGCGAAGGTTTGCGTATTTTTCAACTCTTGAAAGCTTTTTTGGCAAGGCTCCGACCAATCATACTTAACCTTCTTTTGTGTTAATGTTGTCAAAGAATATACAATAGAAGCAAAGCCCTCCACAAACCTTTTATAGTACCCTGCTAGACCCAAGAAACTTCGAGTTTTAGTGGGAGTTAGAGGTCTAGGCTAAATTCTAACCTCTTCCATCTTCTTTGCATCAAACTCTATACCCACACATGAAATGATTTGGCCAATAAAAGCAACCGATCTCAACCAAAATTCATACTTACTATACCTAGAAAATAGTTAATCTTCCTTAAGAGCATTCAAAATAACCCTCAAATGGCCCATATTATCATTCTCACTCTTTATAATTCAAAAACATATCATTAATGAAGATAATAAATGAAATCAAGGTACTCTCGGAACAACTTATTCATTAAGTCCATGAAAGTCGTAGGGCCATTTATTAACACAAATGACATGACTAGGAACTCATAGCTACCATACGTAGTTTGAAAATCTATTTTGGGAATGTCTTCACCCCTCACACTACATTGGTGATATCCCGATAATTTTAGAAAACTAGCTTGCCCCTTTGAGTGAATAAAAAAAATTGTCAATACTAGGATAGTATACTTGTTCTTTATGGTGACCTCATTTAGTTGGAAGTAATAAATGACCATTCTAAGGAAAATATCTTCTTTTTCAAAAACAACACCGGAGAACCCTATGGAGAAATACTAGTTTATATGAAGCCCTTGTCTAGTAAATCCTTAAGTTGAAGCTTTAGTTCCTTTAATTAATATGGGACCATCCAAGAAGGAGAGATTAAGATAGGTTTTGTGTCCTGTAATAAGTCAATTCTGAAATCAATTTCCCTCTAGGGAGGGATTCCGGGTAAGTCATCTAGAAAGACTCCGGGATATTCCCTTGCTTTGGGACCGACTCAATGGGAGGGACTTCGGTGTCTAGATATTTGACCCTTACTATATGGTATGGACACCATTTCGAGATCATCCTAAAAGGTTTTATACAAGAAATGATAAAAATTGTAGGAGTTGAATTTCACCCCTTCCACTATAATATGGGTTCATTTGGAAAATTGAACTTGGCTACACTTGTTCTATAATCTATTAAGGCAAAGAAACCATGAAAACAATCCATGCCTAAAATTACATTGAAATCAATTATATAAAGTTCTACCAAATTAATCCAAGTCATTATATTGGGAAAAATTATAATATTGTTCCTTTGGACTCTTTTTGCAATGACCGAGTAACCCACCAGAGAAATAACCGAAAAACATTTACATAGATCATTGGGTAACACATCAAACTTTCTAGCTACCATGGAGTAACAAATAACAAGGTAGCCCAGGGATTAAGTAAAGTATAAACATCAATAGAAAAGACTTGTGTCATAACGGTCACCACATTGGAAGAACTCCCTTGTTCACCCATAGAGTAGAGAGAATAGAAGTGATTCTTCTTTGGAGTTTCTAAATTGGGAGCAGTTCTTTGTGCTTGAGTGTTTTACCTTCCTTGAGCTTTCATCACAGCGAAATCATTCTTCATGTGACCAATCTTACCACAATTATGGAAGTTACCCCTGCCAATTTTACATTTGCCTTCATGTTTTCTACCACACTTCGCAGAAGTAGACCTCTCCACATAGGGACCACTTCCTCTCCCTTTTGTGTCTTAGGTGTAGAACTTTACCTTTTTGACTGTTTGAGTGTTTGAAGTGAGTTGGTTGGAAAAATTATTCTTGAACCTTTGCTTATCTTGCACTTCAAATCTAGTTTTTGAAGAATTTTCATCTTCAAATTTTGTTTTCTTCAACTGCCTACCAACTTGCTTAAAATTTTGTTTCTTAATTTGGTCGGCATGAAACATGAGGGAATATATGTCCATGGTAGGAACCAACAGAGCCAACCTACATTCATTAACCACAGGATTGGATATCCAAATAACAAATTTATTAGTCTTATCCATAGAGTTATCCACTACAGTTGGAGCATACTTTGATAGTTGACTGAACTTGAAGAAATATTGTTTCACACTCATTTTACCTTGGCGAAGATTTATCTATTCCTACATCTTTTTTGCCTTAGTTCTAATGGACAATATCTATAATGGAATGTCTTCTCGAAACCCCCTTAATAATCTGGCCTTCTCTAACAAGCCTATCATCCTTCGATTGTTCATACCAAACTTGAGCGACATCTTTGAGTTGATCGGCCACTAGTTCCGCGTTTCTTGAGAAGTCACACCTATGAAATCCACCACTTTGAATACTTCATCGATGAATCATTGTGAGTCTTCTTCAACCTTGGATGTAAAGATAGTAATAGGATTCATCCTTGTCAAATCCCTTATTCTCGATGAGGTAGGCTAAAATTGGGGTTCACTTACACCCTATTATCCCTAGCAACATGCATATCCATCACTTTAGTCAAAAATTGAATGGTTGCCCATATCTCCACATTCGCCATAGCCCTTTCATCAATATGAGCTTGAGGGTATTGAAGATATTGAGGGGGAACCTCCTTATGTGCATTGTCCTCTTCGGCCCTTCGAGCCTTGTTCATTATTGTATTCCTTTCTTATATATATAAGAAAGAGATTAATAAAAAGTACACATAGAATAATAATTCTTGAGCCACGTCATATGATTACTAATAAGATGAGAATATCCTAATCATCACATAGACTCTATCTATTAAGTGAGGAGCGCTTCAAACCCATGAAGAAGAATCTATGTAGATGTGGTTTAGTGAGACATCAATCATAATACTATTTCAACTTCATTCTTTGATACTAAGTTTGTCACGACCCTGGGGAGAACCCCTTAGATGTAACCAACATTGTCGTCCTCGGAGATGACATGGACAAACCAATAAGCATTCGCAATAACATATCAAGTCAGAACATGGAAAATATAAAACTTTTTACATATTGAGGTTTACACATACCATATATGGAGTTTACTTCGACACCTCACACATGAAGCTTACATAGGCTTCTCATTTAGAAAACATAACCAATACATAGAACTTTAGCCTAATATATTATGTCACATTAAACTATCTAAAAAAATACAACATTTGTACATATCCCTTATACAAGTACTTATTGCTTCAAAAGGGCTTAAAAATATCGTCAAGAACAATGGAAAGAATGATTGTCTTTACACTCAACCAACACCATAGCTAGAGTAGAATAATTCAACATCCCCAGCAATAATGACCTACCAATAACTTGGGAGAAACATCCATGTCTTCTTGCAAAGTTGTCTAGAAGCTCTTCAATTACCGTAACCTACAATATTTTGGAAAAAACGTAATAAATATTATTTAGTATAAACCACATGTACTATGTATGGTTCCTATGATAAAATCATTAATGCACGAGAAAGACGCATTTAGTCAAAAGCATTCTTAGGGTCAAATAACTCAACATACACATATATAGAACATCATACGTCAAATAAACATATAAGAAATTTAAGGAATACATGTGCAATGCCAAGAGTAGGACCCCATAACCCTATCCAAAATTAAGAATCACATTGAGCCACCTACCTCATGCATGCATCATAACTTCACATTTCGTCATAACATTCATAGTTCATGAGATCATATATTACCTGATACACACATAGAATCTCATCATTTTAATGATGCAAGAACACAACTATGATCATCCCTTAGGATCCAGCATATGCAATGTATTTGAGAAGTCTCATACCCTTTCTCACATTATGGAGTAACCTCTAAGACAACCCTAATAATAGTTCACACACTTAAATTTTTCATTTACATTTATGTTAGTGAGATACGTACCATAACCTACAATAGACCATGTTAGCTACATAGAATCCGGTGTTCTCTCTAACACCGAAAAGTGAGGGTTAACACTTTTGGAAGGTATAACCAATCATTTATAGCTATCTAAGTGGATCAAATAAGAGATAGTCCTATGTGGGCACTTAGATAAGGGACAACGAGATTGTTACTATAAACCTTTACTTTCTATAAGTGGAGGTTTCCCTCTCATGAGAGAACACATATATTGGAAATATGGACTTACTAGACTTGAAGAATCCCATGTTAGAGGCCCGAGATACTAGACGTGAGACCTCTATCTCGTTTAAATTCTATTTTAGGGATAAGTCTTTATTCTCTTTAGTAATAATCTTAGTTCACTATAGAAGTTCACATTAGTCACTTCTAGAATCATATATAAACACTTTAAGATACTAGCTCATAGGTTATCAAAAGTGAGAACAATCCTTTCATATTAGAAACCAATAATCTAGTGAGTAAACCTTTCACTTAACACTTTATTATAATCCGGAGTAACAATTTTCAATCATATAATATTTATATGAAAAATATGTACATACACATTATGTCTAATTCAAAAGTCTATGTTAAGGATAATTCATACTTGTCATCAACTTCGCAATCAAACATTAGATATAAGAGTATTCTTACTTAATCGACTCATACTTCATAATTGAAATCAAGGAGAATAATATTCATATGTTTTTTCCCTTTCATTGCCTTCATACTTCAATTACAAAAGAATACCCAACCAATAAATAAATAAGGTTAACTGAAGATGTAATATATAGTAAATAGAATTCTACATAATCATATACACATCATCTTCCATACATACCATACAAAGGGTTTAGGGAAAAACAAGGGTTCAAAGGACAATCTTTATTGAATTACAACAATTGATCATCAATACCTATCTAAACAATGATAAAATACTATAATTCATTATAATTGACTAGCAATTTTATTTGTAAAAGAGAACCCACGCGTAGAGTGAAAACCTAGTCTAGGAAGTTTTTAAAACCATCGGTGAATGAGCCTCTTGGGGAAAGGATTCCCAAGAGTTAAAGAAACCATACCTTGGTGGTGATCTTGCAACGAATTTGGGGTGAAATTCATGGTGAATTTGTTCTCAACTTGGATCCCTACTTTTCTTCAATGGAAGTTGAAGTTTGGGGAGAGAGGAAACAAAGAGAAGTTAGGGTTGGGTGGGTTTTGGGAAATATGATGTGTTGGGTTAGTTTAATGAAGGTTAGGTGTTTTAATTTCACTGCTTTAACTAAACTAAACACCTCCTAGACCTTAAATAACCACCTAAGTAACTAATTAATGAATTCATTGACTAAAACCTTTGAAAGTCAAAACAAGACCTTACTTATTAAATCTCGACCTTTAGTCATTACGTCCATCGAAGGCGTAAACTGGAAAAATGTTTATTGGATCAGAGAGTGGTTTCTATACCAGTTTGGAGAATTTTCTACGTGTTCACCTACAAAAACATCGATGGCTCGTAGAATGAATGACGACTAATCATTTGACTCGAAGAAGTACACTGTCAAGGTTGACAATATTTGTTCAAACACAAAGGTCCTAACCAAGGACCCTTAGGGTTATCCTTGGGGAGTCGAACCTAGAATATTTTACCCTAAAAACACTCTAATACTTGTTTAACACCTTTCTACAAATTTTCATTGAATTCCAACTCTTAAAACAACCATGAAACATGCCAAGGCACACTAACCTATATTTCACTAGTCTCAAGACATCATGGACTTTTCTTGATGTTTTGACTCTAACACTTCCTAATTGGTTAAAATATATTATTCGAGGACTATAAAAAGTGTTTTAAGTCTTATTTCATCACGTGAGGTTCTAGCCCAAGTCATGGTCTTTTGGATTGTTGAAAACGTTTTATTACTATTCTATTGCTAGAAAGACCTTCTATAAAAGGCAATGGGATTTTAGATGAAGTTGTTTTATGACTCCATTTTATTGATATTCCACTTATTCAGTCATATTGGGTACTCATCATCTATATGTCATTTTGTCGATTTCCTTGACTGTAGGTCCATATGTATAAATTTTTATTCTTTTTTAGGTGTCATATCTCAAAAAATATAGGAACATTATGAAGTTGCAATAAATCCTCCTTCAGTGCTATTATTTTTTTTTTGAAAAACTTAATAATAATAAGTTGATTTTGAAAATTCTAAATTGTAACTCATATTTTTAAATGTTAAAAGAATTGTTTTTTTAAATAGTATCTGTCACAAACTACAGAGCATATAGAAACTATGTGAAAAAGCTTAAGCTCTTTATGAACAACCTCATTTTTTATTTACCTTTCTAACTTTAAGTGTTCCAATTTTATTGATAAGCTTATGAGATTCTATGAGACATTCTAATGTGATATGTCTGTTATTGAGAAATTATGAGAAAAAATACCGAAAAGGCAATATTGGCAGAATGATTATTAAGATATATTTATTAAGAATTCATTAGATGAAATGCTATGCATTCTACTCCTTGCTATGATCTGAAGGGATGAGTCTAATTTACTATATATTTATACTTATGAGACACAGATGGCTAGAATTGAGTCAGTAAGTATATGTTAGTGAATAATTTTAATGAATAAGGTATCAAGTGCCCGTCACGCCTCCTTTAGTTTGGGTTGGGACTGATGAATTTCTACATACAATGATGATCAAAGACCAAACGAAATGGAGCAAAACGAGACTTTAATCTTGAACCCTAGTTTCTTTTTAGAAGGTTTAATGAAATTGGAGGGGATGAACTTGGATAGGATTCGAGAATTTGATAATATGTAAGGGTTTGGGTAGAATTAAGAGTTTAAATCTAATTATAGATCTTAAAATTTGGGTAAAAATGAAATAATACATACATAAATTGCATAACAAAAGATCCAGATAACCATTATAAAATAACTGTCAATCGGACCTACGACTAGTAGAATTCTTATTTGTCAAACTTAGAATGAACATAAGAAACCTCACATTCACCTTAATTTCCACGAAAGCATTCGGACTGTCAAACATTATTCAACCTACTCACCATCTGTAGTCCTCAACATTGAGTCCAAATTTTTAACAAGTATTGTTGATTCCTACGTAATAATTCTATGGACCGTTGAACCTACTACTACACATCATATTCACACATAGGTCAAACATAAGAAGCTTGAATTTCCAAAAACTGAACTCGATGTTTAATATTCCTTTCCTTAGGTCCATAGGTCTTTCTCGTAGACCACTACTTCAACCAATATTTTTCACCTTTCCTTTAAAAATTTTGAGGTGTTACAAAGTCTCCCCTTAGGAATATTCCTTCTAAAATGCGATTCAAGCTTGAATGAAAATAGTAGAAGAGAAACTAGCAATCCATCATGAATCAAAATCTCATGATAATGCACATAAACATGAGGAATCACTCGAACTTAAAAATTAACATCAAAAATAAAAAAAATCATGAACATGCAAGCATCTGTAAATATGAAGTTACAGAAACACATTAATCCAAAAGAATGAACATTGAGAAACAAATAAGTCAATCTAAAGTAGATGCAGCGGATAAGAGATAAGGATACGAAGACATAATATTTGCTTTACCTTACTAAGTACCCTTAGTGATTAATTCCTTTAATGAATTTTCACGAAAACAACTTCCTTCTTTATTAACATCCAAACTTCTAGGCGTAAAATCTTAACCAAAACCTTTTCATAAGAGAGATTTTCTTTAACTGCCAAGCTTTTTCAAAGGTACAATGGATATTGGATGTCAACACATTTCTTCAACAAAGAGATATGAAATACCATTGAGATTTAATATATGTACCACGATAAGATATCTAGACAAGGATACTCCACACAACCTACCATTTATCCATATAAAACTAGGTGTATTCTTCTGCTACAAATAATGTCTTAATGGGAATAGTGTGTCGATTTTTTTATTCAACAAATAATAACCAAACTCGAATAAATTATAGAAGTGTAGCACCTTGTATTTGAAAAAGCTATAAAAAAGAAAGAATTAATTTGGAAAGAGCAAAATGTGAATTTTTCAAATTATTCTTAAGTTGTAAGTTTTTGGTCAACTTCAAACGACCATCACTTTTAGTGAAAAATATTGAGGTGTCCCATAAGATATCAAATCAAAGGTCTTGGAATCATCTTTAGAATTCCACCAAGTATTCTAAATTTGGAGCTCGTATGAGGGAGATATGCCAGTTTCAAGTCTGGTTGTCCAATTAAGGAAGCTATGAAAAAATATGAGAGATCTTTTAGTATTTTCCTTACCCCCTCAGCTTAAAAAATTATGGTAATATTAAGAGGTCTAAACTGATTTGTTCTTTTTTAACAAGCCAAATATATGCTAAGGGTTTTAGAAAAGAGTTCAAGAAGACAAAAGAGGAGAAAGGAGGGAAGATTCAAGGTGTTTATCATGTTTTCGTCCGATTTGAGGATTGTTTTACCAAGGGTTTGATCCCTATGAAATACATGAGTTTTTTCATAGTGATGGATATATTCAACCTCACACCAAACGTGTATTTCTTTCAATAAATTATCCAAAAAATCATTATACAAAGGTTCTTGAGAAATTCTTAAGGTTTTACTTCATTCTTCATCAATAAAGTGATTTTTGATTGTTAAATCGAGGGTTTTGCGAATGATTGTTGTACTTTGTGTAAATGAGAGAGCTTTTGATTGAATTTCGTTTGTTTATGAATTTGAATTAGATTGGGAATGAAACAATTTATTCCAAATGGGCTAGAAATAAATTCAAAAATAACAACTCATCAAAATATTAGTATTAGGGTAGGTAATTGTTTTCCCAAAGCGCCAGGGGTTTGGCACGAAACGCTAGTAGGCTGACCAATCAAACCCCCAGTAAATCGGATCCTGGCGCGACACGTCAGTATGACGCCCAATCACCCCCCAATAAATGGTTCATTCTTTATTCTTGTTCCACACTTGTTCTTTTGAGCTGAGTTTTCATTCTATTCTTAATATCAACTATGTAAGCCTCCATTAATTATTGAAGGTCTTATGCATATTTTAATCATCATTGATAAACTCAACATTTTCAAGTAAAGGTAAAGTTAAGAGAGAATTTCAAAGGTTTTATTTTAAAAACATATGAGATTTCAAATGTTATTTTTATAACTAATAGTATACTTATGTATCAACACTGATTATTTTTACATAAAAGATAAGTTCAAAAGTACAGCTTTTTATGCATGTAAAATTTCTAATGTTTGAAAAGTAATTAAATGAAGTAAAAACTCCATTCCTTGTAATGGGTGAATTGAGCATAATATTATATGTATTATTCATGGAGTAATATCAAACATCGAGTGGGTAAGAGTCTCTTATGACGTGGATGTCCCATAAAACTATGTAACCAAAGTAGTATAGGATAGAATTTACTCTGCATACAATGCATAACTGACTTTGCGAAGGCCAATTAGATGGATCCATAGACACGATATCATCTTATACCCCAGAAAAGTATAAGGTGACCCCAAGCAACGTGAGGTAAAACATTGTATCATTACTAAGCTCATGGAATTGATTGTCTGTTAGAGAAACTCCCCACAAGTAAAGTATATTTTTTTCATGTTACTTTCATTGTATATTATATTTTAAAGCTTAATTAATTTTTGTTTCATTTCATATTCATGTATTAATCTAGTAATGTTGTTTTAGTCCTTTAAAGATATATTGTTATTTACTCAAACATTTTCATGCACCAATGCATTCGATGTGTTGACGTAATTCGACATCCATCATTTCATGATACAAAAACAAGTATTTAGGATCTTCAATAAGCGAATCATTGAGATTATTACTCATACACAGACAATATTTTATAAGTCCTCCTTGCTTGTGGGACTTCAATAGTAGCTTTACGAGGTGTGTGGGTCTTGTCTCGTCATTCATCTCACATTTTTAGGGGATTTCACGACAAATTTAATAGATTTTTCTATTTTTTTTTTTTTTTGGATTTGGTGTTTAACTCATAGTTCATGTTAAATATTTTGCAAGCGACAATATTTTAAGAATTTCTTAAATATTCAATACTTCATCTATCAAAATATCTGAATATTGTTTAATGTTATGTAGGTGATGAAGCAACGCCGAGGGTTCGATTGCGGATAAAAATTGTTTTGGAGTTCCAGTTATATCCAGGTTGTAGGATCGAGTGTGACATAAGATCTATAAGAGAACAAAGTTCAAGAGTTGTAGAATATAGATGAATCCATGTTTATAGAGTTGCTGTTATCAGTGTCAAGCATGCCACATCTATAATTAGGTTGCACAACATTAAGTAAAACAATTCACTTTGCTCTAATCTTTATTAGTGCGATAGAGTTTAACTCTATGAAAAGATCTTCGAATTCTTGCTTACAGGTAACTTAAATATCATTCCTCAACAAAAAGATTCTTATGGTCGTCCTACTAGAAAGAATTGTAACCCTCAAGATAAAGAGGTTCCGAATGCACAAGAAGTGCAAAAACCTCATGAAGATGTCACAAATTTTGAATTTAGAAATGCAAATATAATGTTGACTGAAGTGGTGACAGCATAGGTTTGTCACCAATTATGCAGATATCAAGATAGGAATGACTCATCTAATGTTTTAGAATTTATGAGAATGAATCACCTAGAGTTCACAGGGTCAAATATAAATATGTATACATAAAAAATTAAAGATGAACTTCGGAAGGTGTTAGGGGTCATGCATGTATTCGATATTGAACGTGTTCAGTTGGTTGTTTGCCATGTCAAGGGTATTTCTAGTATATTTTTTGATTAGTGGAAAAAGAACGTGGTTAAAGGGGTATTGCAATTGACTTGGGCTATGTTTGAAGATGTCTTATTAGTGCACTTCTTTGCCCATGGGCTACGGAAAGTAAAAGTAAAAGAACTACTAAATCCGAAGTAGGTATTCATGAGTGTGTGAAAGAAAAACCTCAAGTTCACCCAACTATCCCTCTATACTCCGTATAGGGTCGCTCGTGTGATAAGAAAAATTAGTTTGTATGTATCTTGGCTACCTTGCTTACCTAGTTAGGAATTTAAGGTTTGTATGATTTTAGAAGACCTCAACATAGACCAACTTCTGATTTAGGTGTAAAAGGTAAAGAAACGCAAGTTAAAGGATGGTAGAGTTTTATATTAAGAAGAATAAGATAATAAGTCATGAATCGATTCAGCAGAACACTGAGCATGAACCAATCATCTTTTGAGCAGAGGTCCTCAAGATTTTCTCCGTCGTCAACATGTTCATTTTCATCGAGGATCATGAATGATTACATGTTTCATAAAGCATAGAGTGTCAGACTCCAAGGTTCTCAAAAGCATGCGAGTATAGCATAAAAATTTCCATCATAACCCACTATATAGTAAGTATGGTAAGCTCATCCAAGTGAATGTCGTGGTTGTATGGATCATTGTTATATGTATGGGAGAATAAGCTAATTTTCAAAAGAGTGTCCCATGAACAAGAAATTAAATGATAAAGGGTGTAATATATCCCAATCTTCATGAGTGTCTCCGTAAGAAGGGGCTAATCCGAAAGGAGCTACTTCAAGGACAAATGGTTGTACAAACCGTTTATATGCTATCAACAGCTTCCAAATGCAAGAGAATTCACTAGATGTTATCAATGATATGATCAATGTCTTTAGTTTTAATGTATATGATTTTCTTGATATTTGTGCAAGTCCATATTTGTGTGACTCCATATATTGTTATGAGATGTGAAATTCTTCCCGAAGAACTTCTTGAGACTTTCAGTATTTCCACACCTCTTGGAGAGTTTGTCCTAGATAAGATAGTTTATCATGATTGCGTCATGTCTGTGAATCAAAAGGACACAACGTCTAACTATGTTGACCTAGAAATGGTTGACTTTGATGTTATTTTAAGTATGGACTGGCTCCATCCTGTTCTGTATTAGTTGATTGTACAGCTTTATTTGTGAGGTATAAGTTTCCTAATGAGCAATTTATAGAATGGAAGAGTAGTTAACCAATATCTAAGGGTAATTTTTTTCGTACTTTCAATAGATAAATTTATTTTCTAAGGGGTTCATCTACAACCTAGACCCAATTAATGACTCTAGTGTTGATACACCACCTATTCAGTCAATTCAAGTTGTAAGTGAGTATCTAGAGATCTTTTCAAATGATCTTCCCAGAGTCCCTATTAGAGAAAAAAATAGGCTTTGGTATAGATGTTCTTCCACATACTAATACAATCTTTAATCCACAATATTGAATGTCTCTATACTACCCAAAATAGTTTTCATTGGACTAAGTGTCACACCTTGAGACCATCCGGTCTTATTCGTGACACATCCGGGTTTACCCCTTAGACATAACCAGCGTCGTTGCCCTTTTCAACGACAAAGACTAGCCCCTTAGTCTCATGTCATTACATTCATATGTTGAAAAACATGGATAAAATTAAAACTTTCATTATCACTTTTTGGAGATTTACATAGAAATCTACATGCAGATAATATATATTCATATCGAGTATATATAGACCGTTCATATAGGAATGTTAAATAGTCTTCTACTTTTATTTCACATACATAAATATAAAATATATGAATAGTGTCAAAGATTGTCTCATCTCATACCATGTAAACAATTATCACTATATGGGCATAATGCTTACATCGATCCAACAAGACAACATATAGGTCATACAAATATGTAGTACTCAATTGAAAAGGAAAGAAATGAAAGAGACTTTATGCTTATAAAAAATTTTTAGTCGAGATGATTGCATTCCCTCGGAAATTGAGGACCTACCCCACTTGGATAAATAATGAATCCAACACTTTAACAATGTGGCCTTCCAAACTCCTCAACGCCAGAACCTTAAAAGTTTGAGAAAGGTGATGAAAATGAGGTTAGTACTTCACATGTACTAAGTATGAAACCTTATGCACATAAACTAAAAAAACATGCTAAAAAGGGACTTTTAGCTGAAACATGCCATTTTAACTCTTTTAGGAACATAATGCAAAGTCAATCAAGTCATATAAATCAACTAAACATGCTTACTATTTCAACAAGTAATACCTATCCTAACATACTTGAAATCATGATTTTCTACAACTCTATCATCGAGGAATAATATCACAAGAATGAATAAGAATCAATCATTTCATAATAAGCAAGACAACAACTCATGAGTCCTTATCAAGTCAACATGTGCAATGAACAAGAAAATCCCCATAACCTTGCCCAACCAAGTAAACTCAACAAGAAAACATAACCAATGTCCAACTTTAACTATAAAGTCCAACTACATACATCAAGGTGATAATCATCATCATATATAGACATTTACATTGTGCATCAACATTTTATCATCATATACATAAATATTATATGCTTACATAATATAAACTTCCTAAAGCTTAAATCAAAGTCAACTAGTGGCAGGCATGGATAGAGTGCCATACCCCTACCTAGGATAAGTTAAACCTCTGAAGTCACTTTAGTTAGTTTATAATCCATTACATTATTTTAATTTAGGGAACACTTTCCTTAATCGACATAGACCACATGATCTAAGTGTGGAATCCAAGATTGTAAACCCCTACACCGATGGAAGGTGGTCTACCAGCCAAAGTAGAACCAAACACAAACGTATCTTTCTAGGTGGATCCACTAGCTAGTCTTCTTATGGAGGCAACATAGTTCAAGAACAGAGATAGTTAATTCGCTCTTGATACCACCTGGTAGTTAGGGCCATATCACATGAGAATCCATTGGAATAGTATTCCTGTTTGGGAAGTCAACATGTCATATAGAACCATAGGGTTGATCTCCATATTTTGTAAGTCATGACCGCCCATTTTCAAGTTCCCTCGCTGCTAAGCTAAAGTCCCTTTTTGAAATATCTTTTAACCATTAATATCATACCATTGTTTAGGTCATTGGGTCTACCCCTTGTATAATAATCATCATCAATATATCAATAAGAATTGTATGAGTATAAGTCCTTTCATCACAATCCCTATTAGTGAGGTTAACACATTAACATTTCATAGCATATCAAGGTACATTGATAGTTTTTACCATCCTTGTATCACATACACCCTAATAAACCTCGCAACTTATTGAAGACATTTCAATTCAATATCATACCTCCCAATAATCCTAGTATAAGGCATACTTCAATGTAATATCATGACTTAACAACAATTAATCACAATTGAAAGTAAAGATAGAGATTCAAATACTTACCAAGTCTTCCTCATTAACTATCATGAAGGTCTTACCATCAACCAATATCTAAACCCAACTTGGGGAGTAACATCATCTCAAAAGGATAGCCCATAATATAACAAGGTCAATTGCATCTCTATAACACAATAAAGTTCTCAACTTGAGACAAGGTATATAGGCTAATATCACATTATAATTCATAACCTAAATTCCATGTCAAGAACTAGTATGGTAGGCCTCTAATTAATCTTAATTTAATCATAATAGAACCATAAGATAGTAGTCAAATCAACAACAAACTTAATATAATAATCACAATACAATATAGGTCAAGAACAACTACCTAGGGTCAGGGATTGAGGATCTTATTCTTCCATTTAGACCAAACCATCAACAATTACCATAAGCAAGTTAAATTACATTTTGATCTATTCAATATAACATAAATAAATCTACATCAACTCGATTCATAACTTCAATTACATAATTGGATGAAAGACATGAAAAAACTCAACTTTTGAAATCCATTTTGATGGAACCCTTTGAGGAAAGGGTCTCAATGGTGAATTAGATATCATACCTTAAAGTTTGAAAACAATTTGAAGGTGAATTCATACCCCAAACCCTAATTCTTTCTAGCCTTTAATCGTGAGATAAAGTAGATGAAAAAAAGAAGAGAAGGAAGATAGTTTATTTGTGAGTTGTCTTTAGATTAATGAGGGTTGAGGGTATTTATATTGGGTCTTAATAAACTTAATTAAACTCCCTTAAACCACATTAATCACCTAACCCCCTAACTAACAATATGAATCAAATTTAATAAATTAGAAAACTCGACCCTCACAGACGAGACCCCCGATCGATAAGTGGTCTGTGAGTCAACAGACCCTTCCACTCTCGTCCTGCACTCCGTCAATAAGTTCAGAGACAGTGCAAGCGAGGGGCTTCGATGCATTTTCTAGGTGTGGGATGACGGTGGCATTGATGCCCCATTTTTCCACACATGGGTCGTATTTTGTCCCGTCGATGCACACTGCCAGGCACTGCCGAACATTTCAACCATAACACAACTTAAATGCCTATTAGGTACCTTTTCACAACTTTGCGTACACTGCCAGGCACTTCTGAACATTTCAACCATAACACAACTTAAATGTTTATTAGGTACCTTCTTTGCGTACATTTCCGACTACTAAAAGTTTGTAAATAGGCTACAACACACTAATATCCCTATGAACCAACTTCTGAAACGTCATGGACGTTCTTGGATGTTTTGGTTATTAGACATTCTAAATGACCTATATTCATTTATAATGGACATAAAAACAGTTGTTAGACCCCATGACACCTTAGTTAGGCTTTACGACACGTCATGAATTTTCAAGGTGTCACATTCCCCCCCCCACCCAGGAACATTCGCGCATAATGACATTAAAATTATTTTAAAGGAAGGAATAGACTCAAGACTAGCAACCCAACCAATCAAAAAAATCAAATCAACATAAACTATGTCATTTCAACAAGGAAATATCAAAACTCATATTACTGCCCATAAGACTCAGGACACTTCATAATGAGGTATTTCCTTCTCACGACACTTAAGAGCTCATTATACACCGAATGAGTCAATTAGAACAAAGTTTAATTTAACAACATGCTACATATAATTTCATAAAGAGTCATATTACAAAAATACACAACATAACTCAAAACAAGAAAAAAGCAAAATTTCATGTTTTAAAAAAAAAATTACAGTAATTTCATTGTAATGTTTTCAAAAATGCATATTTTGCAATACTTCACCCAAAATCAAGAAACCTCATTTTATAGTCCATATTTATATTTTTTTTAAAATGACTAACGTTAATTCTCAAAAGATGAGGTACGGGACTTCATGTCGGTCTCGGCCTCCCATTTTGCACCCTAAACTAGGTGATTTTTTCATAACAACTTTACTAAAACCACCTCTTTATTCCTGTACTTCTTGACTTTCCAATTATGTATTTGAACCGAGCTTCCTCATAAGAGAGTTTATCCTTGACACAAAGAACCTAAATAGGAAGAATGGACATGGGATCACCGATACACTTTTTAAACATAGAAACATGGAAAACCAGATGTAGCGAAGCCAATTCACTAGGAAGTTTCAATTCATAGGATACCTCACCAACCCTTTGCAAGATTTCAATTGGGAGACACATAAGGAGGACTCAATTCCTTTCTTGCAAAACATAATCACCCCTTTCATTGGTGAAATTTTCAAATACACCTTATACTCCAAATCCCTTCTCCAATGATCGGCAAAAGACTTTTGTTGACTATAGGCAATTTGCAACCAATTCCATATTATATGAACCTTTTCGAATAAGGAACCTACACCTTCTTCCATACAAGGCTTCATAAGCAGCCAAGGAAATGGATTAATGAAAATTTTTACGATAGGCAAACTCCACCAAAGATAATGTTAATCCCAATTCCCTTTAAAATCAATAATGCACGTCCTAAGCATGATCTTTATGGGTTTGTACCGTACGCTCCTCTTGGCCATCCGCTTAGGGATGAGAAGCGGTGTTCAACTTCCCTATAGTACCCAACACCTTATGGAACGACCTCCAAAATCTAGTTGTGAATTGTGCGACCCGATTTGATATAATTTATAATAGAATGCCATTGCGTCACACAATCTCATCTAGGAAAATTCTTTCATAATCCTGTATCAAATACGTAGAGTTGATGGGAATAAAGTGAGCGTACTTAGTCAATCGATCAAAAACCACCCAAATGGAATCATATGACTTTTGAATTTGGGGTAAACCTACTATAAAGTCCATATTCATGTCTTACCAATTCCATGTAAAAATTTGGATCTATTGTAGTAAGCAACCCAGCTTTAGGTGTTCGTCCTTTACTTGTTGGAAATTCAGACACTTATTGACAACCTCTGCTATGTCCCTTTTTAGACCTTCCTACCAGTATATCTCCCTTAGGTCGTGGTACATTTTTGTCCAACCCGGGTGAATTGATTAGCGAGACCCATGGATTTTTTATTGGATCTGATCCATCAACCCATCTACATCAAGAACACACAATCGCCCTTGGTACCTTAGCACACAATCACCCCCTATGGAGAATGATTCATTCAACTTGCCGAGAACCGATTATTTAAACTCCACTAAGGCTGGATCAAGGTGTTGTTTGGACTTCAGCTCAACCACTAGACATGACTTAGAGTTATGATGAACTATAGCACCCCCCTCTGGAGAAAGATTCAATCTCACCCCCAACCTAGCCAATCTATGTACTTCACTTGCTAGGTCCTTCTTGGCTTCGTCAAGATCGGATACACAACCCATAGTCATATGACTTAGGGCATCTGCAACTACTTTATCCTTGATGGAGTGAAAAAGGACGCTCATATCATAAAGTTTCAAAAACTCTAGCCGCCTTCATTGTCGTAGATTCAACTCCTTTTGTGTAAAAACATATTGAAGACTCTTATGATCGGTAAAGACGTCAACATGAACCCATACTAGTAATCTCTCAAAATTATCAAAGAAAATACAACGTTGCTAACTCAAGGTCATGAGTGGAACAGTTTCTCTCATTTACCTTAAGTTTACTAGAGGCATAGACTATAACTTTCCCGTGTCACATAAGAACACACCCCAAAACCACTCGAGACGCGTCACAATACATAACAAAACCCTCTGTGCCCTCTGGTAAAGTAAACACCGGAGTGCAAGTAAGCCTATGTTTCAACAATTGGAAACTTTTGTCACAAGCCTCTGACCACTCAAACTTCTCACTCTTATGAGTCAAAGTAGTCAAAAGAGATGCAATAGACCCAAACCATCTACAAACATATGATAATAACTCCGTAGAACAAATAAACTCCTAATGTCAGTTGGATTCGATGGTCTAGGCTAGTTTTTAAGCGCTTTTGTTTCCCTTGGATTTACTCACTGGAGATGATGTGCCCAAGAAATGTCACCGACCTCAGTAAGAATTAACAATTACTATATTTGACAAACAATTGATGTTCCTTAAGGGTTTGCAATACCACCCTTAAATGGCTCGTATGATCACCCATATCTCGAATATACCAAGATATCGTCCATGAAGACAATGAATAATAAATATAGGTAATTTTGAAACACTCTATTAATTAGGTCAATAGATGTCGTCGGAGTATTAGTGAGACCGAATGACATGACAAAGAACTCATATTTCCCAAACAGAGTTCGAAAGAACGTTTTAGGTATAACCTGACCTGTCACCCTAAGTTGGTGATACCTAGAGCTCAAGTAAATTTTTGAAAAGTAACTCGCCCTTTTGAGGTGATCAAAGAAGTCATCAATCTAAGGGAGAGGGTACTTATTCGTACTAGTGACCATATTGAGTTTGCGGTAATCAATACACATTCTCTTTGACCCATCCTTCTTTTTCACTAACAAAATAGGAGCTCTCCAGGGAGAAATACTATGCCTTATAAAACTCTTAATTACAAAATCTATGAGTTGAGGCTTCAACTCCTTCAACTAGATTGGAGCCATCTGATACGGAGGGATTGAAATGGGATTTGTTTCAGGTAGCAAAACAGTACCAAAATTAATCTCCTGTTCGGGAGGAATACCAGGAAGTTCATTAGTAAAGACCTCCGAAAACTCACTCACCACGGGTACCGACTCTATGGGTGGAATTTCAAATTCTAGATCTTCGAATCATAAAATGTGGTATAGAAAACCGTTAGAGATCATTTTGCATGATTTTAGACAAAACATAAAAAAACCTCTAGGAATAAAATTTCCACCTTTCCACTCAACAACGGGTTCATTTGGAAAATTAAACCTCACAACCTTTTTCCTACAATCAATAGTTGCAAAAAAAGCATGTAACCAATCCATACCAAAAATGATATCAAAATCAAACATATCTACTTCTACTAGATCCACATTAGAAACTCTATTGGGCAATATGGTAGGGCAATTTTTTAACACCCTCTTAGAAAATATCGACACACCCACGTGGAAGACACTAAAAAAGGTTCATGCAAAATATCATGTAAAATATATAAAATTTTAGCTACTAGAGGTGTAACAAATGATAAATTAGCACCGGGATCAAGTAATTCATACACATTAAGGGAGAACACTTTAAACATTCAAGTCACCACATCGGGAGAAGTCTTTTGCTCACCCCTAAAGCAAGACCACAAAAGTTGTTCTTCTTTGGAGAGTCACTAGAACCACTTGCTTGAGCTTGACCACTAAACTTGTCTTGACTCTTCATATTTTTACAATCTCTCATCTTGTGACCACTCTAGCAACAACGAAAGCAATTCCTCATTCCTACCAAGCACTCACCATGATGAACTTTTTTAAACTTGTCACATGTAGGATTCTCCTTTGGTGATTTTGTAACTTTTCCCGTCTTGAATTTACAGTTAGACACCTTGTCAACCAAAGATTTTGGTAAATTGGAAGGGACTTGATTAGAAACCCACTTCTTAAATTCTAGCCAATAAAGTTTAACACCAATATTTAAAGCATAAACAATTTTATCAATTTAAATTAAATATATTTTGACTTTTTTTATATTTTCATTTAGTTAATTAAAAGATATAAAAATAACAACATAAATATAATTTAGTAGAAAAGTTTATTTTGATGGTTAAAAAAAACTTATAATAATAATAATAATAATAATAATAATAATATATATATATATATATATATATATATATATATATATATATATATATTATTTCCCTTAAGCTTTTATTTATTTGTTTGTTTAAAGAAATTAATAATTATATAATTCTCATTTTATATATTATATATATATATATATAATATATATATATATAATATATATAATTAAAAGAAATTATTAAAAAATAAAATAAAGAGAACACCACTTATCCACTGCCCATTCCCCACTTCCCCCACGTCCCACACGACACACACTACTACTACTATATATATATATTTTTCCCAACTTGGAACAAAAAAATAAAAAAAAGGAGAGAAAAAAAAAAAAAAAAAAAAAACACAGAGAAAAAAGAGGAAAAACACAGAGAGAAAAAAAAAAGAAAGAAAGAGAAAGAGGGGAAAAAATCTGTAAGTAAAAAAAAAAAAGGAGAAGAACAACAAAGAATTTTTTTTTCTGAAGAACACACGCACAAAGAAGAACACAACTAAAAATAGTGGAGTTCGAGGTTTCAAGTTCGTGGTTCCTAATTCTTTATTTTCGTGAAATAATTTCCACAAGAGGTAATACTAATTTTATTTTGTATTAGTTTTATGTCATGATTATGCGAGAATGAAGGCCAATATATATTAAAGTTGTTAAATTTTGCATGTGGTTAAACCATAATATTTATTGATGTTGTTATATGAAGTATGTTCAAATGTTCATATCAACTTTATGTCTAGATACTTTGTATAGTTATATTTAGTGTGAAATTATTATAACAAACCATGATTATTTTATATTTAATAACCCGTAGTTTATTTTATATTTAAGTAAAATTATTGTCCACAGTCTTTTAATTTTCAATATTTAGTTTGTAATGATAACATGTGTAAGCTATTATGTAGATATGTTAATTTTAGTTAGTGGAATTATCGTCTAATGTTAGTGACGTAAAAAAAATCGAATAAAATGTAAGAAAAAAATATAATAATAATAATTAAAAAAAAAAAAAAAACTTAAACAAAAAACAAAATGTGAGAAAGAAAAACATAATAAAAAAAGGGGAAAAGAGAAAACAGAAAAAAAAATATAATAGAAAAAGAAGTATAAAAATAATAAGAAAAAAATATGCAATTGAAGAGGAAAGATTTTTTTTTTTGAAAGTTTTCTTTGTCCAAACAAAAAATAAGATTGAGTAAAAAATAAAAAACCTTGAAAGTATATAAAAAATAATAATAACAATAAAATAATATTAACAGTAAAAAAGAAAGGAAGAAAAAAAAGAGCATAAAGATTAGAAACGAAAAAAAAAACAAAAAAAGAGAGGAGCAGATCAATAAAGAGACGAAAAAAAAAAGGAAAAACAACATAAAAAAGGTAAAAAAAAAGAACGAAAGGGAGAAAAAAATAAAGAAAAAGAAGGCAACACATACGTAAAAAATATTATTCTCATCTTCTTAGTTTTTTTTAAAAATCACAAACTAAGGTTGAGTTTTGAGGTTCACTTCGCGGTTTCAAGTTCGTGGATTCTTGTTAGGATTATATCATTTCCTTGAATTTGATTTTCGCAAAAGGTATTATTCAATATTCATTTATTACATTATATTCATGATTATGTGGTATTTATTCTGATGTTATGAATTTAATCAAGTTCTAGGTTGGTTCAACATTTTCATTATAATATTGAAATACGGTAAATATGTGCATATTCTTAAAATTAGAATTAATTATGTATAGTATCGTGTTTTAATCTTTATGGCTAGTATCTGGTGAAATCGTTCTTGCTCCTATTTAATCATAGTAATTAATAATATTTTATTTTATTTATTTTTTTTAAAAAAATTATTTTTATATATTTGTTAAATCGAAGCATGAGAAAAATTATTTATTGATTGTATGTTCCATATAATCTGTAAAGTTAATTCCGACAGTACGCCTCATATTTATTTATTTGTTATTTATTCCCCTTATAATTTTTAGTATGCATATTTTATTGTGAATATAAATTTAATTGTTTATAACCTAATATATTTGTTTGTGCCTAAATATACTAGATTAGTAAAATAGTTTATGATAATATTGAATGAGAAAATTTGTGAGATAGAGTTGATTTGCAAATTATTTAATGCTAATGTTAATAATCATCTAAAGAAGATTATTGAATATTATATTGAAAAAGTAATTATTGAATTGTTATTATATGCTTACTATTTTTTCATTCAAATAATAAGAAATGAAAAATAAAACAAAAACAAAGTAAACATTACCTACTTACATATATATATTGATGACCAAAAAGAAAAAGATGGAAAAATAAGAAAAGAAAAGAAAAGTAGGGAAGAAGGAATGTTTGAATTAGAAAAAGAATAATAAAAAATAAAAAAATATTATATAATAAAAAGAATGTAAAAAATGTACACGAAAAAGTAAAAAAAAAATTCTTTAAAAATGAAAAGATACAAAAAGTATAGTGTTAAAAATATATAAAATATTTTATTATTATCATAAAAAGAAACTGTTAAAAAGAGTAAGAAAAGAAAAAGAAGAAAATCAATGTAAAAAAAAAACACAAAAGGAAAGTTAAAAAAAAAACGTGAATGATTTGTATAACAAGAAATAAAAGAGAGAATTAAGAAGCAGGCAAATGTTGAAAGCATGAAAAATAAATAAACAATTAATGAAAATGTGTAAAAACTTCACATTTTTATAAAATAGTGCAGTTTTAAATATGTTAATATAAATCAAAGAATGATGGTAAATACAGTGTCTTAATAATATAATATTCAAAAATTAGTTTAAGTCATAAGAGTCCATAAAGTGACCGTGCTAGAACCACAAGACTCGAGGGATGCCTAATACCTTCCCCTCGGTCAATAGAATTTATTACCCGAACTGGTTAGCAGACCAACAAAGAGTCATTTCCTTTTGATTAAGGGATTAAATAAAGGGTGACTGGAACACCGTAACTCAATTCCAGTGGCGACTCCGAAAAAAAACTACAGTAATCCCCTAATTAATAACGTCACTTAAATTGGAAGCGAAAAAAAGATGTGACATCTCTGGCAACTCCGCTGGGAACTAGAATTCAAGCTTGTAAAGATGGACTTCTACATGACTTTATTATGTATTTACGTACTTATCGATTTGTGAATATTGTGTTTAATTGCATAATATGTTATTTGCTTGTTTATTTACCCTTTTGATAATATGTTAATTGTCATATAACTATCTTTCCTCGCGCATCCATCTGAGTCTTCTGAGATACTTTATTCGGAGATGCGATTACGCTCCCGAGCCATGAGATACCAGAGATGCGGCAACACTCCTGAGAAGGATTCTATAGTAACACATGTCTTAGGATGGGAAGGACTAACAGTGAGGCCAGAAAGCCCTGCTACTGGTAAGTTGTCCCTTCTCGACTCGAGTAGTCCGCTCGTTTTATGGCCAGTCTAGACACCTTCCCTATTAGATTGTTTACCTAGTAAGACAAGCCTCAACAATGATTATCCCTAATAGGATTGGATCTATCTACCTCATGCACAATATTGAATTAATGGGGAGCTCGACACAAGGATCGAGCCTGTCTAGGAGAAGTATACCTACTTGAGACAATCATGTACATTATTTGTGTGTTATTTGTTGCATTATGGGGAAGACTATACAAATGTTGATCGGCTTTAGATGATTGAATTATAATGTAAAATTAATTATAACGAAAATACCAAATTAAAGTTTTGATGTAATCCTTTTATTAAACACAGTTTTTTCTATCAAAATTCATATTTCTTTTACAAATAGAAAAATCTATTATTACCATCAAAGCTTTTCTATATATATATCTAAAAAAAATATTGAAAATTAATCAACAAAAAATAAAATACAATCGAATATATTAATATTTTTTGTTTTGGAAAAATTTTAAGGGGCTATTATATATATATATATATATATATTTATTCTCATTCTTCCTTAATAACTATTTTTTTTTAAAAAAAATATATATATATATAAGATTAAAAAAAAATTGCTTTTTTTTATTTGGTGTGTGTGTATGTGTATGATTATTTTTATAAAAAAATAATAAAAAATTTGCTTTTTTTGTGGGTGTATGATTTTTACTTATTCTTATTTAAAAAAAATATATTTTATTATAAAAAATTTTTACTTTTTTTGTGTGTATGATTTTTCCGTTATTCTTTTTAAAAATATATATTTTATTAAGCCTAGTTTGTCACTATCATAATATAGGGAAGTATGAATCCATTGGAAAGGGAGATAAGAGACAAAGAGAGGACCAATCACCTCGATTGATGATATTGGATAAGGCCCCGACACTCTTGAAGACATGGTATGAAAACATGGCAAACCATGGACGAGGAATGGTGTTCAAACGCTTGGGATTTTTACGAAGCCTTTTGTATGTTGAGCCAGGACGGGATTTGATAGAAGCACTAGTGCATTTTTGGGACCCGTTAAGAAATGTATTCCATTTTTCTGGTTGTGAACTCACCCCCACCCTTGAGGAGATAGGGACATTCATTGAAAAGGGTAAACATCTTCACAAAGAAGAACTATGATACCAAAACATATTAAGGGAGGAGGTTTATAGAATTACTGCATATAAATGAGAATGATATAGGTGGTTGTATCGATAATGGATGGGTTCCGTTAGAATTTTTGTACAAAAGATATGGAAAAAGTGATGGATTCGAAGTGTATGGAAAGAAACTCCGTAATAATGGGTTTCATCTGACCTGGGAAGCACACAATTATGATGCCTTCGTGGTGGCGTTTTTGGGGATTATGGTATTTCCAAAAAGGAGGAAAGATTAGCATGAACTTAGCTGCAGTCATTACATCTTTTGAGAAAAAAACCTAATATCACCCTCGTACTAATGATGTTCTGGCAGACATCTATCGTTCTTTAACTATTTGCATGGATGGACAAGACTACTTTGAGGGATGCATTATGTTATTACAACTATGGATGATTGAACACATTCGTCATCACCCTTATGCAGTGGACTTTAAAGTAGAATGGAATGATTATATTGGAGGCCACAAAGAAAGAATCAAAGATCATAGATTTCCGAAGGGTATTGAATCTTGGAAGCAACACCTCAATAATCTGACTGCTGACAAGATTGTGTGGAATTATCATTGGTTTCCATCGGCCGAGGTGATATACATGTCTACGTTTCGATCGTTTATTGTCCTAATGGGTCTTCGAGGTGTCCAACCTTACATGAAACTTAGAGTCATGCGACAACTGGGGCGACACAAGTTTCTACCACCTAATGAAGATATGCGTGAATTTATGCATGAGTTTCATCCCAAGATACCTTTAAGGCAATCAGAGATATTTAGGATTTGGGGGGGATGCATACTTCTTCAAGTCCCCACGATATGGTGAAGGATCGCACAAGAGGCGAGGTGGACCAAGCATACCTAGACTAGGTTCATGATCAGCCCTTTTCTAAGTTTATGCCAGATGGATCGATAAAAGGACCTATAGATCGAGAAGCAGAAACTGAGGTTAAGATTAAGCAAGCTTGCTTCAAAGTCGAAAGAAGCTACTAATCTAATCTGGATATCCTAAGTAATGACTTGAAAAACGCTAAAGAGGAGTTAGCCCAACGTGACGCGATATTTGAAGCTAGAGTTAGAAAACACCGCTCTACCATTCTAACCTTACAAGACTTGGGCATTGCCTCAGGCGCTATGGAGCAACAGGAAGAGGAGTATAAGAAAGAAAAGGCCCAACTTTTCTGCGCACAGTCTAGGCTCCGAACTCAAGGTAAAGCTTCTATAGAACGGGAAAGAGAAATAGCAAAGCGTTTCAGTGCTTATCAGCAGACTGTGAGATTGAGAGAGGTCAAAGGATAGCCGAGCGAGATGCACTACACCTTCAAATTTAAGAGCTCCAAGAACAAAGGGAAAATTTGATGCATGAAGTCAATACTACTAACCATTGGTTACAGAATTGTTATGACAATATGAATGAAGCCAGAGCCCGAATACTACAACTCAGGGATGAATTCAACAATGTTTATGCTAGATATTTACACCAGAAAGATGAGAGGTTGGGCCAATGATATACCGTGGTTTCACGGTATAATTAATACTTTTTCCTTAAGTTTAGTGTGTCCGAAATCCTTGTTTGTGCTAATTTTGATATATGTTTCTCTTGTTTTGCAAGAAATCTGTCTAAAGCTTAATGCAGAGATTTTGAGCGAAAATTGCAGAAGAGACCACCTACGGAGCTTATGAGGGTCCGTCGTGCTTGTGACTGTCCGTAGGTGGCAGCGTAGAGAAGCTGCTGAAGGAAGATGGGGAAGTCCGACCAAGTGTGGGATTACGAAGCTTGTGACGGTCCGTCATGGATATGACGGTCCGTCCTGCAGGTTCGTCGTGAAGATCAGAGAAGTGATCCCAGGACCCAGATTCCAAGAGTTGAAGTATTTTGAAACGAGACCCTCGACGGACCGTTGTGCCTATGACGGTCGTCACACTTGCCGTCGAGGGGAATGAGAAAGCAGAATAATTGCACCAAGTATGGGACGACGGAGTCCACGACGGTCCGTCATGACCACGACGGTCCGTCGCGTGGTCCGTCGACCCAGCCGCGTTTTGGCAGATTTCCAGTAATTTGAATCCTTGTTTAATTAGGTTTTTATTTTTTATAAATAGTTCGAAAAACCTCGTTTTTGAGGTTAGACTCTGTGAGATTAGAAATCATATTATTAGACTTTATGTATTAGTGTTTTATTTTTAGAGATTCGTACAAGTGATTTTTGGGGATTAATCAAGCAAATTTTCGGACTTTATTCTTTCTCATTGAAGTAAGTACATGAATTCTTGTTTAACATATTTGAATATTGTGTTTATGCTATGAAGAACTAAACTCCATAACTAGGGTTGTGGGAACCATAGGCAAATAATGAGATAAACCCTAGCTAAAATAACAATTCTAGAATAGTGTCTTGCATGTATTAATAATTCTTTCGCTTAGAAGTCTTTTTAACGGATGATCAACGTAAGAACTCGCCTTAATGCTACTTGCCGGACAAGGAGGTAGATAATAGGAAAACAATTATTAACATAGATTTAGTGTATACTATCTAATAGGCTAGTATTGATTGGTACGAGGTAATAACTGAGTCAAATATCGAATATGATGCTTAATATGAGGTAAGGATAAGGGTTAGGAAAGCAACACACGTAGCCGGACCAAGGTGCGGAGTGAGATTTTCTAGATGCCGGACCAAGGATTTAGAAATACATAACTTATCACTTTGCATGCAAGATACTAGGAAAGAATTGTTATAGTTAGAATTATCAAGTTATGAACCTGTGGGGAACACGTAAACCTAGTTACTTTGATTAATTGATTAAAACCCAAAATTAAAAGCTGTTAAGTGTCTCTGTCAAGTTCGTTAGTTTTTACTTATTAGGAAATACAAACCCCCCTTTTATGCTTTTACTTTCTAAGGAAGTCATCAACCGAACAATAGTAATAACAAGTTGAAGTTAAGTCTAGACTATTTTCCTCGTAGGAAAGATCCCAACCTCACTAGTTGGGTTATTTACTTGACGCGACCGCTTTACTTCTCATTTGAGAAGTAAGTTTGAGCGTATCTAATTTGGTGCCGCTGCCGGGAAATTAGCTTTTAGATTAACATCAACGTATTACTAAAGTTTAGTTGATATTTTCTGATTTACTTTGTTTTATTGTTTTTTATTTCCTTTCAGAACTATCCTCCTTGTATGCCAAATACAAGAGGAAGAGAACTCTTGTTTCCCTACGATCACGAGCTAGAGCGTACACTGCGCAATATGAATCGAAACTTGGGAATAAATGATGAGGATCCAAACCAGAACATCCCAAATCCAGTGGATGTTCATGGTCAGATGTTACCCGACGCTCCGGGTGAACATCAACAGAGGGGACAAAATCCCGTTCCACGGCCCCAAGCATACTACAGAGGGTATGATAACATCGCAGACTCGGATGGGCCACTTGTCTTGCCCCCTCTACCTACAGGCCACACTTTTGTGGTGACTAGTAGCCTGATGAAATGCTCACTACCAGAGGTTTGTTTTCAGGGCTACCTTCTGAGGATCCACATGCCCATATAGCTAAGGTAAGGGCAGTGTGTAAAAGTTGTGTGGGGTGGCCTGATTTGGATCTAGATGTAATAGGTCTCAGAGTGTTTCCTCTCTCACTAATGGGAGAGGCTGCTATGTGGTTTACTGAGCTCCCATACAACTCCATCTTCACTTGGAACCAACTAAGGGATGTCTTCTTAGCACGCTACTATCCGGTCTCCAAGAAATTAAACCACAAAGACAGGGTGAATAACTTTGTGGCACTACCAGGAGAGTCAGTTAGTAGTTCTTAGGATAGATTCACCTCATTCTTGAGAAGTGTTCCAAATCACCGTATTGATGATGAGTCACTGAAGGAATACTTCTATCGGGGACAGGATGATAACAATAAAGCACTGTTGGACACTATAGCAGGTGGATCTTATGGAGAATGCCCTTATGCTGAGATCACTAAGAAATTAGAGAAAATATCCCGTAACAACAAAGCTTGGAGTACTAGGAAGTCCGGTACAGGGAGAAAAACCTTTGCAGTGCAGTTCTTCACAACCCATCCACAGATGATATTCCGAAGAAGAAGAATGGCTCAGATGAGAACTGAGCTTGGGTGGTACTAAAACATGTCACTGGTGGTGCAGAAAAGATTAATGCAGTCAACTACTTGGCTAAACCACCACCTCCAAACGATGAGTTTATTATGAGGAGGATTCCTATGCAGTAAATGAACAGATGGGGGGTTTCCGACCAAGTGCCCAAGGCTCCAATCAGGAAAATTGGCGCCAAGGTCAAGGGAACCAAGGTCGGAACTATGGTAACTACAATCGTGAGGGTCATTTGTACGAGATGGAAACTACAATCGCGACAAACAACTTCAACAGGGGTAGCTATGGTAACAGAAACGACATAATGGACCCTATGTTCCTCCTCAAAATCGTGAAGTTACTCCTAGGGATGGCGGAGGTAGTAGTATGTCGTGAGTTGAGGATATGTTGCATAAGATGATGAGGAGGTTCGATGCTAGTGATGAGCACAATAAAGAGTTGAGGAATGATTAGCGGGTAGGGTATTGGGAAAAAGTTGATACACATGCAATATCGATTAAGCAACTTGAGTTACAATTGGCCCAATTATCTGCAACTATGAACACACGGCAACTGGCACTCTTCCTAGCAACACTGTCCAAAATCCGAAAAATGATGGACATTGTATGGCAATTACTACTCGCGGTGGCAAGCAAACCATTGACCCACCTAGGCCATCTAATGAGAATGAGGTGACAAAAGATACTGATAAAGTGGTAAATGATGATGCTAATTTAGAGGATAACAGTGCAGAAGATGCTGAAGTGCCAAAAGGTAACTCCTATCCTAGGACACCCCCCCATTTCCTCAAAGATTAGTTAAAAAGACTGAGGATGGCAATATCGGCGTTTTTTATAACAATGTTGAAGCAACTTTCTATAATGTCCCTTTGGTAGAAGCTTTAGAACAAATGCCCGGTTACGCAAAGTTTATGAAAGATTTGGTCACAAAGAAAAGATCGGTTACTTTTGAGGATGATGATAGAATGCAGCATTGTAGTGCTATTGCTACAAAGATCTCTGGTCCAAAGAAGAAGATCCGGGTGCGTTCACTATTCCTTGTACAATCGGGCTATATATTTTGCGAAAGCATTATGTGATCAGGGGGCAAGCATTAAATCTCATGCCCCTCTCGATTTACAAGAAGTTGGGTTTGGGTGACCCAAAGCCCACTGCGATGCGGCTACTGATGGCTGATCGAATAGTAAAACTGCCCATAGGGATACTTCATGATGTGCTAGTAAAAGTGGAGTCATTCATCTTTCCGGCCGATTTTGTTATTCTTTATTGTGAGGTTGATTTTGAAGTGCCCATTATCTTGGGAGGCCATTCCTAGCTACGGGAAGAACCTTAGTAGACATGGAAAAAAAGGGGAGATGAAATTTCGGTTGAACAGGAGGAAGTGACCTTTAATATTTGTAGGTCCATGAGGCAGAGTGGTGAGCTCCAATCGGCATGCTATATCCTACAATATGGGTGAGACATTTGAGACACAAATAGAAGAACGTCTAGGTGTCGAAGCATTAGCGGCAGTGATAATGAACTTTGATAGCGATTGCATTAAAGAGTATGAGTTATTAGTCGCGGCTATGACCGAGGTTATGTTCGGTTTTAAACCGAAGAAATTGAGCTTGATATGAAGAATCGCGAGTCCCCACCCGCTAAACCATCTATAGAGGAAGCTCCAAAAGTTGAATAAAAGCTCTCCCACCTCATCTTAGGTATGAATTCTTAGGAAATGGTGACACTTTGCCGGTAATCATTGCATCAATACTGGATGAACAACAGGTTCAGAGTTGTGTGAATGTACTAAAAATGTTCAAAAGAGCTATTGGGTGGACCATTGCGGACATTATTGGGATCCTTCCTGGTATTTGTTCTCATAAAATCCAACTCATGCCTGATCATAAGCCGAGGAGTATTGAGCACCAAAGACCTTGAGTCCTCCTATGCAAGAGGTTGTGAAGAAGGAAATTATCAATTGGTTGGATGCTGGAGTAATCTATCCAATCGCCGATAGTAGTTGGGTATGCCCGGTTCAGTGTGTACCTAAGAAGGGGGAATGACTGTGGTCCCCAACGAAAAGAATGAACTTGTTCCAATGAGACCGGTTACTGGATGGAGGGTGTGTATGGATTACCGTAAACTGAACTCATGGACTGAAAAAGACCATTTTCCTATGCCCTTCATGGATCAGATGTTTGATAGACTTGCCGAAAAAGGGTGGTATTGTTTTCTTGATGGTATTCGGGGTATAATCAGATTTCTATTGCACTAGAAAATCAAGAGAAAACCACTTTCACTTGTCCATATGGGACCTTTGCATTCAGAAGAATGCCGTTTGGGTTGTGCAATGCACCCGCAACCTTTCAGAGATGTATGATGTCAATATTTTCTGACATGGTGGAGGATACTATAGAGTTTTTATGGATATGTTTCTCTGTGGGGGTGATTCATTCGAACGGTGTTTGACCAATTTATCTGAGGTTCTTAAGAGATGTGAAGACTGCAATTTGGTACTAACTGGGAAAAGTGTCATTTCATGGTGAAAGAGGGTATTGTGTTGGGTCATCGCATTTCAGAAAAAGGGCATAGAGGTTGATCGAGCTAAAGTTTAGGTAATAGAGAGACTTCCCCCACCGATCTCTGTGAAAGTGTGAGAAGCTTTCTTGGGCATGCAGGTTTTTACCGGAGATTCATCAAAGACTTTTAAAAGATTGCACACCCATTGTGCAAATTGCTGGAGAAAAGAATGTAAATTTTGTTTGATGAATCCTGTCTTAAAGCATTCGGTGAGCTAAAAGAAAAGTTAGTGTCTGCGCCTATCATTATTTCTCCGGATTGGAACAGTCCATTTGAGGTAATGTGCGATGCTAGTGGGGTGGCTGTGGTGTAGTATTGGGACAGAAAAGAAACAAAATCCTTCACCCAATTTACTATGCTAGTAAAGCCCTAAATAAGCTCAAAAGAACTACACAGTGACTGAGCAAGAACTCCACGCAATAGTCTTCGCTTTTGAGAAATTTTCGCTCCTATTTGCTAGGTACTAGAGTTATAGTGCATACTGACCATTCGACATTGAGATATTTGATGGTGAAAAAGGATGCGAAACCAAGGCTGATTCGTTGGGTATTACTGCTGCAAGAATTTGACTTTGAAGTGTTGGATAGAAAAGGGACTGAACAATCAAGTTGCTGATCATTTTTCTCGTCTAGAGGATGAAGCTATGAGAGCGTTAGGGGATAAGACTGACATTGATGATACTTTCCCCCGATGAACATGTATTGGCTGCTTCACAAGACTTGATTCCATGGTTCGCAGATTTTGCGAACTATCTGGCTAGTGATATTGTTCCATCAGACCTGTCCTTTCATCAAAGGAAAAAGTTCATGTACGATGTGAAGATGTTCTTTTGGGATGAACCATACTTGTATAGGAGTTGTGCCGACGGGCTTATTCGGCGTTGTGTGCCAGAATGTGAAATGTTTAGTGTGTTGGAGGCATGCCATTCTTCACCTGTTGGCGGACATCACAGTGGTATCCGAACCACTCACAAGATATTGCAATGTGGTTACTATTGGCCAACTTCATCAAGATGCTCATGGGTTTGCTCAAGCATGTGACAAATGTCAACGAGATGGTGGTATTTCAAGAAAGCAAGAGCTCCCTCTAAACCCCATTCTTGTGATTGAGTTATTTGATGTTTGGGGGCATTGACTTTATGGGCCCTTTGGTGAGTTCTCATGGGATGAAGTACATTCTAGTAGCAGTTGATTATGTATCTAAATGGGTCGAAGCCATAGCCCTCGCAAACAATGAAGGGAAGAGTGTCACTGGATTCTTGAAAAAGAATATATTCTCCCATTTTGGCACCCCAAGGGCCATTATTAGTGATGGGGGCTCCCACTTCTGCAACAAATTGTTCAAGGGTTTATTGGAGAAATACAGTGTTCTCCATAATGTTGCCACTCCTTACCACCCTCAAACTAGTGGACAAGTTGAGGTATCGAATCGGGAGATCAAACAGATATTGTCCAAAACAGTGAATGCTAGTAGAACAGATTTGTCAAGGAGGCTTGATGATGCTCTTTGGACCTACCGGACAGCTTATAAGACTCCCATAGGTATGTCTCCATACCAACTTGTATATGGGAAAGCTTGTCATCTTCCGGTTGAGTTAGAGCATAAAGCCATGTGGGCTATGAAGAAGTTAAAAATGGATTGGACCGAAGCTGCAGAGCAACGGTTAAATGGGTTGAATGAACTTGATGAATTTTGCTTGAAAGCCTATGAAAGCTCAGCCCTATATAAAGAAAAGATGAAGAAGTATCATGACAACAAAATTGAAAAACGAGAGTTTATGGTCGGGGATTTAGTGCTTCTATTCAATTCAAGATTGCGCTTGTTTCCAGGCAAACTCAAGTCCAAATGGACTGATCCTTACACGGTTACCCAACTATTCCCTCACGGAGCAGTTGAATTGGAAACTAAGGAGGGTGTGCAGTTCAAGGTGAATGGACCCGCATAAAAATCTATCTCGGGCATGCTGAATCGGCGAATGAAGTGATCGAGGCATCCCATCTTGATGAAGTCTGAGTAATCAAGTGGCCCCAGTCGTGCCGCGAAATTAAATCAGGCGCTTGTAGGGAGCCAACTCAATACTTATCGTCTTTTTAATAATGGTAGCATTTTTTCTATTAATGGGTTTTAAATTTGCAGGCACATCACCAGGTAATTCTGCAGAAAACTACTCTGCAGTAGCCACTGACGGATACAACGAGGGACCATTGCGCATGCAACGGACCTTCGTATGCATTCGTCACACCAGGCACGTATTTCTGTCATTTTGAATATTAGGGCACACATGACGGAACCTACGACGAGACGTCGCAAGTGCGACGGACCGTCGTCGGGAACCGTCGCGTGATTAATGAATTCTACCCGACCCGACCCGACTGGACCCTTTTCAAAATCTGACCGTTTATACTCCCCCCTCCATATTCCACCCATTACTTCCTTATTCCCATCATCTCCTCTCTCTTTTCAACTTCCACACTTCCCCCACAGTGATCATTGCCCCAAAAACCTCCTAAGCCTTATCATTATCATCTACTTGTCGGTGCTGCTGCTGTCGGTGTCTACCTTCCCAGAATCATTCTCCGTTTGTTTTCTTCTCCATTTCTAAGGTACGTGTCTCTACATTTATACTTATTTATCTTGCACTTTGGTTTTGTAGTTAGTATTAGCTTCGTTCTTAGTCGTATACTGTTTCCTTTATCTGCTTATGTCTAAACCTAGGTTCAAAATGTTCGTATGTGCCATTTGATAACCCTAGGCATAGGTGATTTTGCTTTGGTAGTTTCTTAGGTCGTTGGATAGACACATATAGGTTCACAACACTACACGACCATGTGGGTTCATCGGGGATGCGTAGGGTACCCCCAGTTCTAACACTGCTACTCAGAACGAGACCCCGATGACGCCCGTCGCACACACGACGGACCGTCGTAGGGTCCGTTGCACAAGCCCTAGCACCCTAGCCCACGACGCCTATGACAGACCGTTGTCTTCACGACGGTCCATCCTGCACGACCGTCATGGTGTCAGAGACCCTGTTTCTAAGGATCTCTCAAAATTTTCTAAGTGTCCTATGACGGACTCTTACGACGGACCGTCATACCCACGACGGTCCGTCCTGCACGACGTCATGGTTGTCAGAGACCCTGTTTCTAAGGGTCTCTCTCAAATTTTCCAAGTGTCCTACGACGGACTCTTACGACGGACCGTCATACCCACGACGGTCCGTCCTGCACGACCGTCATGATGGTCAGAGACCCCTCTGATAAGGGTCTCCCAAAATTTTCTAAGTGTCCTATGACGGACTCTTATGAAAGACCGTACACACCCACGACGTCCGTCCTGCACGACCGTCATGATGGTCAAAGACCCTCTGATAAGGTCTTCCAACATTTTTCTAAGTGTCCTATAACGGACTCTTACGATGGACCGTCGTACCAACGACGGTCCGTCCTGCTTGACCGTCATGATGGTAAGAGACCCCTCTTTCAGGGTTCTTTCTATATACATTGACCAAGTACAAACACGACGGACCTCATGACGGTCTGTCGTATCCACGACGAGCCGTCATCTAGCCCGTCATGTGATACAGTTTCACTATCACTAACACACTATTTGAAATGTTTTATGTTGTATGGGCTTGCTTGTCTTGTTTGACATTACTCGTACTAATAGTGATACTTTGCAGGTACTATCTACTATGGCACCCAAGCAAGACCGAGCCTACGCACACGGGTGATTCAAGTCTGTTGCCCCGTCTGCACGCTTGATCATCGGGTCTGATGATGAGCGGGACCCTGAATATGTGTCCCCAGGCACTTCCGCACCTTCCCCGGCTGCACGTGCCCCTAGAGCCACACCCAAGACAGTGGCGTCCGGCGTGTCACGACTCCCAGTCTGATGAGGAGCGCACACTGACCGGCACACCCTCTGGGTCAGCCACAAACGAGGAAGGAGCGTCTGGCTCCTTAGGAGTATCCTGTCCGAGGGAAGCTTCAGGCTCTGCTGAGGTTCCCGCACCCGCCACTGCTGCAGCGTCCGCCTAGTCTGATGAGGCTGACAGTCAGACTCCACATCCGCGCACACAGTCCAGGTCCCCACCCCAGCCTCTGACCAGCCAAACCGGTGGTGCGTCGAAGTCCAGTTTCAAGTTTACTACCGACGCGCTAAATCCTTACTCATAAAGGGGTAATGACTCGGACACTCACCTTTGAGCGGCGGGTACTTACAGGGAGTCTCCCATCGATGCCGGAGATCCACAGCATATTCACCAGGCATCGCTTAGAGTGGACTCGTCCGTTGGGACGATACAGCGAGGAAGTGGTCCGAGAGTTCTACGCATCCTACGTAGCGACTCTCCGATCAAAGATCGATAAGCGGTGCTCCCGCTAAACAGGCCCCACTGGAGCAGGTTTGAGTCCGGGGTGTGCAGGTCGACATTTCCCTGCCAGCTATCTGCGGGTTCGTATACGACGAGAGTGCAGATGCTAGCCGTCCTACCGCGAGAGACCGTGTTCCTTCACTTCCGAGTAGTTTGACTACCGCTGGCAGATAGGTACAGGATGGCCAGTTCGTGCGCTAGAGGCACTGAGAGAGACCACCAAGAGGTGGATGGCCCTGCATCTATCAGTCGAAGAGAGGGTGCAGATTGGGTCACTGAGCCGAAGGGGGCCATCAGAAGGCCAACTTCACGTTCGTATCGAAGTTCTTTGTGGTTGCTCGTCCGTCACTGTCTTTCCCCCCCAGCTGCTGATAACATCGTCACTTGGGATCGAGCAGTGTTGATAGAGGCGATGATAGCCAGATTCGAGGTCGACTTCGCATGGCTTCTCCAGGAAGTCATGCATGAGAGGGCATCAAGGTCACCACTACCTACCCCTTCCCGCTATGATTTTGCCCTTGGTAGGACCGCAGTGTGCCCATATGGCACATAGATCAGTTTTAAGACCCCGCAGGGCACCGTTGACGTCGGCCTTATCAGAGACGAGGCCATGAGTTGGCCCCACGTCGAGGGCCCCGTCCAGAGCTGCCACCACTTACTAATGATCTTGCGGAAACGGTGGCCCAGGCCCGCACCGCTACACAGGCGTCCACTGACACTACCCCGGTCGAGTCTATTTCGGGTAGTAGCCCAGCCCCGAGCTCTACTCTCATACAGCCTCTCTACCGTTACCGGCCCCGCTTGCTAGGGTCCAAAAAAAAAGGCACAAATGGCCACCCGTGGCATCATATCCAGCCGTGGATGCAGAAGTCTATTACTGAGTCTGAAGCGCGTATGGAGAGGAAGATCAGCGGAAGATTGATGAGTTCACCAGCGCCTCGATGCATTTGAGTTGAGAGTGTTAGCCCGCGCAGCCCCTCCGGTAGATGTGTTGACTCTTCAGGCTGCAGTCGACAGTCTTCGTGCAGACATTGACACGATCCTAGAGGTGAGAGTGCCGGAGCGTGTCGAGCCTGTTGAGGACACTGTATTGGCGGCCTGTTTGCTACATCAGATATTCCCCCACCTTCCCCTCGAGAGAGTGCCAAGAGGTGTAGGGGTCGATCAGAGGATGAGGCACGACTAAGGAAGAAGGAGCGTTGAGAGATGGAGGCCGCGAGGAGAGCCTCACTTGCTGAGGCGGAGGCACCCCAGATCAGAGCATCGCAGATAGCGGCTGGGGCGTCTAGCTCCCGCACTGTAGAGACAGCAGGAGGCACTATTGATGGTGCGGTTGTTGCTGAGGACATCACTGAGGTGTCCAGATGGCAGAGGATGTGGGTTCTGGGAAACCAGACCCACCAACTTGTTAATCGACGGCGCTATGCGCCACAGGTTTGCTTCACCTACCCCTCTAATCTTAGATTCTTTTATGCATTGGGGACAATTGCTGCTTTTTGTTGGGTGTGGGGTAAATGGAAAGTGAGTGTTAGGGTGAAGTCTGAGTAGCCCAACTCACTATCCTCTTGGGGTTTTCTTGCCTTTGTTCTTTTTCCCCAAACCTGATTACTTTTTCTTTGAAACCGGCACGTTATATCTTTTGTACATAGTTTAACTCTGAAAATGATGGCTAAAATGATATCCCGATAAAACTGAAAAAAGTTGCATGACTAGGCGTAGTAACTGATAATTGTGTGGCTCTAAACATGAAATAGAGTTACACCATTGCATTACCCTAAATCTTCAAGTCAAAACTAGGTGTCTGATAATCTGGTATAGTGATGAGATGTCAAGTGAGTGTGAGGAAAGTTGATAGTCCACTATTGTACTGAGCTAGAACTTGCCTGTTAGTCCTGCTAAAAGTAAGCTGTAACAAACATTAGGAAAGGATCATAGGCCCTTATTCATATAGCCCATTCTAGCCTAAATACAAGAAACCAAATGAAATTTATCCTTCTTGATCCAAATAATTTGAGCTTAAAAAAAAGTCCTTTCGTTTTCACCCCAACTGATCTTTTCTGGAACAATATGTTGGCCCTGGTCCCTCCTTGGACATGTTGCACCTCAGCTTATGCCAAAATCATAAGTTGAGGGTGGCTAATATATAAACAACCTTCGTTAGGCCCGACCCGACTTTGGTATTGTGTACCTTGACTCATGGCAAAGCCATGAGTTGAGGGTGGCTGTTTTGAGGAATGCTCTGGAAAGTGGGGTGAAAGAACAAAAGAGAGAGAAAGAACAAAAGTAAAGTGACTCAAGAACTCGTTGAAAGAAAAAAAAAAAAGAAATATTCAAGAATTACAAACAAGAAAAAGAAAGAGTCACTTACACAAATGAAGAAAGAAGGGAAACAGCAAGGTGAAATAATAGGAGAAACTGGGCGAGATAAAGTGATAGAAAGTGGAAGTTTTAGCCGATATGTCAAGGAGGGCAAAAAGTCACTAAAGTATACCTAAATATACCCTACCACCTGACTCTGGGCCTACGTTACAAGCTAAAAAAGTCCTATCGTGATCCTAAGAGTTGTATAGCGAACTTAAGGCAGTGAAAATAAGGGCAAGCTTATGGCAATAGGTTGAATGAGTGTGACTTTTTTCTGAGAGCGAGTGTTGAAATGTAATCCTTATCTCAAACTGAAATCATTGTGGTGAAAAATGAGGATTTATTCTAAAGTGAGGACACTAGTTGCAATACCGGAATTGCTAGCACCTCGGTGAGAAATTGAAGAGGATAGGTGTTAGTTCATGGTGAGTCTGTGTCATGTTCGAATCCCAAAAAATTCAAGCCTAATAGTGATAGCATGCATAGATTTGATAAGATTAATCGGGATTGATAGCCAAATGATTGCAAAGGATAAAACATGAATACTATTGTACAAAGATTGTGTAGTGAGTCATAGCGTCGCTTGAGGACAAACAACGAATTTAAGTTGAGTGGTTGATATACCGTGGTTTCACGGTATATTAATACTTTTTCCTTAAGTTTTGTGTGTCCGAAAGCCTTGTTTGTACTAATTTTCATATAAGTTTCTCTTTGTTTTGCAGGAAATTTGTCTAAAGCTGAATGCGGAGATTTTGAGCGAAAATTGCAGAAGAGACCACCTATGGAGCTTATGATGGTCCGTCGTGCTTGTGACGGTCCGTAGGTGGCAGCGTAGAGAAGCTGCTGAAGCAAGATGGGGAAGTCTGACCAAGTGTGGGATTACGAAGCTTGTGACGGTCCGTCATGGATATGACGGTCCGTCCTGCAGGTTCGTCGTGAAGATCAGAGAAGTGATCCCAGTACCCAGATTCCAAGAGTTGAAGTATTTTGAAACGAGACCCTCGATGGACCGTTGTGCCTATGACGGTCCGTCACACTTGCCGTCTAGGGGAATGAAGAAAGCAGCAGAAGAATTGCACCAAGTAAGGGACGACGGAGTCCATGACGGTCCGTCATGACCACGATGGTCCGTCGCGTGGTCCGTCGATCCAGCCGCGTTTTGGTAGATTTCCAGTAATTAGAATCCTTGTTTAATTAGGTTTTTATTTTTTATAAATAGTTCGAAAAACCTCGTTTTTGAGGTTAGACTCTGTGAGATTAGAAATCATATTATTAGACTTTATGTATTAGTGTTTGATTTTTAGAGATTCGTATAACTGATTTTTGGGGATTAATCAAGCAAATTTTCGGACTTTATTCTTTCTCATTGAAGTAAGTACATGAATTCTTGTTTAACATATTTGAATATTGTGTTTATGGCTATGAGGAACTAAACTCCATAACTAGGGTTGTGGGAACCATAGGAAAATAATGAGATAAACCCTAGCTAAAATAACAATTCTAGAATAGTGTCTTGCATGTATTAATAATTCTTTCGCTTAGAAGTCTTTTTAACGGATGATCAACGTTAGAACTCGCCTTAATGCTACTTGCCCGACCAAGGAGGTAGATAATAGAAAAAATTATTAACATAGATTTAATGTATACTATCTAATAGGCTAGTATGATTGGTACGAGGTAAACTGAGTCAAATATCGAATATGATGCTTAATATGAGGTAAGGATAAGGGTTAGGAAAGCAACACACGTAGCCGGACCAAGGTGCGGAGTGAGATTTTCTAGATGCCGGACCAAGGATTTAGAAATACATAACTTATCACTTGCATGCAAGATACTAGGAAAGAATTGTTATAGTTAGATTATCAAGTTATGAACCTGTGGGGAACACGTAAACCCTAGTTAGTTTGATTAATTGATTAAAACCCAAATTAAAAGCTGTTAAGTGTCTCTGTCAATTTCTTTAGTTATTTTTACTTACTTATACGAAATACAAACCCCCCTTTTATGCTTTTTTCTTTCTAAGGAAGTCATCACCCGAACAATAGTAATAACAAGTTGAAGTTAAGTCTAGACTATTTTCCTCGTGGGAACGATCCCAACCTCACTAGTTGGGTTATTTACTTGACGCGACCACTTTACTTCTCATTTGAGAAGTAAGTTTGAGCGTATCAGCCAACAGGCCCGTGCTTTGGCTCCATATCTACCTACCGAAAGTGTTGGCGAAGATTTATAAAGGGTCTTGGAGATGATTGAGATTCGAGGATTCCATTTCTTTTAGAGTCTATTTTCTTATAACTGATTATTTCATTTTATTACTATTTTTAGTTTTTTTTCTGTTTCTTTCGTTTTGCTATTTTATTTCATCTAGAGTCTATCTATGTCCTAAGTACTTCTGTTTTTTTTTGTTTGTTTATTGTTTTATTCAAATCATTGTTTAAAATATTTGAAAATGAATGAAAAAGATTTGCTTTCGGTCACCTTATGTGCATATGTCATAAAAAAATTAATTAATCTTTCTCGAACTACACAAGATCTGATTCATGGGCCAAACAAGATACGTAGGCACCCCAGGGGGTTCGATCCAAATTATTATTATTATTATTATTATTATTGTTATTACTATTATTTTCTTTTATTTTTTTTCTTTCCTCTTTCTCTTAAAAATGATAATCATAATGATAATAAATAAATAAACAAATAAGTAAATAAATAAATAATAATAATAAAATATTAAAAAACTAATGAAGAGAAGAATGCCTAGGTAATCCGGGATGAAACATGAGGTCCTCCATATTAGAAGTTGTATGTGGATACAATGTGCATAATTTCTTAACACTAATCGATTTATTACTCTATTCAGAGAGAGATAGAGAGAGAAGAGAGAGAGACATACTAGCTTAAAGGTAGTTGGTTTGTGGTTAAACTGGCATCACATCCTTACAACACAAGATCAAAAGAGAAACAAAAAATGGCCCCCAAAGACGGAAATGAATCGGACAATGATGAGGAGATCCAGAACCAGATGTCTTCACAAGAAACAGGACAACAGAAGAGATAAGGGTGTTAAGACAACAAATGGAAGAGATGTACGAGGCTTGGATGAGTGAACAACCTCCACCGTCTTCAATCAGAGACTATTTTAATAAATATGTCTCACCCTATCCAGGTGTCGCTAAGCGATCCGATATATCCCCCTGGATTCAGCCCCTATGCTAACACATTCAATGTCACTGTAACTTCTATAATGCGCCTTACGAATAAGCCTGTGATAAGTAATCCACTCTTTGTGTCAACTGCCCCGACTAACAGCATCCCACAGCCAACAATGGTACCTAATCCAACAGCGATCCTCTGGCCCAAAGTTCGGCGTGATCAGAGTTACACTCTTGAAGAAGCCATTAAAGTTCCAAGCTCTCATCCCCACATTCATCAATATAGTTCCCCTGTCGAATTTGAGAAGATGGTCCAAGAATGAGGAACATGAAGAAATGACTAAGAAAATGAAGAATTTGGAACAGAGTATAGAGATATGCAAGGACAAGGAGGCCACAAAGGCATCTCGTTCAGTGCAGTGACTGTGTATGTTCCCTCATGTCCATTTGCATGCTGGTTTTAAAACTCAAAAGTTTGAAAAATACGATGGTCACGGAGGCCCCATAGCTCATCTAAGGAGATATTGCAACCAATTGAGGGTGCAAAGGGCAAAGAAGAGTTACTTATGGCCTAGTTTGGGGAAAGTTTAATAGGGATTGCATCTGAATGGTTCATAGATCAGGATATCACCTACTGACACACATGGGATGATTTGGCTTGATGTTTTGTACAGCAATTCCAATATAATATTGACATTGTTCCAGATCGCTCCTGTTAGCCAACATGAGAAAAAAGACTACGGAAATTTTTCGTGAATATGCTATCAGATGGAGGGAACAAGCTGCTAGGGTCAAACCACCGATGAAGGAGTCAGAGAACATTGACGTTTTTTCTCCAGGCGCAAGAACATGATTTCATTTTCACTATCTGCTTTCTGCCGTAGGGAAGACATTCGCTGAAGTTTATTAAGGTAGGGGAAATGGTGGAAATGGCATCAAGTCTGGAAAGATTGTAAGTCAAGCTGCCTTAAAAGCCACAACACCAGTGCTTCAAAATGGTTCTGGAAATATTGGGAGGAAGAAGAGAAGGGAGGATGTGGCCACTATTGTATCAGCGCCTAGGACTCATGTTCAAGGTAATTCCCCACAACACTATTTTCCTTCCCAAGCTCCACAATATTCGGTCCCATACACTCCATATCATGTTTTTTAATGCACAACCAATTGCACCCCCTTCTTATCCACAATGGTGTGCACCAACTCCAGAAAATCATCCACCACCCCCCACAAGTTCATCAAAATACTGCTAGAATTCCTTCCCGTCCTAGACCACAATACATAAGGGGACATGGCGTTAAAGATGAGTTCACTCCTATTGGGGAGTCGTATGCTAGCTTGTTCCAAAAATTAAGGACGTTGAATGTTTTGAGTCCTATTGAGAGAAAGATGTCGAATCCTCTCCCGAGAAATTTGTATTATTCTCAACATTGTGATATTGTTCTAATGCCCATGGGCACAACATAGAGAGATGTTTTTATTTGAAAAGGGCCATTCAGGATTTGATCGATTCTAACCGAATTATAGTTGAAAGTCTGAGTGGACCCAACATCAATCAAAATCCATTGCCGAGGCATACTGAAACAAACATGCTAGAAATAATGAAGGGTCATGAAGAGTTTGCATATCCGTATAAGCCAATCCTTAGGGTTGGAACTGGCATTGAGAAGTCAACAAATGCTGTTGATTTAATAAAAATGATGCCTTTAGGGGCGGAAAGTGTGTTAGAAAGTTGAGTCCATCAAACACACCCATCAAAACTGTGAAAGGAGCCCTTGAAGATGTTTGGGCAAGCCCGAGAAAGGAAATTTCGTTTGTTCCAAAAGGGCCAATCAAGCCTATCTTGATCGTGCGAGGGGCCCATATTCCTCTTGTGATTATCAGGCAAGTATCCCAGCTCCCAATGACTAACCCCTAAGCTGTTCCTTGGAATTATGAGCCTACTGTCGTGACATACAAGGGAAAAGAAATTGATGAAGATATAGATGAAGTAGGAGGATAACCCGTTCAAGAAGATTTAATCCCGATGAATTAAGGAAAACTAAAAAATGACCAAATACAAATAAAGTGTCCGGTCATGAAGGAGAGGCAGAGGATCCCTAAGGAAGATGAAACTATCAGACTACTCCGTGGTGGAACAATTAAGAAAAACTCCAGCCAAATGTATTTGTTGTCTTTGCTAATACATTCTGATGAATGTAATGAAAATTGTGAATGAAGCCATTTTCTAGTAAAGTTACAGTGAGTCAGTTAGAGAAAATTGCTGAGAGAATATTTGAGGTAAACCGCATCACCTTTTAGATGATGAACTACCCAAAGAAGGTACAGGACATAACCAAGGCCTACATATCACTGTAAAGTGTGAGTTTTCACTATGTCAATCGAGTCCTAATTGATGGAGGATCTGGAGCAAATATTGTCTCCTATCAAATATACAGAAATTTAATGTTAGTGCTGTGAAAGGGTCCGACCCAACAATGTATGTGTTAGAGCTTTTGATGGATCAAAAACAGATGCTATTGGTGAGATAGAGCTCGTACTAACCATAGGGCCTATGGATTTTGCTGTGAATTTTCAAGTGTGGATATCAATGCGTCCAACAATCTATTGTTGGGGAGGCCATGGGTGCATATGGATGGAGCAGTCCCCTCAACGTTGCATCAAATGATTAAGTTTGAATACGACCGACAAGAGGTAATTGTCCATGGTGAGGGGGATTTGTCAATCTACAAAGACTCTTCCTTCCCTTTTATCAAGGTGGATAATGAGAATGAGGCACTAGTTTATCAAGAATCTGAGGTAGTGGTTATTCCGCATGTCCCTGAGGGCAGTGTCATTTCAAAACAAAATATGTCCATCGTATCTGTAATGGTGGTGAATGAATTGCTGAAACATGGGTTTCAGCCGGGCAAAGGCTTAGGAATCTGCTTGCAAGGGAGAGCTTATCCTGTGAGTCTACGAAAGAGCATCGGTACTTTTGGTTTAGGTTACCAACTTAGTGTCGAGGACAAAATGAAGGCAAAAAAGCAGAAGAGAGATGTATGGCAACTTACCAAGCCTATACAACCAATCTACAAACCTTTCATCAAAGTCCGCACAACAGAATCTTATCAATCATCTTTTCCAGAGCCAGTGATGAAAGTTAGCGAAGATATGATCAACTATTTTCAAGATTTATTTGTCGAGGTTGATATGGTGGAACTCAGAGAAGGCACTAGCGACAGAGATGTGCAATTCATTAGTTCTGATGTCAAGCTAAACAATTGGGAGGCCACCCCTCTCCCTATTAAAGACGAGTCTTGGTAGTCTGTCTTGTTCTTTCTTTGTCGTCCGATTCATTCAAGGATTGTAATTTGGATTTTATCTTGTCGTTTTATTTCAAACATTCTATTTCCCTTTTCAAAAGGTGTAATTGCACTTTATTTCAGTCTAATGTATTTGTTCGTGTTCTTATAGAGTTCTTTCTATGCCGATTCTAGTGATATGACATGCATGCAGAATTTTTCGCCACATCTTAATATCAATCTAATCTTCGACTTAATATTGAAATAATGAGTCAAGAAATCGAAATCGACAAATGATGAAGACAGAGTATTTGAAGAAGTAAGGAAGGAAGGAATTTCAAGATCGCTACCCTATATTCACTGGTATACGGGACTGAGGCAGTTATACCTGCAGAGATTGAGATCCCATCTTTACGAATCATTGTGGAGGCTGAAATTGATGATGATGAATGGGTCAAAACTCGGTTAGAGCAATTAAGTTTGATTGATGAGAAGCGTCTGACATCAGTATGTCATGGACAATTATATTAGAAAAGAATGGCACGGGCATACAACAAAAAGGTGCGTCCCAAGCATTTTGAAGAGGGTCAATTAGTGTTGAGACGCATTTTGCCACATCATGCTGAAACCAAAGGCAAATTTTCTCCAAATTGGAGAGGACCATTCGTTGTTAAAAGGGTATTACCCAATGGTGCTCTTTACTTAGCAGATATAGAAGGCAAATTGAGAGAAATGGTCGTCAATGCTGATGCTGTGAAAAGATATTACATATGATTGAGTTTCAACATTAGAAACCCTTATGTTTGGTCCTGACAAATCAATGGTTGATTCAACGGGATCTCTTGGTTATGCTGTTTCCTTGACTTTTCAAAAAAAAAAAAATTGCCTGAACTACGTTTGACCTGATTCTTGTTTCGGCAAGATACGTAGGCAGCCCTAATATTGGGTTCGGTTCAACCAAATACAAATCCAAAAATTCATATTGTAGTATATTGGGGCAAAAGTAGTTTGTTTATTTATTCGGTCTCTCATCTCAAAGCTCAAAATCAACCCCATCATCTAAAATCAATCAAAAAAAAATCTTTGCATCAACCCTTGATATGCCAAGAGTAAGTTGGTTAAGGGTAGGTAAGAATCCTGAATGGTCACCATAAGACAAATGTGAGTAAAAAGAAATAAAAATGAGAGAGTCTTATTGCTGAAAACCCTAAGTGGGCACCGTAAGGCGAAAAGGAGTTGAATATAAGAGAGTCTTATTGGTGAAAATTCTTACATGCACCATAAGGTAGACGTGAGCTGAAGCAATTAACATGATTGAGTTTTAGCGGCAATGACCTTCGTGAATATCACAAAGTCTATAAGGGTTCAGATTATTTATGGCTTCATTAAGTGTTGGGATTCCACATCAAGATTGAATAATCAATAATGGTTGATGAATAGATTGGATAGTCAAGTCTGGAAATCAATTCAAATTGCATGGCATGATCAGTAGACTCGGCTCCCACACTAAGATAAGTTTTTTCTTTCTTCTTCTTACAAAAAAAAAGTCTTCATCGAATCTTTTATTTTATTCTCATATAGTTCGTAATTTTCATTTACTTTTTTTTCATCACTTTTTTGGTATGTATTTGAGTCTAGTCTTTGTCAAAAAAAAACAAGGAAGGAATTTCAAGACTCGCTACCAAGTCTCTAAACGATACTAGGCAAAGCATCAGGATACTGAGTTAATCTGTCTTCAAGTGTTGAATTCGAAAATTTTCTGATCCTATGAAGGCTAAACAATGAGTGATGTGAGATAAAGACATTGGATTTAGGTCCCAAAATAAGCAAATTTGGATGAAAGTAGAATTAATCAATAAGAAGTATTGACCGTTGGAAACAACCAAAGCGTCATAAGTGTTTGAGTCACCCTTGTTGAAAGATGGAACCACAAACCAACCACCACCTTTTCAAACTCACAAATTTTCTTTGTTGAAGCAGGGACACAAGTTGTTTCAAGATTGAGGATTCTAGGAACCTAGATGTTCAACCTAGTCTGCAGCGAGCGAAATGAAAACCCTACAATAAAGACTTGTGGAATATTATATGAAAGTTGGCTAATATATATCAAAATAGCAATTACTTGAAGGTTGGAATATTTATTTTTATTTATTATTATTATTATTATTATTATTATTATTATTATTATTATTATTATTATTATTATTATTATTATTATTATTATTATTATTTTTATTATTATTATTATTATTATTATTATTATTCTCCTTGAAGAACTTCCAAATAATGAAGATAGCATTCAAAATGTTCATTGGTATTATTAGTTTGTTGAAACTTTTATTAGCAGGACCCTCCTTGATAATGGGATTAGCAGGACCCTCCTTAATAATGGGACTAGCAGGCCCCTCCTGAATAATGGGACTAGCAGGACACTCCTGGATAATGGGATTAGTTGGACCCTCCTGGATAATGGGATTAGTTGGACCCTCCTGGATAATGGGGCACACAGGACCCTCCTGGATAATGGGACTAGCAGGACCCTCCTGGATAATGGGATTAGCAAGCAGGACCCCCGTGGATAATTGGATTAGCAGGACCCTCCTTGATAATGGGATTAGAAGGACCCTCCTGGATAATGGGACTAGTAGGACCCTCCTGGATAATGGGATTAGCACCCTCCTGGATAATTGGACTAGCAGGACCATCCTGGATAATGGGACTAGCAGGACCCTCCTAGATAATGGGATTAGCAGGACCCTCCTGGATAACGGGACTAGCACGACCCTCCTGGATAATGGGATTAGCAGGACCCTCCTGGATAATGGGATTAGCAGGACCCTCCTGGATGATGGGACTAGCAGGACCCTCCTGGATAATGAGATTAGCAAGCAGGACCCCCCTGGATAATGGGATTAGCAGGACCCTCCTGGATCCTCCTGTATAATGGGACTAGCAGGACCCTTCCGGATAATAGGACTAGCAAGACCCTCCTAGATAATGGGATCAGCAGGACCCTCCTGGATAATGGGATCAGCAGGACCCTCCCTATAACGATACGATCCAAAATATACATACATACATATATATATATATATATATATATATATATATATATATATATATATATATATATATATATATATATATATATATTAATTAATTAAGTAAATATGAATAAATAGGTATTTAAGGTCATAATGGTCCTTTCGCATATTAATTAAAATAAACCATATTTTTTTATTTATTTATTTTAAATTCTATTTGACTAATTTTAGTCTCCTAACCCTATTATTTCTCTCTCTCTCTCTCTCTCTCTCACTTAATAACTCTCTCTCACGTTCTCCATCTTTCTCACATTATTCTGCCAGATACCAACAGTTCTTCACGCTAGAAGAACTCACAAGAATTTATAAGTAAAAGAAAAAGTAATCAAAACGTCAAGGCTAAGAGAGGTTCATCGAGTGAGGTGTACGTTGAACTGAATTGGGAGTGGTTTGGAGGAGTTTTCTGGGCAGCAACATCGAAGTTTGAACATCGATTAAGGTATGGGTTTCTCTCCCAGAATTCTTTCTCCAAGAGTACTTTCTTTCGAACGTTTCTTAAACTCTTGAAACTAAGGTTGTTCCCCCTTCGTATGTCCTTGTCCTTAGCTCCCTAACGAATTTGTAGGATGGGTATGTTGTGCTGCTAGATTTTTGCATGAATGATGTGTTTAAATTAAATATGAATGTGTTTATGTGCGGAAAATCACGATAATGATCATCAAAATATGACCGGAAAAATTAATGTATAGGAGTGTATAGAGCAGTGTTTTAGTCACTGTTTTGGGGTGTATAAGTTGTGTATTCATTGTGTATTTTATGTGTATAATGGGTGTACAATGTGATGTTCATTATGATGAAGTATTGTGAATTGAATAAACATATTATAGCTATTTAAACTTATGAAAAAAATGCACCTAAAAATGGTTGGAGAAGGACAAAAATTTCTAGATTTTTGTACCCTTCAAAAGTGTCAAATTCTGAGTTTTTAAATTAAAATAAATTAAGTGAGGTCAATGGGAATCGAACCCAAGACCTCACTTGTGAAAGAAACTTTTTTAAAAAAAAAAAAAGCCGAGGGGCTAAGGGGAATCGAACCCCTTAGCTTCTGGTTCGCTGGAAAAAGAAAAAAAATTGAGAAAAAGAAATGGGGGCTGGGGGGGAATCTAACACGAGACCTGGGGGAAGAGGAGAAGGGAATTAATTCAGTAAATTAAATGGGAGGCGTGGGATTCGAACCCACGACCTCCAAGTGCGTGCGAGAGAGGGGAAACATGGGAAGAAAAGAAAATGTGAGGCGTGGGAATCGAACCCATGACCTCAGGGACTTTAGCAACGAAAAATAAAAATAAAAATAGAGGGGATGTGGGGGTTCGAACCCACCACCTCACAGCCTCCTCTCTTCAGCGAAAATTAAAAGAAAATAAGGGGGTTGTGGGGGTTCGAACCCACAACCTCCCTATTGTAGTAAACTTAATTCTAAAAATCAAAGGGGTTGTTGGGGCTCGAACCCCCAACCTTTCGGTTAATTAATAGTAAAAATTAAAAAAGAAAATTTATCCCTTCATGTGAATATTGTGATTTAAATTAGAATTCTAAATAAAATAGAATATTAATTCTTTCATGTAAATGTTGGAATTTAATTTAGAATTCTATTTAAAATAAAAAATTTATTTCTTTCATGTAAATGTTGAGATTTAAGTTAGATTTTTTATTAAAATAGAAAATTCATTATTTCATGAAGATGTTGAGATTTAAGTTAGAATTCTAATTAAAATAGAAAATTCATTATTTCATGAAGATGTTGAGATTTAAGTTTGAATTTTAATTAAAATAGAAAATAAATCATTTCATGAAGATGTTGAGATTTAATTTAGAGTTCTAATGTTATGAATATTAGAAATAAAATCAATGAAAAATATAGATGATATCCAAGTGATTCAAGAGTCGGGTTCCCGTACCCAAACCTCCGTATTGATATATAAGTCATACGTGAGTAAAATATTCAAGAATAATGTCAGCTACTTTGATAAAAAATCAAGATCTTGGTATATATACAAGATACATAAGTCTTGTAATACATAATCTTAGGAAAGTAAGAATCACTTAACGAACTATGAATGAAGCCCCATGGCTTGTATGTATAGACACATAAGTCTAACATACGTTCAAAAACTAAGTGAACCTAAGATGTACGTAATGAAATAATGAATCTTATGAGGGTTAAGTACGATTGTAAGATACGCTAAATGGCCAAGTGCATTGGCATATGATGAGATGAAATGAAGAAATGAACACTCACGTAATAAGAGGTGAGTAACTATGAAAAATAAAGGTGCTAATAATGAAGAATGTGGTGACAATCATGATGTGAGGCTAATGTATATGATGAGAGCAATCTCAAATGAGCCTAAGTAAATGTTACCAATACGTACTCACCAAGGAGAGTGTAAGATAATGAAGATACCAATCCCTATGAATACTGTAAATGAAAATATTGAGTTTAAAACACTTAATACTAATGATGAGATGAGAAATCATCTATTGAGCTATGCTGTCCTTATACTAGAAGCCAGTTTCCATGATGTATGAGTTGAATGTAATGGAACTTTATACTGAGCACCGATAGGCTACCTATAAGTGGTGATGCCTTCTTTCGGGAACGGCGGAGGTTCACGTAACTCTCATGAGATGAGACTGTCCGGCTTGCGGGGTATGGGTCTCCATACATCTCCTAGTCTTTGAACCTATATTGCCACTATAGGGATCTAGCGGGGTTAAATTCCCATATACGCTAGCATGTTATTGAGTCACTTTGGCCGGTGATTCCACCTCTTTTAAGTGTGGTGGAGACACTGGATTTCATGATGCTCACATGATCTATGTCGGTTAAAGTTAAAGTTCACAATGAATGAATGAGGCCAACCTCAAATGAATCATAATGAAATGAATGATACCGAAGGTGTTAGGATAGGATAATCAAGAGGTGAGCTAGATTTAGGTAATGACATTAGGTTATTCCTGATCATTGCACAACAAGCCCGATGAAAGTCTTAAACTACATTCTAGGTATAGCTGGTGTTCGCACTGGCCTATGAATGAATTGAAATGAAATACGTATGAAGGAATGAAGCAGACTCTGTGTTTGCTAAAGAAGGCTCCCTAGTTGAGGTCCCATAGGTTGAGCCCACATTTTGGAAAGTCTTAAGGTTAAGTCTATGATAATAAGGTCTCATGGTATATGAATGAATAATATGAAAGAAACTATGTGTTATATGTTATGTGATATATGAATATGTTATGTGTTGTGTGCCATACGATAATTATAATGATGCATGTCAGTCTCATGGCATAACTTTCCCAATCTCAATTTAGCAAGTCCACTGACTTGACTTCCAAACATCATGTTGTTAGGAAAGAGCTCTTCTTCCTCATGCATGTCCCTGGTGTGTGCTTGCATATACCCATACTTAGTACAAGTGTGTACTAATTCCATACAAACATCTACTTTTAGGTGCAGGCACAGGTGGACGGTAGAGCTACAGGTACGTTGTTGCAGCTATCCGGACGTCAGCATTCATCCGGAGTTTGGTACGTCCTCATGCTTTGAGGATGCTACTGTTTTACATTCTAGCGTAGTTTTAGAGTTGAGCTAGTGGAGCATGTTCCACTAGCGTTTCTTTCCTGTTTTGGTTCAGACTTTGTATTGGTGCTATTTTGGCCGATATACCATTAATACTTAATGAATTATTTCTTTCAGTTGCTTATCTCTTAAATGTTAGATGGTTGATGATGAACGATTACGAAATATAAAGAATTTTTATCAAGTATGATTAAGGAAATTTCAAATTTTCCGCTAAAATTAACCTATGTAAGGTAAGAATGACGTAAGTCGGCTTGTTTGCGACCTCTGAGAGGTCAACGACGCCGGTCTCGTCTGGGGTCTAGATCCCACTCGTGACACTCCTGAATAATGGGATTAGCAGGACCCTCCTGGATAATGGGACTTGCAGGATCCTCCTGAATAATGGGATTAGCAGGACCCTCCTGGATAATGGGACTAGCAGGACCCTCCTGGATAATGGGATTAGCAGGACCCTCTTGGATAATGGGACTAGCAGGACCCTCCTGGATAATGGGATTAGGAGGACCCTCTTAAATAATGGGATTAGATTACTTTTTCATAGGATTAACACTTCCTAGTCTAGATTTTTAGTTTTATTTTCTTCTGAAATAAACACTTCCTAGCCGAAGTTTATGTTTTATATTTATATTTGCTAATAACTCACAAAAAAATTTCCCAGTGAAAACTGGGGCAAAAATTTTATTTATTTTTTTTGTGTTTTTTTGTTTGTGGTGGTTCTCAGGTTTTCTCAAGCGAGACCTGGATTTGAAATTCAAGAACAAAGTTTCAAATTTTTTAGAATAACCAATTCCATGATGGTTAGAATTAGTTTCTTCAATGCATGTAGCAGCCTGATTTCCACACATTTTTTACTAGTCAACTTTTGATCAAGAAAACACGCATTTATTCAAGAGCATTTTTCAAGTTGTCATTTTGAAGAATGTCAAAAGTTCCGTCTAAGTGGCAAGTTCAGCCTCCATTCCAATTCTAAGTTAAGATATTCACTCAAAAAACAAGGTGATATCTTAAAGTCAAAATTCAAGTGAAGATTCAAGAAAAGCTGCGTGGATGGAAGCTTGTACATTTGTTTTTCTTTTGACTAATAGTCTTCAATTTTTATGAAAGGATAAGAGCCGCGATCTGGAGCCTCGATGGAACCTCACTTAACTTCCAACTCATCAATTTATCTCCTCGAACTACAAGTGGCTTGATTCCCTTATCACCCGGGATATGTAGGATGTCCAAACAAGGACTCGGTCGCACAAATTTTGATCTTTCAAATAAGAGTTCGGTCAAAACATGTCAATTTGTCTACTTCTTTGTCTGAAAAACTCTTCGTGTTTCCAGTCAAAGAGGGGCAAACTGTAGACACGTAATTTTTGACCTAATTTAAGTTTAACACCAATATTTAGAGCATAAATAATTTTATCAATCTAAATTAAATATATTTTAACTTTTTATTATATTCATTAAGTTTATTTGAAAGATATAAAATAAACAACATAAATATAATTTTTATTAGATAAGTTTATTTTGATTGTTTAAAAAAAAACATATATATATATATATATATATATATATATATATATATATACATATATATAAATACATATATATATATATACATATATATTACATATATTATTTAAACAAACTAATATTTCTTAATTATGTTTTTTTTTAACTACCTATTTAGCTTTTATTTATTTATTTACTCAAAGCAATTAATAATTATATAATTATCATTTTTATATATATATTTAAAATTTAAAAAAAAAAACCCACACACACAAACCCACGATCCCACTCATCCACTCTCCATTCCCCACTTCCCCCACTCACACACACGTACACACTACCAGATAGACACAAAAACATATAAAAAAAAGGACATCAGAAAGACAAAAAAAACACATGAGAAAAAAGAGAAAAAACACACGAGACAAAAAAGAACAGAAAGAAAGAGAAAGAGGGAAAAAAATCTGTAAGTAAAAAAAAAGGAGAAGAAACAACAAAGAATTTTTTTTTCCGAAGAACACACGCACAAAGAAAAACACAACTAAAAATAGTGGAGTTCGAGGTTTCAAGTTCGTGGTTCCTAAATTCTTTCTTTTCGTGAAATAATTTCCATAAGAAGTTATAGTAATTTTATTTTGTATTAGTTTTATGTCATGATAATGCGAGAATGAAGTGCAATATATATTAAAGTTGTTAAATTTAGCATGTGTTTAAACCATTAATATTTATTGATGTTGTTATATGAAGTATGTTCAAATGTTCATATCAACTTTATGTTTAGATCCTTTGTATAGTTATATTTAGTGTGAAATTATTATAACAAACCATGATTTATTTTATATTTAAATAACCCATAGTTTATTTTATATTTAAGTACAATTATTGTCTAAGTCATTTAATTTTTAATATTTAGTTTGTAATGATAACATGTGTAAGCTATTATGTAAATATGTTAATTTTAGTTAGTGGAATTTTCGTTTAATGTTAGTGACGTAAAAAATAAATCGAATAAAAATGGAAGAAAAAAATATATAATAATAATAATAATAATAAAGAAAAAAAAAGAAAAAGTTAAAACAAAAACAAAATGTGCGAAAGGACATAATAAAAAGGGGAAAAGAGAAAACAGAAAAAATAAATAATAGAAAAAGAAGTATAAAAATAATAAGAAAAAAAATATGCAATTGAAGAGGAAAGATATTTTTTTTTTTTTGAAAGTTTCTTTGTCCAACCAAAAAAATAAGGTTGAATAAAAAATAAAAATATTGAAAGTATAAAAAATAATAATAACAATAAAATAATAATAATAGTAAAAGATGAGAAGGTAAAACAAAAAAAGAGCGTAAAAAATAAAATAGTAACAAACGAAAAAGTAAAAATAAAGAATATCTTATTTTATTCTGCTTTGTTTGATTTAATTTATATGCGTATATATATTTTAATTAAATGGCATAGATTAATAAAATAAGGTAATTTTTTATATATTTAAATAAATTAAAGAATGAAGGTAACTACATTTGTTTTAACCACAAAATATTTAAATAATTAGTTTAAGTCATAAAAGTCCATAAAGCGACCGTGCTAGAACCACGGGACTCGAGGGATGCCTAATACCTTCCCCTCGGTCAACAGAATTTCTTACCCGAACTCGTTCGCAGACCAAACAAAGAGTCATTTCCTTTTGATTAGGGATTAAACAAAAAGGTGACTTGGAACACCATAACTCAATTCAAAGTGGTGACTCTGAAAAAGCTAAAATAACCCCCTAAGTAATTACGTCGATTAAATTGGAAAAACCCTTGCGCCGCTGCGCGAAAAAGGGGTGCGACATCTCCATGGTCTTAGTGTCGGTTAAGGCTATAGTTTCCCTAATGTAAAATGGACAATGGAAGTAAAGTAAGGACCCTAAATAGTATAATCTAAGGGTAGTTGCTTAGTGTAGGTGGGCTTATGGTACTTCACCTATGCATTGCGCAAGTGGATCTTGAGGGAAGTCCTAGGAAGGTGTTCTAACGCATGTGTCTATGTATACAGTCCTTATGCATGAGTTTGTAGTATTTATCTACTTGTAGTGATGAAGTATATTGTATGAGTCATGATGGATCTATGTGATGTGGTCTTGTTCTTATATGCACTATGTTGGTCTTGATGACTGTATGATGAATGTTTTGCTTGACATGAATGAAGATTTCTTCACTTACTATGTTGATGTATGAATTGGATGTTAAGTCTTGTGGTCCCATAATAGGTTTACTAAGTATGTGTGAGGTTATGGGGCTTACCATGTACATTGCACTAGTAGACTTATATTGGGATTGTGAGTAAGGTTTCATAAGGATCTATTGAAGTGACATTAGTATGTGTGCAAAGTGAATAGAGTTCACTGTAATGTCTTTTATAGTATTGACTTAAATGTGTCCATGATGTATTATACTTCTATGATGGTATGTGTTGGCTTATGTAGATTGTATGTATGACTTCCTTATGGACTTAAGGTGATGCATTGCACAAAGTATTACTAGAGAGTTACTTGGTGGAATAAGGAATTAGGATGATTCACTGTAAAACAACATATTCGCTGTAAAGAAGGAAGTGTTTACTGTAATGTGGTTTCAAAATGCCTTAAGTTCAATGTGTGATTATATATGATTTATGACCATTGAATATGCTTGTATCAAGTATGCCAATGATATAATGTTTATTGTATAAAGGTTTTATGAAGATTTTCTCAAAAAGGCATGAAGTATGATTTCAAAAACATGTCTCTTTTAAATGCATGTTTTTGCATGGTTGTCATACTAAGTGCATTTTGGTACTAACTCCATTCTTCTCTAATTTTTACAAAAAGTGTATTTATGGATGCTTAAAGGATGTCTATAATGATGAGGAGCTTGACATGTGATTCCCAAGGTCAAGGAAAGGAATCCTTTAAGTCCAAGGATGTCTTATGTCATACTTATTGTAAAGTCATGTAAGGGTTTACTTATGTTGTAAGGGACGTGTCCCTAATTATTCTAATAATGTTGAGACTAAGTTGGCAAAAGAGACTAGAGTATAAATATGTACTTGTGCTAGTTTATATGTACATATGAAATAAAGTTTCTAGCATATGAAGTGCTATGAAAACTTTCAGAGTTTCCGCTAATTTTCCTATGACAATGCGATGAATGATAATTATGGGCTTGTATAAGACCTCCAAGAGGTCAAGTACTCCATGTTACTTCTAGGAAGTGCTATGAAGTCGTGACAAACGTAATATTTGAGCATGAGATTTATGAAAGTGGTTTTAGTTTCTAAAAGTCTCATATTGCCATGTCTAGTAGATCGGTGTAAGTCGCGACACATGTATGTGCGAGAGGCTATAGGACGACAGAGTTTCCCTTCTTCACCATTCTCATGTCGTGCCGTAGAAAAGTCAATAAGATCTCTCTCTATGTTTTCTTGTCCGATGGTCTTTTAGATGTGTTTGCTTGGATGAGATAATTTCTCTATGCTTTAGGGATAAAAGATGAATTTTGATTCTTATCTTGGTTTTATGGTTTCATGAGTATGTGTGAAGGTGAATTTTTGGTGTGCTTTGATGATGTGATGTCAATTATGTCTATGTATATAAAATATGAGAAATGATATGTTGTGTTAATATGATGTCCTTTGTTGCTATATATGGGAATTATGTGAAATAACATGTTATGTTGAGAAATATGTGTCATGATATGGTTAAGGCATGTTAGAAGTTGTTATGGTTAACATGAGTCTCTTTTGGAATGGTGTATTACTATATGGTTTTGCATGATTATAGCATAATGCTATGATTTGAGTTTGAAATTCTTAATGACTACCTATGGAATCATGTTGTCGTAAGTATATGTATAATTGTTCAAATATTGACTTTATTTATTTGTGTGTACTTTCTTGATTCTTTTGTATGGATTGGAGTCTTTTTGCATAGGCTTGGTCTTAGAAGTAAATGTAGCATGATTGTCCTTGTAGGGTGATGATGTGGGTTTGATTGACCTAGAAGTTAGCTTACTGCAAATATTGAATGAAAAGAAAGAGGCATTATGGCTAAGTCTCCTCTATTGTTGACCCCTGTATTGTTGAAGAACTTATGTGGTTGAGTATTATGGCCTATCTTTGTAATTGGGGGATTATTTGTCTGAGATGATAAAGTTAAGAATGCCTTGGTGTTCCTATGTTGACTTAATGTAATTCTTTGTAAAGTGGTAATCACTTTTAATTGATGAAAATGAAGGTTGATAAGTTAGGCTCCTCTTAAGGTTGGGTTAAGTTGCTCTTAATTGCATTTACCATAAGTGGGGGATGGTGATGTGAGTAGTAAGGTTGTGGATATTTCTACCTTGTTCTCGTGTTCTTACTTGAGCTTAAAACTAATGAATTCTTAGTAAATTTTTTCATGATGGGAATCTTGTATAAAGTATGAATAACATGACCTCTATATGTTTAGTATGTCTTTATTGACACTATCTTGAGAGTATTTTTAAGATTCAAAAGTAATTGAAAAGAAATTTTGATTAAATTCATGGTTTTTTCATGTTTATTGTGCATCTTGATATGCTAGTTGTGCATTTAACTCCATGTGATAAGGTAAGAAGCATGTTTGAAGTCACTTTTGATATGTAAGGTTTAGCCTTATAATGAGAAATTTGAGTCTCCTTGAAATGAAAATTATAAATCTCTTGAAAATTATGTAACTTGTATGGTTTGGGGAAAAACATGATTGTAGGTCCACTTTTAAAAAGTGAAGGCATGTTTAGCTATAGTCCTTGTTTGTGCCTATAAATTGTAAGACTTTCCTTAAGTGATGCATGTTTATGAAGGCTAGTGATAAGCAAGAAATTGAAATGTTGTGAAATGGCTTCCTATTGTTGTGATGTGTGTGGGGTGAATTACCATTTTGGCTTCACTACGAAGGATGTTTGAGCATGCCATGATTAAAAGTTGAGAAAATTATCATGTTACAGTAAAGTTTCCCTTTGTGCATTTGCTAAGGTATGAACTCATGAGACATGTAAGTGTGTTGAGGAGAAGGGAATTCCTCCATGGACACAACTAATCATGGTATTGTTGAGTATGACCCTCATGGAACTAGGTTAGACTTATAAGGATCCATTGTCAACCTATTTAACTCAAGTCTATGTGCATTAAAGTATGAGTGCCAAATTGTTTCTTGAGTGTTGTTGGAATTTGCCTAAGTGTGACTTTAAGATGGTTACAAGATGATATCTTAATTAATTGAAATGTAAAGACCATGTTAGTATTAGGATAAGGATATTCCTCTTATGAACATGATAAGAGCCTATGTGTTTGATGAATTAAAGAGTGAGTGAATAAAGGTTTTGCTTGCTTGTGTTGCATTGAGTGATAAATGTTTTGAAGTTGTAATCCTTGTAATTTTGGTGAATTTAATTATACATTATGATTTTATGAATGTTGTGAGCTGCTCTATGATTCATTGAAGTCCTTGTTGTGATTAAGGTGTTCTAAGTGTCATTCGAGGACGACTGTTCCCAAGTGGGGATATTGTAAGACCCAAAAAATAAGTTATGGTGTATAGATACTCGCTTGTTCCTAGAATATTGTTAACGTGTTAATAGAGTGTTTTAAAGTATGCATGAGCGACTTTAAGTTATTTGGAATTCAAACATCAAGGGACGACCAAGTCGTTCGACGACTAGTCATCACAGGGCCCTTATGTGTTTTTATCAGATTTTATGTGTTTAATTGGCTTATGAAGTCCCTATATGATTAATAATGATTTTTATAGTAATTATGTTTATTTTAATGAAGTTTGGAGGTCAAATGTCCAAAACGTACAAAAGATAGCCCTTAAGACATGCATGTGTGTGTCTTGAGTGTTGCTAACATGATTGAAGGTGTTGCGTGCTATGGTTTTCGGTGAAACTGATGTGGAAGTTCGTTGACATGTTAAAAGGTGTATATTTACGTCGGAAATGCCCAAGTACGAGCCCAAGGGCCCCATAAGAGGCCCTCAAGAAGGAACCAAAGGTTGTCGAGACACAGCCTTGGAAGTGTCAATTGACTGATCCAAACAATGCTTCGTTCAGTTGAATGACGCCCCGTCAATGGGGAGGAATCGATGGAAACTTAGCCTTGGGAAGTCTCATCCAAAGAATAGTCTGATACCCAAACGACGCTAGCCACAAACGGTCCATTGATGGGACAACGTGGCGTCGATGCAGGCTTCAGTTACTGCCATGCACGCTGCCTAATAATGGGGTGAATGGGAAATTCACCACACATGCTAACATGACATTAGGCGGTTTATTTACAAATTTTTGGGTATATTAGTTTGGTTAAAACGTGAATAGGTCGTACCCAATCCTCCATTCAAAAATCAAAACTTCTCAATCCCAAAATATCCGCTCTAGAAACCTCCATTGAAATGAAGTTCAAGGTCAGCTTGTACATGGAATTTCCATGGGTTTTCACCAACTTTTAGTGGGTTATTCATCTAATAAAGTTATACTAATCCTTCATGTCTAGTTATCCTTTCGTCAAGAGAGTTAATCTCAAAGTTTTCAAAGAAGTTTCATGATCAAAACTCTTCTTCTTCAATCTAGCCATGGGATCTATCTCAAAACGTTTTTAAAAAATCCCAATGATGAATTGAATTTAACATGTTGATTGTACGTGAATTTTAATCCAATTGCATGAAGAACCTATGCTCCCTTTAAAGCCTGGATTTAGCTTATGTGTGGGCATTATGATCTTGAATGTATACCTATTGAATTATGATTCTAGTACATTGAATTGTTTATATCTACTGTCTAGTATATGTATTGATTTTGAATTGTTTATGAGTGACCATGAACATGAAGGTTTGGAGGTTTGAATAAGGCTAGTCTATAATGTAGTATTTTGTGATCTTAATGCTAGCATGCTTATTGTGAGATTCAATTATGTTAAAGTGATGGTTAGCTACTGCCTATAATGTGTTATGATCATGAACTGTGTATTTTTGGTCCAATATTGATTGAGTATTGAAGAATTAATCTATATTTTCCTATTGATTGTTAAAACATACTATTCATTGTAATGTCGAGTTTATGGCAACTATAGTAGGATTTCATTTAGGTTATGATTATTTTAGCTACTGACCTACATGTATATTGTTGAGGAACTATGATTGATGATAAATTCAAGGGAAAGTGGTGAGTGACCTATATTAGTTTACTTCCTAACGATTGATGAATGTAGTGTATTCACTGTAACCTTGACTTTATAGTACATGAATGTAGCATTTTGTTTGTGTAAAGATACTTGAATCTACTGCCCTATATTGTATTTTGATGAATTAAGGAGGTTGATCATTGATGATCCATGTAAGAAATAATTGGTAAGAGATCAACTCCCCATCACATTCTATAAATTGATGATGTAGGGGACTTAATATGATCTTAACCTTTGTATTATTAATTTATGAATTTGATTATGTTAGTATACCTTTAGCTACTTCCCTAGATATGAATTTTTTATGCAATATGGGTATTGGTCATTGATGAACAAAGGTTGAAAAATTGGTAAGATTCCTACTTCTTCTACTTTTCTTGTAAGTATTGGTAGTTGATGAAGCCGTGTATGCCATTGTATGGAATGGTACACTTATAGTGGCGGTATTTACTTCATTGCCAATATATATGTGATGTGAACATGTCCTTGAAGACAATTTTACTATGAACATGTGTTGGTGATGAATCACCCTATGTGAAGCCTATGCCTAATTTCTGAGTCTAGCTATGATCTAGATTGTTTTGCTAATGTCATGAGTATGTAAATGGTTATGTTAAATCTATGTGTATTTGCTGCCAATGATGAGGTCCTATAATGTTATATGTGACGTAAAACTAAGGTAGGTGCATAAAGCTAGAGCATACTGTGAGATGTTGTAAGTCTTAAATAAATTAGTCTTATGCTATGCTATCTATTCTATGATGTTGTGTATCATTCACTAGGATGACTTGATAGGTGTACTAGTACGGGCAAGGGTATGGAACCTTTTCTATGCATTGCACATGTGTGCCTTGATAGGATATTTCCTAGGTTCATCTTCCAATTACATAAATAAGATTGTATAAACTTGTTATGAATATGATTCATACGCCATGATATTAAGTATATTATAAGATGAAGTATGAATGTTCATAGTGTCTTGGTGTGATTATATGAAAGTTAATTCGCATATAGTTATACTTATAGACTTATGCATTGATATATGAACGTGTGTGACATTTATGTGGTATGTGAAAGGTTTTGTAACAACCCTAAAAATGGATATGCTAAGTAATGTTTAATGTGTCTAGAATACCTACGATTAGACCGGGTTCACAATTATTGATGCACATAGAACTAGACCTCTAAACCCTTGCGACAGCCAAGCCAACTAACTTGGGGAGTTAGTTGAGCTAGGAAAGGTTGGGTCTAGCCATGTAGGGCTCCCGAATATGAAGATTTACTCGGATGAGTCTTTATAGGACTTAAAAAGAGGAAATCTTAAGTTTGGAGGGTCTAGGGGGTAAAATGGTCTTTTTCCTGGATAAGGGTAGTATCATAACTACACTAAATATGAAATTAATTATTTAAATTAATATGGTGGAGGGGAATTTTGGATAGAAGGGCCGAAATTGCCCATTTGAGAAAAATCTTGCTCCACACGGGTTCGAACCTAGGTGGGAGCAATGATTTAACTTGATTGTTTATATTGGAGAATTAATTTAATTAATTAATACTTAAATACTTATTTAAGAAACAGGAAAATCAGATTATTATTATTAATTAATTAATTAATTAATGGGGCGGTTTGGCTAAGGTCGACCCGGAGGAACCCGTTTTTGCAATAGGGACCTCATGGGTTCGATCCTCGACGGAAGCGACGCCCAAGTGAATTAAAGTGGGGTTTAAAATCTTATTTTTGTTAGGGCATAATGGTCCTTTCACGTGTAATTAAATTAAATCATATTTTACAATTTAACAAAACCTTATTTTTGACTAAGTCTAAAACTAAACTCCTAATCCTAAGGAACCTCTTAGTTCTCACGTCTATCTTCTCACTTTCACGATCAAACCTTTTTCTTTTAACGTTCTATCTGCTAAAAAATTACTAGAATATAAAACACAACCTACAGTTCTTCACAATTGAAAAACTTACATACAAAAATAAATAAATAAACAAGTTAACCAAAAATATGAAGCAAAAAATAAGGTTTCCATATACTTGTGTTGAAGTTGCGGGATCTGGATGTGAGTTTGGAAAGGGTTATGGGCAGCAAGTTTGAGTGTTTAACAACACCAAATTCAGGTATGGGTTTCTCTCCTAGACTCCTATCTCCAAGAGAATTTCCTTTCCACGAATTCAACGAATTTTAAAACTAGGGTTGTTCCCTTTCTTGTCGAACTCCTTGTCCCTAGTATCCTTCCGATTTCAATCTGAAATAGGTTAGAGATCATGATGTTTGTATGTTTTCTGGTAGTTTAAGTATGAAGTGGGATTTTCGTGATAATGTGTTCATGATTTACACAAACATTTGCACAAAACATCACTTTTCACATACTTTGGTTGGCTTAAATTAACATGGTTACAACTTAGTTAAAAAAGTTTTTAAAATGTGAGGTCATTGGGAATTGAACCCATGACCTCACCAAATGAAAATTTCACAAAACATTGGTGAGAAAAATGCAAGGAAAAATACATGTGGTGAGTGGGGATTGAACCCACAACCTCTTGAATGGATTAGAGAGTTAGGAGAAAAATTAAGGAGAAAATAAATGTGGAGAGTAGGGATTGAACCCAGAACCTCTTGGATAGGTGAGAAATTTAAGAGATAATTTAAAATAAAAATAATGAGCTTGTGGGGGATTGAACCCACAACCTCTTTGATTTAAAAGAATAAGGAGAGGATAAAAAGAAAGGAAATATTATGGGGTTGATGGGGATCAACCTAGGGTACCCCAAATCTGAAAAATGCAATTATGAAGTTTAAAATAAGATTAAGTGTTGTCCAAATGATTCAAAATAGGGTTCCCTTGCCCAATTCCGTATTGACAGATAAGTCATACATAAGTAAATATTTAATGAATGCTACCTCTAAAGATCAAAATCAATATCTTGGAACATCTACAAGATTCATAAGTCTTGTACCACATAATCTAAGGTAAACATGAATCACTTACACATACTATGAATGAAGCTTCATTGCTTGTATATGTGGACTCATAACTCTAGCATACATTTAAAAGTAAGTGAACCTAAGATGTATGTGATAAAATTATGTAACCCTAGAATGGTTAAAGAAGAGTGTGAAACACACTAAATGGGCAAGTGCATTGGCATATGATGAAATGAACATTCACGTGAAGGGGTGAGTAATTATGAAAAGCAAATGTGTTAAAGTTAATGAATTAGGTGACAATATGATAAGAGGCTAATGTGAAAGATGAGAGCAATCTCAAATGAACCTAAGTAAATGTTACCAAAACGTACTCATCTATTAGAGTGTAAAGTTAATGAAGAGACCAGTCTCTATGAACACTCTAATGAAAGTATTGAAGTTAATTCATACTTAATACTAATGATGAGATGAGAAATCATCTAATGAGCTATGATGTCCTCATGCTAGAAGCCAGCTTCCATGATGTATGAGTTGAATGTAATGGAACTTTATACTGAGCACCGATAGGCTACATATAAGCAGTGATGCCTTCCTCCGGTAAGGGTGGAGGTTCACGTACCTCTCATTAGATGAGAGTGTCCGGCATTCTGGGTATGGGTCTCCTTATATCTCCTAGTCTTTGAACCTATACTGCCAATATAGGGATCTAGTAGGGTTCAACTCCCTATATACGCTAGCATGTTTGGGTCACTTTGGCCGGTGATTCCACCTCTTTTCGGTGTGGGACAGACACTGGATTTCATGATGCTCACATGATCTATGTCGGTTAAGGTTAAAGTTCCCAAAGAAAGAATGAGTCCAGCCTCAACGAATGCACATAAAGAAATGAACGATATCAAAGGTGTTAGGATAGGATAATCAAGAGGTAAGCTAGACTTAAATAATAACACTAGGTCATTTATGGTCATTGCGCAGCGAACCCGATGAGAGTCTTAAACTACATCCTAGGTATGACTGGTGGCTGCACTAGTATATTAAAAAATTAAAATGAAGTACGTATGAATGAATGAAGCAGACTCTATGTTTGTTAAAGAAGGCTCCCTAATTGAGGTCCCATATGTTGCGCCCTCATGTTGGGAAGTCCTAATGTCAAGTCGATGATCCAAGGTATCATGGCATATGAAAGAATGATATGAACTATTTGATATCATATGTGTAATATGATATTGTTGTTTGCAAAATAATAAGTATGATGATGCATGTTACTCTCATGGCATGACTTTCCGAATCCGATTTTGGCAAGTACAGTGACTTGACTTTCCATATATCATATCATTAGGACAGAACTCTTTTTAATCATGCATGTCATTGGAGTGTGCCTGCATATACCAATACTTAGTACAAGTGTGTTCTAATCCCATACAACTCTACATTTTTAGGTGCAGGCACAAGTGGACGTTAGAGCTTACAGGTCTACGCTGAAGCTATCGGAACGTGGAGCATTCATCCAGATTTGGTAGGCCCTCAGGCTTTCGAGGACGCTTTCCCATTATATGCTAGTTTAGATATAGGTCTAAGTTAGTGGAGTATGTTCCAATAGTGTGTCTTTCTCATCTTATTTTAGACAATTTATTGGTGCCATTTTGGCAAGTATACACTTAATGTAGTATGGAACTATTTCTTTCATTTGATGATCTCAATATTAGATGGTTTATTGTGAAAGTTTATGAGTTTAAGTAGAATGTCTTAAATGAATGTTAAGTAACAAAAAGTTCAAATTTTCCGCTAAAATTAACCTAGATGAAGTAATGATGACGTATGTAGGCTTGTCTGCGACCTCTGAGAGGTCAATGACGCCGCTCTCATCTGGGGTCTAGATTTCAGTCGTGATAGGTTTGCTAACATATAAGTATACACACACACACACATTTATGAAGATCTATTCAATAGAAGGGTCCTGAAAGGTGTGCTCAAGTGTACCCTAAACTAAATAGGTGCTTACATATGCTATGCCCATGTGGAAGAGTTTCTCACATGATATAGGTTGATGAACTCTCAAGTATGACCTATGAGATAAGCATATGAGGATTCATTCTCTTAAAGCCTATATTTTATAAGTAATATTAATAAAAGACTTTTCAATAAAGGGAACTTAGCTTAGCACCGAGTGAACTTGAAGATGAGGGGTGTCCCTTCACATTGTAGGAAGGTAGGTCACCATAATCCTCATGAGGTGGATAACCACAATGCCTCAATAAGCATAAACAGGGTTTCCATAAGTGAATAACCATGATGCCTCATTTTGTATAAAGAGGGTTTTCACACATACCTCCAAGTTCCATAACTATGGTTACCACATAGGATCTAGCAAGTGACTTCACTAGTTTACTAGCATCTGTTACTGTTCTACCTTGGATACGTAAGAACACCTTCCATTGGTGGAAGAATTTACAACACCAAATTCCATGTATAGCACCCATGGTCTTAGAGTCGGTTAAGGATATAGTTTCCCTAAAGTAAAATGAAAAATGGATGTAAAGTAAGGACCCTAACTAAGATAACCTAAGGGTAGTTGCTTAGTGTAGGTGGGGTTATGGGACTTCACCTATGCATTGCACAAGTGGCTCTTGAGGGAAGTCCTAGGATGGTGTTCTAATGAATGTGTCTATGTATATGTTCCTTATGCATGACTTTGTACTATTTGGCTTCTTCTAGTGATAAAGTGCATGGTATGAGTCCTAATGGATATATGTGATGTGGTCTTGTTCTTATATGCATCATGTTAGTCTTAATGACTATATGATGAATGTCTTGCTTGACATTAATAAAGTTATCTTCACTTATTATATAAATGAATGAATTGGATGTTAAGGTGTGTGGTATTATGATAGATTTATTAAGTATGTGTGAGGTTATGGAGCTTCACACGTACATTGCACTAGTAGACTTAGATTGGGATTGTGAGTAAGGTTTCATAAGGTTATATTTGAAGTGACATTAGTATGTGTTCAAAGTTAATAGATTTCATTGTAATGTCCTTATAGTATTGACTTAAATGTTTCCATGATGTATTATACTTCTATAATGGTATGTGTTGGCTTATGTAGATTATATGTATGACTTCCTTGTGGCCTTAAGGTACTACTTTGCATCAAGATATTCATTGTAAAGAAGGAATGTGCTTACTGTAATGTTGTTTCAAAAGGCCTTAAATGCATTGTGTGATTTTATATGATTGATGACCATTTAATATGCTTATATGACTTATGTAAATTATATAATGCTTATTGTATAAAGGTTTTATGAAGATTTTCTCAAAAATGCATGAAGTATGATTTCAAGAAAATTTCTCTTTTAAATACACGTTTTTGCATGGTTGTCATACTTAGTGCATTCTCGTACTAACTCTATTCTTCTCTACTTTTTACACAAAGTGTAGGTTATGGATGCCTAAAGGATGTCTTTGATGGTGTGGAGCTTGATATGTGATTCCTTAGCTCAAGGAAAGGAATCCGTAAAGCCAAGGATGTTCTAAGTCTTACTTACTGTAAAGTCATGTAATAGTTTACTATGTTTTATGTTGTAAGAGTTGTGTCCCTGAGTATTCTAATAATGTTGAGTCTAAGTTGGAAAAAGATACTAGAATCTAAATATGTACTTATGATATTTTATATATATATGAAGTAAAGTTTCTAGCATATGAAGTTCTATTAAAAGTTTTAAATTTTCCACTTATTTACCTAAGAAAATGCAATGAATGATAACTATGGGCTAGTATAAGACCTTCGAGAGGTCAAGTACGCCATATTACTTCTACGGGGTGCTCCCCGGTCGTGACAATTTAGACCCTCAATCATGAGGTTTTACTAAGTTTAGGCCTAGAAACATAACTTGAACTTAGTTAAGTCATTAATCAAAACATAGAAAATTAGAAGCAATAGTGGAAAAAAGGTTGAAAAACCCCTAATTCAAGAGTGCAACAATTTTTCTTTAAATCCAACCCAAAAAAAAAGGATTTCTCCAAGAAATTCTTGAGCAGGTATACGAGATTTTACTAGTGGGTTCCTTTCACCCATTAGGTCCCTTGTTTTTCGTTAGTTTATTGATTCCCCTATTATGACTAGACCTTATACGGTTTCTTGATATTAGAATTATTGGATTCTTAGATACTATAATGGTCCAAATTAGATTAGTATGTTAATATTCATTGTATTGCATGAATTCCAAAATACTAGCTATGTTTTCCTTAGTTCTTGAATTTTACATGTTAGGTCAAATATTTCAGTTATTCAGTTATACATGCCTTAGTTATTAATGTATACAATATCAATTTCATTGTTGCATTGTTAGTTTGCATGTTCAATTTATAGCTATCCAGACTTATATAAATTCAGTAATCAATATGTTATTTACTTAATTCAATGGGAGTAGCATAATATCGAGTTGGACTAGGGTTTAACATACATAATAGTCCCTAAACTACTAGCAATGTAGGTTGTAAGTCCCTTCTGCAGGCATCATTTCAGGGATCACGATAGCGTGCCTCTATACCTTTGGCCAGGTGTATTGGTCCTCATGATGCGCATATACATCGGACTTATGTTATTGATTATTAGTAAATCTTATAATTCAGTTATACTCCATTCAATTAACCATGTTTCAATTTTGAGTCTCAGCATGTTATTACTTGGTCATTGTATCCAGATTAGTCATGCTTAGTATTTGGACATCCTTATCATGTTCAAATTATTTCATTGTTTTATTGATTTATTACGTTATATGTATTTTCAATTGTAATATATCCTGCATGTTGAGTACCTTTCATGTAACACCACGTAGCTAAAACAGACCAAAATTACTTTTTCAGAAAAAAATTTGCAGGTGCTAAAAACGGTGGCATCGACGTACCGTAGCCTTAACCATGGTCCGCCCTGCACAACCGTCGATGTAATCAGAAACTCCCAAAAATTTCAGCCTAGAAAAATTTGTTAAGTCTTAGACGACGAATGGACTTACGGTTCGTAGGTCAAACGACAGTTCGTAGACCGTGACCGTCGTTCAAGACTCCGTTCAACAACTCTCTGACAAGAATTATGGATGACAAGCATGGTTCGTAGGTGGACCTACGGTCTGTAGGTATGACCGCAGGTGGAAAATTTGGGTCAACTTAAGATAATCATAACTCTTAGAACAAAATGAATTAGGTCTCCCACGACCTACCACAGATAGATAATTCAATTATCTTTCCATAGTCACCGACCTTGATAAAATCAGACCTCCGAGAAAAAAGTTATGACTATATTATTAAAGGCCTGTCGAACAGGTCCTCACGACGGACCCAACGACGGGGCGTCGGGTGCACGACGGACCGTCAATTCTGGCCGTTGTGAGGCCCGACATCAACCTTCTCAGGGGTCTTTTTGACCTTTCCCACTCTGTTAAAACCCTAAGTTATGTCATTTTTACCCTAAATCATCATATTTTAGTCAGTTTAATCCTACAAACATAATTAAATCATATCTAAGTCAAATCATTAAATCAAAACTTAGAAAATTAGAAGCAAGAGAGGAGAAAAAAGCTCAAGAACCCTAGTTCAAGAACGCCAAAAGCTCTAGAAGTTCCAGCCCCGAAACTTAAGTATTTTTCCGTGGATTTCATCCCCAGGTATGTGGGATTTCACTAATGGGTTCCTTTCACCCATTGGGTCTCTAGTTTACAGTCAGTTCTTGATTCTCTTATCATAATTAAATCTATGATTTCTAGATCATTGATATAACTTCATGAATTTATTAAATATAAGTTCCAAATAAGATTATCATGTTATTACTCAGATTATCCCATGAATTTCAAAATCGTAGCTTTGTATTTCTTTAGTTCTTGAATTACACATGCTAGGTCATATATTTTAGACACTTCAGATATATATGCCTCAGTTATAAATGCATAATTACCAGATTAATTGTTGCATTCTCCGTTTGCATGTTCAGTTTTGAGCTATCTAATATTTACAGAAATTGAGGTATTATCAGTTAATTTACATAATTCATTGGGAGTAGCATAGCACCGAGTTGGACTAGAGTTTAGTGTAGCCAATAGTCCAAGAACTACTAGCCTAGTAGGTTGTAAGTCCCCTCTGTGGGCAATCAGTTTAAAGATCACGTCAGCATGCTTTTATACCTTTTGCAAGGTATATTGGGTTCTCTCGATGGGGCGTATACATCGGACTCCTAATTTAGCTCATGTGGTTTCATTATCGGTTATTAGTATCTACTACAGTTCAGTCAGACTCTCTGCATTGACCATTTATCAGTATATTCTGTATTCAGTTTCAGCATATTATAAATTTGTTGCATCTAGTTAGCTCAGAAATCAGCACATCACGTTCTGATTATTATACTTGTTTGTGTGCTTGTTCAGTTATTTTTTATTTAAGTTTTACTCTATCCTACATACTCAATACCTTTCAAGTACTGACGCATACGTGCGCTACATCTTCTCGTGATGTAGGTTCAGGTTCTCAGCATCCAGATCACGCATAGTTCGATTTCCGATCTCCAATTCATCAGATTCACTGGTGATTCCTCATTCTCCGAGGACAACAGTCATGAGTTTCATTTCAGTCTTTAGTCATTTAGTTTTAGTGTTTGCTAGATTTAGCTGGGGGTTGTCCCAGTATTTCTAGTCTAGTTTAGAGGTAATTTGCAGACATAGTTAGATTCAGCTTAGTATTGAGTTAACATTTCTTTTGTATAAACTCATTGTTTTCAAATATCTCAGTTATACAATATAGGTATTCCCCATCTTTTAATTTTAAGTGTGATTTAGCTTCCGCAATAGTTTATTATCTTTAGTATGCTCATGATTATTCTAGCAGGGTTAGCTTGGGATCACTTGTGGTCCTAGGTTCCGTGTCCGCATCTTGGGGTAGATCGGGGCGTGACAAAATATGGTATCAGAGCACTAGGTTCAAGAGTCCTAAGATGTCTGAAAAAGTTGCACTAAGTAGAGTCCATTTAATGGGTGTGAAGTGCACCAAATCTAATGTTAGGAAGGCTATAAAGTTTTGTAGGGAAAAAACTTCACTTTCTTGTTACTCTTATCGTGCGTAAGGTATGATATTATTCCATTCTAACTTGACGTTCTACGTTTCAGATCATGCCTCCTCGTAGAGCTGACGCTAGGAAAGCGAATGCCAGGAATGCAAACACAACTCCTCCAATCCCAGATCAAGAAGTCTCAAATGCTGAGTTCAGGAATGCCATACAGATGTTGGCTTAGAGTATGACCCACCAGAACAATCGGCTTCATGATCCTATGAATGAAAATAGTTGATCAGCAGCAGCAAGGGTCCGTGACTTTGTTAGGATGAATCCGCCTGTGTTCTTAGGACCGCAGACTAATGAAGATCCTCAAAATTATTTGGACGAAATCAAGAAGATCTTTGAGGTGATGCAGGTTACTGGGAATTATCGGGTTAAGCTGGCGTCATACCAGCTGAAAGATGTGGCTCATATCTGGTACACGCAGTGGAAGGAGAATAGGGGTGCAAATGCAGCTCCTATTACTCGGGAGAGCTTCAATGAGACTTTTCTTGACATGTTTTTCCCAATAGAGTTGAGAGAAGCAAAGGCCCTAGAATTCATGAACTTGAGGTAGGGAAACATGACAATCCAAGAGTATGGGCTGAAGTTTAACCAACTCTCCAGGTATGCTCCTCACATGGGTTCTGACTCTAGGGCTCAAATGAGTAAGTTCTTGTATGGAGTATCAAATTTGGTGAAGACAAAGTGCAAAAATGCTATGTTGTTGGGAGATATGAACATCTCTAGGCTTGTGACTCATGCTCACCAGGTTGAGGGTGATAATCTTAGGGAACAGGCTAAGGAAAATAAGAAGGCTAGGACTGGGAACTATGACTATTCTCAACAGAAATCGGGTGGTGGAAATCGGTCGCAAGGTCAGCATAAGTTTTCAGCTCAAGCCCCTTCATCAGCTAGTGTTCCATCCTCCAAGAATATGTATGACCAGAAGGGCAGAGCACCAGGCTCTAAGTCTAAGAAAAGCGTTTCAGGCACCAACACTTACCCCACTTGCCCTAAGTGTGGTAAGAACCATCCGGGCGTGTGTCTTGCAGGAAAAGAAGGATGTTTTGGATGTGGTCAGTCTGATCACAGGTTGAGGGACTATCCTTCACAGGGTCAAGGAGGTGGTAATGGTAGAGCTTAGTCTACAAATTCAGCAGCACCAACTCAGTAGGGTAACTCATATGGTACAGGTGGCGGTCAGCGCCAGAACACACTTTATGCTCTTCAGGCACGCCAAGATCAGGAAGGTTCTCCTGATGTAGTCACTGGTACGTTACGAGTCTTTGACCTTGATGTTTATGCATTGTTAGATCCACAGGCTACTCTTCTTTTGTAACTCCTTATATAGCAGTCCAATTCAGTGTAAGTCCAGAAACTCTCTCAGAACCCTTCTCAGTCTCTACTCCAGTAGGTGACCGAGTTATAGCTAGAAGGGTATACAGAAATTGCCCTGTCATAGTCTCTTAGAAAGTCACCTCAGCAGATCTAGTAGAGTTAGAAATGGTAGACTTCGATGTCATTCTAGGCATGGATTGGTTACACTCATGTTATGCCTCGGTCGATTATAGAACTAGGATTGTTCGTTTTCAGTTTCCAAACGAACCAATATTAGAATGGAAGGGTAGTAGCCTAGGACTTATGAGTCGATTTATTTCTTACCTTAAGGCCAAAAGATGATATATAAGGGTTTTCTCTATCATATAGTTCGGGCTAAGGATTCTAGCCTTGAAACCCCATCTCTTGAGTCAGTTCCAGTAGTTTGTGAATTTCCAGAAGTATTTCCAAAAGATCTTCCTGGGATACCTCCCGAAAGGGAAATCGACTTTGGAATTGATCTTCTTCCAGATACCCAGCCTATTTCCATATCTCCTTACCATTTGGCTCCAGCAGAGCTTAAGGAATTGAAAGAGTAGTTGAATGACCTTCTAGATAAGGGTTTCATTAGACCTAGTATTTCACCATGGGGTTCACTAGTATTGTTCGTAAAGAAGAAAGATGGTTCTGTCAGAATGTGCATTGACTATAGACAGTTGAACAAGGTCACAATCAAGAATAAGTATCCCATCCCCAGGATTGATGATATTTTTGACCAACTTCAGGGTGCTAGTCATTTCTCAAAGATAGACCTCAGATTGGGTTATCATTAGCTTAGAGTCATAGATAGTGACATTCCCAAAACAGCCTTCAGAACTCGGTATGGTCATTATGAATTTGTAGTTATGTCATTTGGACTAACCAATGCTCCTGCAGCTTTCATGGATTTGATTAATCGAATGTTCAAAGAGTACTTAGACTTGTTCGTTATCATCTTCATTGATGACATCCTCATTTACTCTAGGTGTGAGAAAGAACATGCAAGTCATTTGAGAGTTGTACTGCAGACTCTCAAGGATCACCAGTTATTTGCTAATGTTTAGTAAGTGTGAGTTTTGGTTGCAATCCATTGCTTTTCTTGGTCACACTGTATCTAGCGAAGGGATCCGAGTCGATTCACATAAGATAAAAGCAGTGAAATAGTGTTCCAGACCTACCTCTGCTACAGATATCAGAAGTTTCTTAGGTCTAGCAGGTTATTACAGAAGTTTCGTGGAAGGATTTTCATCCATAGCCTCACCATTGACTAGGTTGACTCAAAAGATGGTCAAGTTCTAATGGTCAGATGATTGTGAGAAAAGCTTCGGGGAATTGAAAACTAGATTGACTACAGCTCCTGTCTTGACTCTACCAGAGGGTTCAGATGGTTATGTGATCTATTGCGATGCATTCAGAGTTTACCTTTGTTGTGTGTTGATGCAAGGAGATAAGGTTATAACTTATGCCTCTAGAAAGCTTAAGATGCATGAGAAGAACTATCCAACTCATGAACTCGAGCTTGCAGCAGTGGTGTTTGCACTCAAGATATGGAGACACTACTTGTATGGTGTTTATGTAGATGTGTTCACCGATCATAAGATAATAGCCTTCAGTATGTGTTCACCCAGAAAGAGTTGAATCTTCGCCAGAAGAGATGGCTTGAGTTCATTAAGGATTATGATATGAGTGTGCATTATCATCCTGGAAAGGCAAATGTAGTGGCCGATGCTCTTAGTAGCTTATCTATTGGTAGTGTAGCCCATGTTGAGGAAAAAAAAGAAAGGACCTAGTGAAGGATGTTCACAGGCTTGCTTAATTGGGAGTTCGCCTTATGAGCATATCAGACAGCGGTGTAACAGTTCATAATGGGGCAAAATCGTCTTTGGTAGTGGAGGTTAAGGAAAAGCAAAAGAGTGTTCCGATCTTGCTTGAACTAAAGGGTGCAGTCAACAATCTGAGAGTGGAGGTTTTCTCCCAAGGGGAAGATGGTGTACTTCGCTACCAAGGTAGATTGTGTGTTCCTGATGTGGGAGAGTTGAGGCAGCATATTCTTGCAGAAGCTCATAACTCCAGGTATTCTATTCATCCAGGTGCCACTATGATGTACGGTGATCTGCGGGAAGTCTATTGGTGGAATGGAATGAAGAGGGATATAGCAGACTTTGTGAGTAAGTGCCCCAATTGCCAGCAAGTCAAGGTAGAACATCAGAAACTAAGGGGTATGAATCAAGAGATCGGTATTCCTACTTGGAAGTGGGATGTGATTAATATGGATTTCATCACAGGGTTACCTAGTACTCGCAGATAGCACGACTCAATTTAGGTGATAGTTGATCGGATGACTAAGTCTTATCGCTTTTTGGCGGTCAAGATTACATATTCGGCAGAGGACTATGCCAAGATTTACCATACAAAAACTGTGAGGTTGCACGGGGTTCCTTTGTCTATCATCTCAGATAGAGGTCCTCAGTTTACCTCTCATTTCTAGAACTCATTTCAAAAAGGTCTTGGTACTCAAGTTAACCTTAGTATTACATTTCATCCACAGACGGATGGGTAGACAGAGCGTACCATTCAGACCTTAGAGGATATGTTGAGAGCTTGTGTGATCGATTTCAAAGGTAGTTGGGATGATTACCTTCCTCTTATTGAGTTTGCCTACAATAATAGCTACCATTCCAGCATTCAGATGGCCCCTTATGAGGCTTTATATGGGCGTAGATGTACATCTCCTGTTGGTTGGTTTGAAGTAGGTGAAGCGTCTTTGATAGGGAAAGATTCAATCCTTTATGCTATGGATAAAGTGCAACTCATTAGAGATAGACTTAAGACAACCCAAAGTTGTCAGAAATCTTATGCAGATGTAAGGAGAAGGGGCAATGAGATTTGGAAAGAAAGGGAAGCTCAGTCCTAGATATGTAGGCCCTTACAAGATCTTGAAAGGGATTGGCAAGGTGGAATATGAGTTAGAGTTGCCACCAAAATTAGCATCAGTGAATCCGGTCATCCACATCTCACTCTTGAAGAAGTGCGTGCGTGACCCAGCCTCTATAGTATTATTAGAGATATGGCGGTAAACGATAGTCTTTCTTATGAGGATGTACCAGTTGAGATTCTTGACCGTCACGTTAGAAGGTTGAGAAACAAAGAAGTCGATTCAGTCAAGGTTTTGTGGAGGAGTCGGTCCGTAGAGGGAGCTACTTGGGAAGCAGAAGCAGCATGAAAGCCAAGTATCCTCACTTCTTTCCTTCTGATTCCACTCCAGCTTGAGGTAATAGTTCTTCTTCAGTTTTCCAGTCATTCATGCGTAAATTCAGTTTTAGAATCATGTTCCCTCAGTTTGTACTCGCATTTTTAGCGTAATTGCATATACATGGAACTCAATTCAGTCAGAAACTCAGTTCTCAGTATGTAGTAATGGGGTTTGCATCTCTCTCCCTGTATTTCAGCTAGTTTAGTCTACATTCGAGGACGAATGTTAATGTAACACCCCGTAACCAAAACAGACAAATTTTTCAGAAAAATGAACAGGTTCTACCAATGATGGCATCGGCGGACCATAATCTGAACCACAGTCCGTCCTGCACAACCGTCGATGGGATCAGAAACTCCAAAAAATTCCAGCCTAGAAAAATTAGTTAAGTCTTGGACGACGGACGGACTTACGGTCTGTAGGTAAAACGACGGTCCGTAGTCCATGACCGTCGATCAAGACTCCTTTCAACCACTATCTGACAAGAGATATGGATGACCAACATGGTTCGTAGGTTGACCTATGGTCCGTAGGTCTGACCGTAGGAGAAAAAATATGAAGCCAGTTAAAGGGAAATACAATTGGGTCAACTTAAAATGATCATAAATTTTATCACAAAATTAATTAGGTCTCCCGTGACCTATCCACAGATAGATAATTGAATTATCTTTCCATATCAACCGACCTTGATAAAATCAGACCTCCGAGTAAAAAGTTATGCCCATTTTAGTAAAGGCTTGTCGAAAGGCCCTTACGATGGACCCAACGACGGGGCGTCGGGCGCACGATGGACCGTCAATCCTGGCCGTCGTGAGGCCCGCCAGCAACCTTCTCAGGGGTCTTTTTGACCTTTCCCACTCTGTTTAAACCCTAAGTTACGTCATTTTTACCCTAAATCAGCAGATTTCAGTCAGTTTAAGCCTAGAAACATAATTAAAATATATCCAAGTCAAATCATTAAATCAAAACTTAGAAAATTAGAAGCAAGAGAAGGAAAAAAAGCTCAATAACCCTAGTTCAAGAATGCCACAAGCTCCAGTAGTTCCAGCCTCATAACTTAAGTATTTTTCCGTAGATTTCATCACCAGGTATGTGAAATTTCACTAGTGGGTTCCTTTCACCCATTGGGTCTCTAGTTTACAGTCAGTTCTTGACTCTTATCATGATTAAACCTAGGGTTTCTAGAACATTGATATAACTTCATGAATTTTTTAAATATATGTTCCAAATAAGATAATCATGTTATTACTCAATTATCGCATGAATTTCAAAACCCTAGCTTTGTATTTCTTTAGTTCTTGAATAACACATGCTAGGTAATATATTTCAGACACTTCAGATATATATGCCTCAGTTAGAAATGCATAATTACCAGATTAATTGTTGCATTTCTCAGTTTGCATGTTCAGTTTCGAGCTATTCAATATTTATAGAAATTCAAATATAATCAGTTAATTTACAGAATTCATTGGGAGTAGCATAATACTGAGTTGGAATAGGGTTTAGCGTACCCAATAGTCCCAGAACTACTAGCCTAGTAGGTTGTAAGTCCCATCTGTGGGCAATCAGTTTAGTGATCACGCTAGCATGCCTTTATACCTTTTGCAAGGTATATTGGGTCCTTTCGATGGGGCGTATACATCGGACTCCAAATTTAGCTCATGTGGTTTTATTATCGGTTATTAGTAGCTCCTACAGTTCAGTCAGACTCTCTGCATTCACCATTTATCAGTATATTCAGTATTCAGTTTCAGCATATTGTAAATTGGTCATTGCATCTAGTTAGCTCAGAAATCAGCACCTCATGTTCAGATTATTATCTTGTTTTTGTGCTTGTTCAGTTATGTTTTATTTCAGTTTTACTCTATTCTACATGTTCAGTACCTTTCAAGTACTGACGCATACGTGCGCTACATCTTCTCCTGATTTAGGTTCAGGTTCTCAGCATCCAGATCACGCATGGATCGATTTCCTGATCTCCAGTTTAGAAGATTCAGTGGTGAGTCCTCTTTCTCCGAGGACAACAGTCATGAGTTTCATTTCAGTCTTTAGTCATTTAATTTCAGTTTTTGCTAGATTTAGATGGGTCTTGTCCCAGTATTTCTAGTCTTGTTTAGAGGCTATTTTCAAACATAGTTAGATTCAGCTTAGTATTGAGTTAATATATATTATGTTAAACTCATTGTTTTCAAATATCTCATTTATAGAATATGGGTATTCTCTATCATTACATTTTTAGTATGATTTATCTTCCGCAACAGTTTATTATCTTTAGTATGCTCATGATTATGCCGATAAGGTTAGCTTGGGATCACTTGTGGTCCTAGGTTCCGTGTTTGCGTCTCGGGTGTAGCTCAGGGCGTAACATTTCAAATACTTACGCATACTTTGGCTACATCTTCTCGTGATATAGGTTCAGGCTCTTAGTATCTAGATCACGCTTAGATTAACTCCTGATCTCTAGTTCAGCCAAATCAGTGGTGAGTCCTCATTATCCGAAGACAATAGTCATAAGTTTCTTTTTATTATTTTTAGTCTTTTAGTTTCAGTTTTGCTAAACTTACTTGGGGCGTGTGCCAGCATTTCTAGTCAGTTAGGAGCTATAGTCATGATTCAATTCAGTTCAATCTTGACGGATTTCTCATTTTTCGGATCTGATTGTAACCATGTAGAAGTAGGAAGACTTTGGTGATTCATAATAGAAGGGGGTATCTAGAATATCTATGTCCCAGGACGGACATAAAGGATGAATAATCAAAAAATGAGGAAGAGTATACTCTATAGTGAGATAGCAGTTCTCCTAATCGACTGCTTATTATGATAATGAACAGTCCACTTAAAAACGAAAAAACGATTCTATTTAGACATAGTTAGATTCAACTTTGTATTGAGTTAATATCTTCTTCGGAAAAGGGTCTAAAATACCCTTTAAGTATTCAAAATGGTACAAAATTACCCTCCATCCACCTATTGGCTCCAAAATACCCTTCCCACCCATCTATTGGGTCCAAATTACCCTTGTCATCCACCTTTTGGTTCAACATTGACAACTTATTTAACGGTTTTATATTTAAACTATTTAAATATTTTTTAAAATGCGTGGCGATCAACTATTTATAATTTGGCTTATTAGTATAATTTATAAATAAATCCATTACTCACCCATTACTAATTAAATTCCTCTTAATAACCCTTTCACGTTATTAATGCAAGCTACTACCAATTGAGTGTCTTTAAAAATTATAGAAATAAATTATCATACATTCAAGTAGCTAAATAAAAATCACCGATAAACTTAAAAGTCTGACAATGTTCATCTTAATCATTCTTACGTCTCAATTATGTGATGTTACTTCATAGGTAACTTTTTTTCAGAATAATATATTAAAGGTTTTAAAGAAAATCATAAATATTTATAAAATTATACTTAAAAAATGCATGAATTTATTCGGGATGTATTACTTCTTTACCTTCTCATAAATTTCTAATTCAATTTTGAAAGAAAGTGTCCTCGTTAATAAGCGGCTCAACCTAAAAATTTAATTGGGGCTTCGATTCGGGCTCGAATTTTGGATGTCATTTTCAGGAATCTATAATTTCATCATGTTTTAGTAGTGTTTATGACGGTTTTGATATTATAATTGGATTATTAATTGAGTGAGATTTAGTTAGTAATGAGCGGGTAGTGGGTTGGTTTATAAATTAAATTAATAAATTAAAATTATAATCAATAGTTGAATGCCGAGTATTTTAAAAAATATTTAAAGAGTTCAATTTTAAAACAATTAAAAAAGTGGTCAATTTTGAACCCAAAGGTGGATGAGAAGGGTATTTTGGAGCCAATAGGTGGATAAAAAGGGCATTTTGGAGCCAATAGGAGGATGGAGGGTAATTTTGTACCATTTTCAATACTTCAAGGGTATTTTAGGCCCTTTTCCATATCTTCTTTATATTAAACTCCTCAATTTTCATATATCCAGTTATAGTATATATGTATTCCCTATATTTCATTTTATTTAAGATTATAGCTTCCACATAAGTATATTATTCAGTTTATCTTTAGTATACTCACGATTATGCTAGCAGGGTATGCTTGGGATCACTTATGGTTATAGGACCCATTTCTGAGTCTCAGAGGTAGATCGGGGCGTGACAAAGTTTGTTCAGAGCACTAGGTTTAAAACTACTAGGATTTTCGAAAAGACGCAGTAAGTAGAATCCTTCTGATGGGCGTAAAGTTCAGCACATATAACGAGATTGAGTTTCGAAATGCCAATTAAGCTTTTGGCTTAGAGTATGACTAACCAGAACAATCATTACGTCCCACATCCTACTAATAAAAATGATGGATTAGTGGCAACTAGAGTTTAAAAATTCTTTTTTTGGATTAATCTGCCTATGTTTTTAGGGTCAGAAGTTTGTGAGGACCCAGAAAATATCATTGATGAGGTTAAGAAAATCTTTGGAGTGATCCAAGTGACTGGTAATGGTAGGGTTCAGTTGGCAACCTACCAGCTTAAAGATGTGGCTCACATATGTTACACTCTGTGGAAAGATCCATGGGCTAATTTTACCTCAGTAACTCCCTTTATAGTAGTCAAATTTGATGTTAGTCCAGAATCGTTCTGTAAACCCTTCTCAGTATTTACTACAATCAGTGGCTTGATTATAGCTAGACGAGTGTACAGAAATTTCTTTGTCACAATCTCTCAAAAAGTCACCTTAATAGACCTCATAGAGTTAGAATTGGTATGCTTTAATATCATTTTGGGCATGGACTGGTTACATTCCTACTATGCTTCAGTTGATTGTAGAACTACAATTGTTCATTTTCAGTTTCCAGATGAACCAATCTTAGACTGGAAGGGTAGTAGCTTAGCGTCAAAGGGGTCTATTCATTTCTTACGGTTAGGCCAAAAAGATAATCTCTAAGGGTTATCTCCATCGTCTAGTTCAGGTAAACGATTCAAGCTTCAAAACCCCAACTCTTGAGTTAGTTGCTGTTGTTAATGAGTTTCTAGATGTTTTTCTAGAAAATCTTCCTGGAGTTCCTCCCGATAAGGAAATCGACTTTTGAATATATTTCCTTCGAGATACCAAACCTATCTCTGTTCATTTTTACAGAATGGCTCCAGCTGAGCTTAAGGAATTGAAAGATCACTCGAAAGACCTTCTAGATAAGGGCTTCATCAGACCTCGTACCTCGTTGTATGATGCACGAGTGTTGTTTGAAAAGAAGAATGATGGTTCTTTGAGAATGTGCGACTATAAGCAGTTGAACAAGGTCAAAATTAATAATAAGTATCCTTACCCAAGGATTTATCACTTTTTTTACCAACTTAAGGGGGCTACTTATTTCTCAAAGATAGACCTCAAATCAGGTTATCATCAGCTTTAAGTAAAAGATAGTGACATGTCAAAGACAACATTCAAAACTCAGTATGGTAATTACTAATTGGTAGTTATGTCATTAGGAAAAATAAATGTTCCGGCTTGCTTTCATGGATTTGATTAACAAAGTGTTCAAGCATTACTTGGACTTGTTCATTCTCGTCTTTATTGATGATTTCCTCCTTTACTCTAGGAATGAGAAAGAACATGTTATTTGAGAGTTGTTCTGCAAACTCTTAAAGGTCGTCAGTTATTTGCAAAATTTAGCAAGTGAGATTTTTTGTTACAATCAGTTGCTTTCTTTGGGAATATTGTGTCTAGTGAAGGAATTTTGATTACATTCCTAGAATATAGAAGCAATGAAACAATAGCGCAGACATATCTCACCTATAGATATTGAAAGTTTCCTTGGTTTAGCAGGTAATTACAAAAGGTTCGTGGAAGGATTGTCATCTATAGCCTCTCCATTAACTAAGTTGACCCAAAAAAGGTCAAGTATCACTGGTCAAATGATTGTGACAAATGTTTCGTAGAATTGAAAAATGGGTTGACTACAACTCCTGGCTTGATTCTACTAGAGGGTTCAAATGGATTTTTAATCTATTATGATGCATCCAGAGTCGGCCTAGTTTGTGTATTGATGCAGTGAGGTAAGGTTATAGGTTATGCTTCTAGACAACTTAAGGTGCATGAGAAGAACTACTCAACTCATGACCTCGCGCTTGTAGCAGTGGTTTTTGCACTTCAGATTTGGAGGCATTACATTATGGTGTTTACGTAAATGTGTTCACAGACCATAAGATCCTTCAATATGTGTTAACGCAGAAAATGTTAAATCTTCACTAGAGAAAACGGCTCGAGTTCTTCAATGATTATGATATGAGTATGCATTTCCATATTGGTATGGCCAATGTAGTAGCAGTTGCCCTTAACAGGCTATCTATTGATAGTGTAACACATGTTGAGGAAGAGAGAAAGGAGCTAGTGAAGGATGTTCACAAACTTGCTTGCCTAGGAGTTCGTCTTTTGAGCATATCAAATGGTGGAGTAAAATCTTAGCATGGGTCATAATCTTCTTTGGTAGTGGAAGTTAAAGAAAAGCAAGATAGTGATCCAATATTTCTTGAGCTCAAGGGAGCACCACCAGCAGAGGGTGGAGGCTTTCTCCCAACAAGGAGATGGTATGATTCGTTACTAGAGCCGATTATGTGTTCTTACGGTGGGTTAGTTGAGATATCAAATTCTTGAAGAATCTCATAACTCCAAATATTCTTTTCATCCAAGAGCCACTAATATGTACCACGACAGACGGGAAATGTATTGATGGAATGGGATGAAAAGAGATATAGCAGATTTTGTGGCTAAATGCCCCAACTTCCAGCAAGTCACGGTAAAACATTAGAAACCAGGGGGTATGACTCAAGAGATTGACATTCCCACTAGGAAGTGTGAAGTGATAAAAAAGGACTTCATTGTAGGTTTACCTAGTACTCGTGGGTAGGATGACTCCTTTTGGGTGATTGGTGACAATGTTACTAAGTCTTTATGATTTTTGGCGATCAAGACTACACATTCAGTGAGGATTATGCCAAGCTTTAAATTAATGAGATTGTGAGGTTGCATGTGGTTCCTTTGAATATCATCTAAGATAGAGGGAATCAATTTACGTCACATTTATAGAAGTTATTTCAAAAAAGTCTTGGTACTCAAGTTTATCTTAGCACAACGTTTCATTCGTAGACAAATGGGAAGGCGGAGCTTACCATTCAAACATTAGAGGACATGTTGAGAGCTTGTGTGGTCGACTTTTAAGATAGTGTGGATAATCAAGTTCCTCTTATCGAGTTCGTCTACGATATTAGTTATCATTCCAATATTAATATGGCCCCTTATGAGGCATTGTATAGGCGTAGATGTAGATTTCTTGTTGTTTTGTTTGAAGTAGGTGAAGCACCATTGATATGACCAGATTCAATTCATGAAGGTATGGAGAAAGTGCAACTCATTAGAGATAGACTTAAGACAGCTCACCGTAGCTAGAACTCTTATGCAGATGCAAAGAGAAGGGAAATATAGTTAATAGTTCATGATTGGTTTTCCTGAAAGGGTCACCTATGAAAGGGGTGATGAGATTTTGCAAGAAGGGGAAGCTCAGTCCTAGATATGTAGTACCTTACAAGATCTTGAAAAGATTGATAATGTGTCCTATGGGTTAGAGTTGCCAATAGAACTAGCAGTAGTGCATCCAATTTCCCATATTTAGTTGTTCAAGAAGTGTGTGGGTGATCCAACATCTATTATACCTTTAGAAAGTGTGACTGTGAATGATAATCTCACTTATGAAGAGGTACCAATTGAAATCCTTTATTTCCAAGTTCGAAGGTTGAGAAATAAAGAAGTCGCTTTGATTAAGGTTTTGTAGAAGAGTCCGTCCATAAAGGTAGCTATTTGGAAAGTAGAAGCAGTCATGAAGACAAAGTATCCTCACCTCCAATTCCATTCCAGCTTTAGATTATAGTTCCTCTTCAGTTTTTTCAGTAATTCAAGCGCAAATTCATTCTTAATATTATGTTTTTTTCAATTTGTACTTGCATTTTCAACGTGTTTGCATGTTCTAAGAACCCAGTTCAGTAAAAATCAGTTTCTACTGCTTAGTGGTAGGGATTGCAGCTCCTTCCCTTTATACTCATCTAGTTTACTCTTTATTCGAGGACGAATGATCCTAAAGGGGAAATAATGTAACACCATGTATCTGAAATAGACAAAAAATACAAATTTTTAAAAGCTGAATGTGCCACCAACGGAAGCAAACTACGGATCGCCAGTCAGCTCAGTCGATGGGCGAACCAACTTTCATTCCTTAGTTGTCAACGATAGTCAACCTGTAAGGACTGTAAGTCGACTTATAGTCCGTAAGTAAGCCCCATCTAAGGGCCAGCCAACTTTCAGTCCTCAATGGCGAACAACGGTCGACCACTACGGACGGTTAGTCGATATACAGTCCGCAGTCAACTCTGTTAGTGTTGTCGATAGCTTTTAAGTCATGGGTTTTTTGGTATTTTTTTTGTTCGTTTGGCTCCTAGGATGCGTCGTTTAGACCTTAAATCATGAGGTTTTAGTTAGTTTAATCCTAAAAATGTAACTAGAACTTACTGTGGTCACCCAATTTTGGCTCTCCACATTTATTAAACAAAAGTTTTAAAATAATAATAATAATAATAATAATAATAATAATAATAATAATAATAATAATAATAATAATAATAATAATATTAATAATAATAAAGTATATGTATATTATGAAATTTTCTTTATTGTTTAAATTTATTTCATAAATACTATTATTTTTTAATAATAATTAAATATATTATATAAATATTACTACGTACTATCTCATTATTCAATTTCACGTAAAAAAAGATTTTTCATAAAGGTTAACTCTATTTTTAAATAAAATATAATTTCTATTATTGCGACAAATATTTTTGATTTTTTTTAAAAAGTTAGAAAAGCTTAATTAATTAATGAGTTACTAATTTATATATTTTTTTTAGAAATGACTAATTTTATCAAATAAGCTTATCTTATAAAATAATTATCTTCAATTTGACAAATTATGACTATTTAATAAAGGAAGGTTTACAATTTAAATGAAATTAATTTGAGCAATTTTGACAATTCAAATCTACTTAAATCGGTCGGCCAATTCGTGTGTGCCACGTAGGCGAGCACATGAATTATGCTGCATAACTTTTAATCTCAACATTCTATTTCAATCCAACGACTTTAATTAATTTATCTTTATATACATATATATGTGTTAATCGTTTTATCTCTCGATTAATTTTTACCATTTGATCAAACGATTAGACGGCCCAAAATAACGAAGACTTTTCACGTTCCCTGAATAGACTCCCCCCCTCCCCCCGGGCATACTCTATTTTTACCCAGAAATCAGGTAGCTTCTCTTCCCCAAAGCGACCGTTTCTACCTGCTCACCGCGCTGTCCCTCAGACTAGATTGCTGCACCATCGCCTATGGCCGCCCAAGAAGTCCTCTCCCATCACCACGTGATTCGCCAGACCCCCTATGCTTCTTCGCCTGCCCCTTTCGATTTCTCCAATCAAGAACGGTCGTGAATGCCTGAAAGCAACAATATCCGACTGCGCTCCTCTGTCGTCCATCAATCACGACCCCCTCCTCTCAACTTTACATCTTCTCCATCACCTTTTTCTGATGAAGAACAGACCCCTACACTGCTACATCTGCTCTGCCTAGTTTTGTTTAAAATATTTTCAAAATTTGTAGTCTAAAAGAATCCAAAAGATCAAAATTTGAAAAAAGGATGATTGATTTTGATATGCGGCGGCAACTCTCTGTTTTCAGCATTATTTTAAGTTTCATGTTTTAAATTTGGACTATGTTTTTCACCTATTAAAAAATTGTGTCTTCCCATCCAAAGACTAGAGAAAAAAAGGATCAGAGAAAGGGACAGAGAAGCAGAGAAAAAAACGGGCAAAGAGATCCTTAAGTGAGAAAAATTCATTTGTCAACGTCCAAAAACAATCTAGAAAGGAGGGAGAAAACAAACAATCTGTTTTTGTTTTTTCTTCTTCGAGTTGAATTTCGTTTAGAAGTTGAAATCGCCTGACGTCAAAGATCTAGTTTGTTTCCCTATACAAGGTCAGCAGTCGTCATTATCTTTTTATATATTTTAAGTTTTGGTCTCTGAAACTTTATGGCCGTTTTAATATCCTCTCTTCATATAATCTGCTATTTCTAAATGTTAACCAGAATCCATCTCATTTATTTTTCATTAAAAATCAGCATGTAAATAGTTTGTTAAAGTTGTGACTTTTGTATCCTGTTAGAGTTGTGAATTGTGACTTAAAAAATAACTAATGGCCTGTCTTAACTCTATTAACAATCAGTTAAATTTCAGATGTTTCCCTTTTTTAATCAAGCGGATTTTGTATGAAAATAGATTTCTGTTTCAAGATTGTTCATAGTCGATACTCTCTCGCATAGTATGTTTCACATAGCTGGAAGAATCTTCAACTTCATCTTCATTTTGTGTGTCAACCAGATCTCACTATCTTGTTGGTTCTTTTCAGTGATGATGACTTTTCCTAAAAAAGATATTTCTGTGTGAGCTGTGATCAAATATTGCCACTATTTGTTTTTAAATTTGTCATGCAACAATATTTGAAGTCTCTTGACTAAAATAAGTTATGTTAATCCTACTTAGGCCTCTTGTCTAGATACGTATTTAATCCATAGTCATTTTGTTGTCGAGCATAGGGAACTCTTTTCTTATAGTAAGCCGAAGATGAATAACACGATTTGAATAGATGTTGCTGTTTTCTCTCTTTCGATTGTTCTTATATGATAATAATGTTATACAAACTAAAGTCCCTATACAACTACAAATGTAGCCCTTTTCTATCTCTGTTCAACCCAAATTAAATATCGATTTGTTTAGTGGATTCAATATTATTTAGGGGTAGCAACTTCAAATGAGTAACTCTTCAACTGGTTGTTTCTATGTTCACACGTTGAGTCGCAAGCATGAAGTTTCAGTAAAACTTGTTTTTATTTTTGGAATCTATCCTCCATAAACTGAGTTTACGGGAATTAAAGTGCCCTCCCACACTATGTATGGTTTTAATATTTCAGTGGTTATCCTTTAAATGTTATTTTCTGTTTTGCTAGCATGCTCCGATGAATACGGTGCTACAAACAAAGTACTCTTCCTATGTCTAGAATTACTCGTGTTAGACCGATAAGTTTGAAATTCGTTAGAGTAACTCCTTCTTGAATGAAAATTGCTTTGCCATAATCATGTTTGATAAATTTGGTTCTGTAATAAGAGTTTGCACCTATTTTAGCATCAAGGAAGATCAATTTGTCTTTCAAAAGAAATCTTATAATCCCCCCGCCTCAATCTTGCATTCCCTTAACACTAATTATACATAATATTTCTTGAACATATTTAATCCTATCTAAATTAATCTATTTGGCTTTGGACTTGCTTGTTAAGATATGGTAGTGCTGAAACTTGTGTCAAGCTAAATCTGATCATTGTGTTTGATAAACCACGGTTCTTGTAAGTCTCCGTAACATCATACATATTTTCATTTGATAGTTGTTTCCTTTAAAATCCTAACCCATCTTGAATTTGTCTACATAGTTAAATTTAGGAACTTTCAAATATTTTTACTCTTTCCATAGTGACTAGAAGAATTCTCTGTTAATGCATAATACTTTGAATCTGATGTAGTCGAATTTAGTTCCCTCTATTGATAATCAAAGTTATTTGTCGCTTAAGCATCTACAACATATTATTAACTTGACTCTTGTCTAGTGAATTTATCCTGATTGTGCTATAAAGTTTGACCCCACCTTGTATTTTTACTTGGCTCTATTTTAATCTTTGTCATCAACTCCATGCTCTGTTTCAGCTTTTCTTTTTATAAAAAAAACGAAAAAACTTTTCCTTTCAAATTTTGATCAGTATGCTTACAATTTTTGTGTTTCATGAATGGTTCTGTGTTTAAGAGGATTGAAATATTCTCCTGTTACTAGCTAGTACAGTACTGCAAATATGACATAACAGTAGTCGTTAAGTTTCAACTTTATAAATCATTCAACTATATGATAATTGTGCTTAACTTTCCCATAAATTAGAACATCTATAAAGGAACGAGAACTCATTAATATGTTAGTTACGGTCTTTCTCTGGTTTAATGTTTTTTTTATACTTTGTTAGCAAGTTAATTACTAGTTTACCGTGGAAATGGGATTAAAGGTGAAAAATATTCATTATCCTTTCTTTAGGAAGTCATATGTGTTAATACTGTGATAATTATTTCTCTCATTTTTTTTTAGGGAAAATTGTATAAAATAGCAAACTAATAACCTAAATTAAATAGAATAGCTATGGTTTGATTTAATTGTGCTCCATAACAAACATTATCTAAAATTTGCCAGCGTCTCTCTCCCAGGAATCTCGCTCGCCACTGTCCATTCTCGCTCGCCTCTCTCGCTTTATACACAGAAGTGTATAATTCTGTTTCTGTTTTGTATAGAGCGAGAGAAAATTGTATATACACATGCAAAAATGTATATCTTCGTGTTATACACTTAATTATACAATTTACAAACATTTTACTTCAAAAATTGCAGAGAAAAAGGCCAACGAATTATACAATTGCGAATTATACAATTGCAGTGAAATACAATTTTCTCTAGCTTTATACAACAGAAGTGTATATATTGTGTTTCTGTTTTTGTATAAAGCTAGAAAAACATATATCTTTTTGCTATAAACTTATAATTATGCAATATACATACATTTTAATTCGATTCAACTATATGCAAAGCAAATTATACAATTGCAGCGAAATAGGCCAGCGAATTATACAATTTAGGCCAGCGAATTATACACTTGTATATGCATAGCGAATTATACAGTTTTTATGTTTGCTATGGAGAGCAATTATGCAAAGTTTGCTATATTATACAAATATGATTTTTTTGTTTGCTATATGTGAAAGTTGCCCTTTTTTTTACATGTACACTCGGGCCCCCTTTTGGAGTTATTATATGAGCCCACTGGGCGTGAGGTGGAGTGTTAAATAATGACAAAAGTCCCATATCGGTGATTAATGAGATGAGTGGACTCTTTATAAGGCTTGGGCAATCCTCCATCCTTTGAGCTAGCTTTTGGGGTATGAGTTAGGCCTAAGACCTAATTTCACATGGTAGCAGAGCAGGGCTCGTCTCACCCGATGTTGGGGTCCCCAAAATTAAAATTGCCCACGCACCAGATGCTAAGCACTGGGCGTGAGGTGGGGTGTTAAAGAATGACAAAAGTCCCACATCGGTGATTAATGAGATGGGTGGACTCTTTATAAGGCTTGGGCAATCCTCCATCCTTTGAGCTAGCTTTTGGGGTGTGAGTTAGGCCTAAGACCTAATTTCACAGTAATTATATGACTCCATCTCTTTCCAAACAGAGAAAAATAATAGCCACATAAACTCGTATCTAGTATCCTCATCACGTAATATAGCGTCCAACGCTTCCTCTCCACTTCAATGTTTCACGTGTTTTATGTATACATATATGTGTTGCTATCTTTACTAACATAATCCATATCAACATTTTATATTTATATTTATGCTTGCTTTTATTTTTGATTTATAGAAACCAAATTGAGTGCGATAGACACAATCGTTCATCTCCCATCCCTCTAGATGTTGAGTTTAGTAAAGATCATTTGGCCTAGGAGGTTGCTTTCTAACTTAGTTTTTATTTGTTACTTAACATATCTTTTAGTTGTGAAAACTTTTATCTTTAAAAAGTGAACTTGGGAGTAACCTCTTTTATTTAAGGTTTGTTTTAACAAAAGTTCGAAGACATTTTTCGGCAACTTAATGAATGCAGATTTTTGAGATTAAAAGGTGCATGTTTAAGCTTTTAAAATGTATATTTTTGAGAGGTAAAGCGACAACTTTTAAATGCCTGGCAACGCAGAGTTTTTGCTCTAAAAAAATTGGAGATTTTTTAGTGTGGGAATGCATATTTAAACATGTTCTACCAAGCAGTTTTTTTACCATAAAAAGGTGCAATTTCAACTTAAAATGCAGATTTTTGAGAATAAAGATGCACGTTTTTAGCTTACAAATTGCAGATTTTTAGCTCTGAAAGGGCGCAGATTTTTGAAATTAAAACATCAACTTTTAGGGGCTTTACAGTGTAGCAAATCATGTTTTAAAATCACTATCTTGAAGATAAGAACACTTATTTTGTAGAACATATAAAATAATAATTTAAGTTGTTAGATAAATCACAACAATTAGGCACAATCATCCCTTTATAAAGAAATTCTATTTACTATTATTACTGTCTCTATTTTATAATTCACATATCACTAGCATATTTTAACCTCTTTAACATGCTATTTTTAAAGATTTTAGATATATCAACAAGCTCAAAATACAAGGTACATACATATATATGTCATATGCAAAAAGGTACAAATATTATATTTTAGTTTTCTCTGAAAGAGCATGACTTATTATTTTGAGACACTTTATATTATTATATCTACTATCAGTTTTACTAATGTTATTTTTTTATAATTTATAAATCCTACACTTACATATTTTACATACACATTATTTTGTTGCATGTTTACGCTCGGTTACTATCTCATTTAATTTTTTTCTTTTTCTTTCACGTTTTAATTTTGTATTTAAATAAAATGACAAATTTTCATATCTTTTAAACTTTACATTTATTTTGGATACATTTATATAAGACACATATATTATTCAACATATAAAATTGTCATAATTTTTTGAGTACATTTATTTATTTTTACAATATGATAAACATACTAATATCAATTGTCGTACCTTATGTTATACTTTTTTTTCTTAAAACTAATAAAATTTACATACCATTGATTTTAAAGCAAATAAATAAACAAGTTTTCCTAATTATATTTTCCTAAATTGAGTTTAAAGACTATCTTGGATAGGCTCAAAGGGATGCATAACATATTCACCTCGAGTGACCAAAACCTTTACTCAGAATTTCACTGGTTTCGCAAATCAAAACATAGTTTATATTAACATATTTAACAAATGGTTTTCTTAATATATTCCTTAATATTTAGGTGGCAACTCAAAAACAACAATTTTCCAAAAAGTAGAGTGTCAGTCACATGTTGTGAATTCTTTTCGATTGGTTTTAAAATAGGGTGCAACAATACCTAAGTCAAGTCATTAATCAAAATATAGAAAATTAAAAGCAAGAGAGGAGAAAAAGATCAAAATCCGTAGTTAGAGAACACAACAGTTTTTCTTCAGTTCCAACCCAGAAATTAAATGATTTATCCATGAAATTTTGTCACTACGTATATGAGATTTCACTAGTAGGTTCCTTTCACCTCAGTCACTTTCTTGATTTCCCTATTATGACTAGACCTAAGGGTTCTTGAATGTTATAATTTTTGGGTTCTTAGCTTTTAGAATGATCCAAATCATTTTAGTATGTTAATATTCACTATATTGCATGAATACCAAAACCCTAGCTATGTATTTTCTTAGGTTTTCAATTATACAGAATAGGTTAGATATCTCAGTTATTGAGTTATACATACCTCAATTATTAATGCATCAATATCAGTTTTATTGTTGCATTCTTAGTTTGCATGTTCAGTTTGAGCAATCCATTAACTTATTGAAATTCAGTCCTCTATATGTTAATTACATAATTCATTGGTAGTAGCATAGTATTGAGCTAAGGTTCAGCGTACCCAAATAGTCTCAAAACTACTAGCGACGTAGGTTGTAAGACTCCTCTGTCAGCATCATTTCAGTGATCACGTCAGATGCCTCTATACCTTTGGCCGGGTAATTGGGTCCTCTCGATAATGAGATCACGTCAGACTCCCAGTTAGCTCATGTGGTTTTGTCGTTGGTTATTAGTAACCCCAAAGTTCAGTTAGAATCCATAACATTGACAAAGTTTTAGTTTTTACTCTCAGCATTTTATAAATTGATCATTACATTCAGATTAGTCATGCTCAGTATTTCAACATCTTTATCATGTTAAGATCTGTATCATTGTTGTATTTCTTTGTTCAGTTAATTGTTATTTCAAATATAATTTGTCCTGCATGCTAAGTACCTTCAAGTATTGATGTATACTCTTCTCTATATTTTCTTGTGATGTAGGTTAAGGCTCTCAGCATCTATATTACACTTAGATTAGTTCTCGATCTCCACTTTAGCCGAATCAATGGTTATTCCTCATTATTCGAGGATAATAGTCATGAGTTTCTATTTAGTATTTTTAATACTTTAGTTTTAGTTTTTCTAGACTTAGTTGGGGCATGTCAGAACATTCTAGTCAGTTAGAGGCTATTTCAAATATAGTTAGATTCAACTTAGTATTAAGTTAGTATCTTCTTTGTAATAGACTCATTAGTTTTCATATATCTAAATTACAGTGTATATGAGTATTTCCCATCTCTTCATCTTATTTGTGATTATAGTTTCAACATTAGTTTATTATTCAGTTTATCTTTAGTATAATCATGATCATGCTAGTAAGATTAGCTTGGGATCACTTGTGGTCCTAGGTCCCGTGTCCGTGTCTCAGGGGGTATCTCAAGGCGTGGCATTTGTGTTTAATGTTTAGAATTTTTTAAGTTTTGAGTTTGAAAGACAAATATTGTTAAGATAATGGTTTTTTGTTTCTTTTATAGTTTTTAGTGTCAAAAAATTCCATCAATTCCATCCGTCCCGTAATTGGAAATCTGATTCGTGAGAGTTGTTTATTCTTTGTTTTGAGCCTTTTCTGAGAATTTGAAGTAATGAATTATGCAATAGTTGAATTTTAGCCTTCGGGTTGACCTTGGGCAACATTCGGTGGCCTGATCGTTAGATCAAAATTCTCAAAGTTCTATTGAATTAGCGGATTATTTTAGACCTAAGTGAGGTCTTGGTTGGCTTTTTTATGACAAGGAAAACCGACAACCGCTACTCTTTGAGTGCCCATAGGTTAAAACCCCATCTCCGATACAATAGCTCGAACAATTTTGAGAGTTCTCGAGCTTATTTTATCCATTTTAGGTGTTAAATTTGTTTCTTGCAGCTTCACATAAGCCAGGTCAAGGAGACCCCAAATTGATATTTCAACAATTCTATTGAGTCTTATTGTAGAGTATAATTTATTTGTCTTTATGCATTGTGTGTACAAGGTTTCAACGAATATAGAAGGTTTATTAAATTATTTGAAAGTTGGCTAAATCTTTTAGTGTCTGCTGACTTCACTTTTGTGAAGGTTAGTTAAGCTGTAACGACCCTAAAATGAGCTAAGTTTATCTAGAGTTTCATCAATGTTCTAAAGGCTTATAAATAGCTTAATTAATATGTTTGTGAGTTTTGAAGTCATTTCAATTGAATTTGAAGTCAAACATCAAGGGATGACCAAGACGTTTGATGGTTAGTTGCTTATGTGCTTGCATGTGATTATGTTTGGGTCATGCACTTATCAGGTCCTTATATGGTTAATAATAGTGTTTAAAGGCAGCATGTTGAGTTTGGTATGTTTTGGAGGTCAACGTCCAAGAACGTCTGATGACATTCGAAAGTTAGCCTTTGGACGTCCTTGTGTGTGTGTGTGTGCCTTAGCATTATTTACGTGTTCCATTTGGTAGAATTTGATTTGCGGTGTTACGAAGACCTAGACGTGCATGTTTAGGGGTTCAACGTTTGGGAAAGATTCCACTTAGGACCAACAAGGGGCCTAACAGAGGACCCCAAACTTAAGGTGTGAAGTGCCTGGCAGTGGTAGTCCACGACCCCCAAACGGCGGCCAGTCGGTCAAACGACGACCCATCGATTGGTGGAGTTAATGGATCCATGTGGACTTCATGTTTGGTAGTTGCAGACCCAACCAATGGACCACAATTGACGGGGCGTAGTCCAGTCAATGGTTTGTTGGTTAAGGGGCGTCGATGGCACCTGCAATCTGCCTGCTTCACTGTTTAAGAGTATTTAAGTTATTAATCTGTCATTTGGATCCTAACACCTATATCAAAACCCATTCCCTTCCAAACTCTCTCCAAAAACACATGAGAGCTGAAGATGAAGATGGAGCTTGATGATGGATATTTAATGGAGTTTCTTCTTAAATTCTCTTTGTATTCTTCTAATAAGGTATGAGGAGTTCTTCATCTAAGGCTTGCTATCAACTTAGAGTCAATTTTAAAGACGATTTTCAAAGATTTTAAAAAGATGAAAAAGTCCAATTTCTACTTCTAAGTCATGGGTTCTTGCATGAAAAGCTTTCAAACATCAAGATATGATATTATTGATATATAATTGATGTTTTTCAATGAAAATCTCCATGAACCCTTTCCTTCTCAAATATCTATATTTGCCTATGTTATGGGTGATGTGATCATGAAGGAATTATGTTAGAATCATGACTAGGCTATCCTAAATTGATGAATTCATATTGATTTACTTTGGATTCATTGTACATTATGATTATTGGATTGAATTGGTAATCATGACCATTCGTAAGAGCCTTTGAATATTGTGTTGGTTGAATTGGCTATGGATTGAAGTTGTGAGATTGGATTGGTAGTATGCTGCCCTAACTCTCTTTATATTATTTAGTATAACTCTTGTATTATAATTATGATTGGTATGGTCCACTTATGGTGGCGGTGCTTATGTGATATAATTGTGAATAATGTTGGCCTTGTCGGCATTACTTTATGAATTGTGAAACAATATAGCCTCGTCGACATTACTTTATGAACTATAATATTATCATGTATAACTTGGCTATGTGATCATTGTAAATGTCTTGTTGACTTGTGTATATATGATAAGTTAAAGCATGTGCTCTTCTATGTAATTATATGTGATCATGCTAGGCTATAGTGGTGCCTTATGTATGTGTACTTGAGGTTGAAGTGTGAATCTTCCTAGTTGACTATATGAGACGTGATGACTTATGTTGATGATGTTATGGAAGTGTGTAGGCTGAGTTGTAACTATGCGTAGTTGACCTGTGTTCTTCTTGAATGATATCCTATATGTTATATGGAGAAGTATGTGTGTGTCTTGTTTAGGTAGACTTGATGTCCCTTACTTGATACATGTGTGATGTGAATATGACTTCTTGACTTTGTATGCTAAAGCTTCTTAGTCTTGTATGTGTGATTAATATGTGACCTTGAAATAAGTAAAGAAGGCCACTAACTTGGAACCTTTTTTATGAAAGGTTATGATATCCTTGAAGTTGAAAGTCGTAATTGTATCCTTCTTGTGTGAATGGTAGACTTAGGGTTGGTTGGCTGGAACGACGCGAAATCATCCTTAGGAAAGTTATTGATTTATTCTCTTGACCGTTGTAGGTAGTCTTAGTGGACCTCTTTGGTAAGGTGTAATGTGATTGGGTTGTGAACAAGTTATGGCACCTCTTCATATTCTCCTTTATTGAAATGCTCTATGAGAACAAAGACTAGCACCAAGTGACTATGCTAAGGGAGTTTCTCTAACTAAGATGACATTATAGAACAAGGAAATCGTTAGTATTTCTAATCATGTGCCTACATGGGATGTGTTTTCGTTCTACCATTGACAAGTAGAAGACCCTCCATCGCAGTAGGTTATAACTTCGAATTCCATGCTTAGCTACCATGGTATTCCTCGTGTGTGAAGAAAGTTTTAAATTCTTGCTCATTTTAGAGTGTATATTATGCAATGATTGATACAAGTGGCTTAAGTTAGACTTTTCGGAGTCTCATGTGCCGTGTGGCGACTCAAGAATGCTCCAACTTCTAAGGTGTACATGTGGGTCGTGACATAAGCAAACCTTCTCGAAAGCTAAAGGTGCTTAAGTTTTATGAAGGTTCTACTTAAGCAGGGTTCACTTAAGCAACCAGAGTCTACCTAAGCGAACCGAGTCCGCTTTTGCGGTATCAAAGAAGGTTTTAGATCATAAATTTTGGGGTTTAAGGCCCATTTTCTATTTTTGATCTTGGGAAACCTTGGAGGCGATTTCTGAAGAATTTCTTGTGTTGAATCAATTGGGTAAGATTTTTTATCCCAAAACATCATTTCCCTTTAATTTTTTAATGGCTTCTTACATTAAATTTTGGATCTTTAATATGTAAATGAAAAGGGTTTTTCAAGTAATCAAGGTCTAAACTAAAATGGAGATTTTGAACTGATTTTAAAATCATTTTAGATGATTTTCACCAAGAGTTCCTAAGACCTTGAATAATGTTTTCAAATTTTTATTTTTGAATTCAAACCTTCTTGTGAAATCGGATTTTTAGTTGAGTGGCCCATTTATCAAAGAAATTGATATGGATATTGTTGTTTTCAGAAATCATGACGCAAGTGTATCTTTTGTGAATCCTTTTATTGATATGAATTTTGATATCCATACTTAGCGAATTCTTGAGCCCTTCAGTATTTATATAATTGTTGGTGAGTCTATTCTAGCTAAGAGTGTTTATCATAATTGTACCATTTCAAACACAAGGATACCACGATTGACTTAGTCGATTTAGACATGGTAGATTTTATGTTATTATAGGTATGGACTGACTTCATGCTTGTTATGCCTTAGTGGACTATAAAACTGGAGTAGTAGAGTTTCAGATTCCTAATGAGCTAATTATAACATGGAGGAGTAGTTCAATAGTGCCTAAGGGTCCTTTTATTTCATACCTTAAGATGAGAGTTGTTTTGAAGGGGTGCATCTATCACTTAATCCAAGTTAATGACTCTAGTGTTCACAAACCACCTATTAAATCAATTCCAGATTTGATTGAATTTCCGGAGGTCTTCCCAGATGATCTTCTTGGAGTCCGTCCTCGAAGAGAAATGGACTCTGGTATAGATATTTTTCCCGATACTCATCCTATCTCTATTCCTCTATATAGAATGACTCCAACTGAGTTGAAAGAGTTAAAAGAAAATTTTAAAGACCTTCTTGATAAAGGTTTCATCCGACCATGTGTGTCACATTGGGGAGCTTTGGTCATATTTTCAACGAAGTAAAATGGTTCTCTTATGATGTATATTGATTACCGCCAATTGAACAAGGTTACTTTAAAAAGTAAGTATCCTCTTCTAATGATGCTCTTTTTGATCAACTTTAGGGTGACTCCTTTTTTTCTAGGATAAAACCTCAAATCTAGCTATCATCAATTTAGAGTAACAGAAAATGACATTCCTTGGATAGATTTTATGACCTGTTATGGTCATTATGAGTTTCTCGTCATGTACTTTGGTTTGACTAGTGCCCTTATAATGCGTATGGATCTTCTAAAGATACCGTTTAAACCTTATGTAGATATGTTTGTTATCGGATTCATTGATGATATTCTAATCTATTCGAGAAAAAATCAGGAGGATTATGCTAGTTATCTCAGGAAAGTCCTCCAAACACTCAAGGATAAAGAGTTGTATGCTGAAATCTCCGAATGTGTATTTTGTCTCTAGTATGTGATATTCTTAGGACAAATTATCTCTCATGATAGGATTCAAGTTGACACTGAAAGATTGAGGTAATGTAGAGCTGTCCTAGACCCACATCTCCAACTGATATTAAGAGTTTCCTGGGATTGGTTTACTATTATAAGAGGTTTGTCGAGGGGTTCTCATCAATTCCATCCATTTTGACTAACTTGACTTAGAAAACGGATAAGTATCAATGGTTTGAAGCTTTTGAGAAAATCTTTTAGGAATTGAAAATTAGGTTGACTATTGCCCACTGTTGACCTTACTAAAGGGTATGCAAGGCTTTGTCGTATATTGTTATGCTTCCAGTCATTATAAAAGAGAGTGAATAGAGTGAAGCGGTAGGAAAAAAATTTGACCAAGGACACAAGACAAAGATTCAGCAAGTGATGGTTTTTCCTAAGAGTCACTATAACCTCTCAAAGATAAATACAAATGTCTCCTTACCAATCCTCGAGAATCTACTTACACTCGGCTTGTATACACGTGAAACCTAGGAACCTAAACTCTGGTAAAATTTTGTTACGATCCGATAATGGATGTGATAACACTCATCTTATTCAACCAATACAAGTAAGACTAATACTTAAAAGTCTAATACATTAACATTATGCGGCAATTCATAATCGACTTAAATATACCCTGAAACCTTGTTGTCACATGTTAAAGCCTCTAATGTGTTTTAACAAAATTTAAAGAAAAAAGAAGTCTTAAATGACATTTTTTCTTGAATAGAACAAGACCATAAATAAGGAGAAAGAATGTTTGAGATGACAAGCAACTTTCTCAAAAACCTCCACAAGAAGCCTTTGACTAGAAAAGAAGATAACTTATCATGAAAGCCCGAGATAATAACCTAAAAAAATTTAGAAGCAAGGGTTAAGTACCAAACCACACGGCACTCAACAAGTAAATACCTAAGAAAAAACTAAGGGAATAGAATACAGTACTCCTTACACCCAAAACTGAACCTCCACAACTACTACACACATGAAAACAACTAAAACATAATAGCTTACAATTTACATAGCAAAAAACTAAACAAAATCACTCTAACACTCGCATATCCTCAACAAGAAGGTATATTTATGAATCACAAGTTCCACAGAAAGGTACTGACAAGATCAACAACACAGAAGATCTAGTTAATTAATGATAAAAATATGCAATACAATGTCATGTATAGTGATGCATGTCTAACCTAATGATGCACACCCGATGTCTCACAGTCCAGGACCCATGAAGGACATATCTATCCATGCATTCATCGCGGAGTGCGACACAATCCTTTATAATAATACAGTGTGCGACATGTCCCTATATAATAGAATCTATTGCACCGTGTGATACATATCTTGAAATATAGTATCCGTTGTAGCGCGCGAAACGTCCCTCAAAATAATATTTTGCCTTTACTATCTTATTCTTACTCAATTCAGATAACATTTATCATAACCATGTCTGTGAACCAATGCAAATGTCACGATCCAAAAGTACCCCCTAGAAGTTAGAGAGGATCCTCGATTCGTGACAGGCGTACTTGACCCCTTTGGGGTCTTGTACAAGCCCTCTAACTATCGTTCATTACATAAGACATTAAAAGTAGTATGGAATTAAAACTTTTCAAGGATATTTAATAAAAACTAGTCAATCATAAATATTCAAAAAAAATTCATCGTCACAAGCCAACTTAAAGACATGACATAATATCTTAGGGTCACGACCCTTTACATTGATATAAAATAGATATTAAGTCTTTAAATAAGAAACTAAGAAAAGTACTATGCCCTCGAATATATGAGGACATACTTTGTCTTGAGAGGAACTTCCCCAAGCTTCGCTTTCAAACCTTCAAAAGCTTCCAACCTATACTTATAGTATAAAAAAGTATGGGGTTAGTACTAATAATGTACTAAGTATGGCATATGCAAAAACAATCGAAAAGCGACATTTTAGTAAAATAATAATGCATACCAAATAAGTAAAACATTCACGAATATAAGAGCAAAACACCATAAGAATCATCATTTAACACTTAGAGAAGAATTTCCATAATTTTAAACTCAAAAGAACACTTTACAGAAAAATTCCTTAACTTCATAGTAAAATCAAGTTGAACATTACATTGAATTACAAGACTCCCAAGTAGTGAACTTCCAAAGTATTGCTAATGAGGAATAAACATCATTTCTGTCGAGGTTTCCCTTCGAAGGTCATCCTAAGACTCACTAAGGTAAGACATGAAGAAGGTTCACATATACCTCCTTCAATAAACACTAAAGCGATACTCAAGACTTCCTTCCATTCGGCATACTCACCTCGGGATAACAAGCACCCATTAAATGACAATACAATAGAAGAACACCCAACAACACACCGAAAAATCCCTTTCGGAATGACTACTTAGTGCAATGAGTAGATGGCGTCCCATACCACCACCTACCCTAGGTAGTACACTATTTTAGAAGACTTAACACAAGACTCCCCTTTCGGAAGGTCCTACCTAGTGCAATGGATAGACAGCGTCCCATACCACTACCTACCGTAAGTAGTACATTCTTTAAGAGGCTTAGTTCGTTCAATTCAAATAAGACTCACCAAGAATCCTTTCGGATTGCCTACCTAGTGCAATGGATAAATAACGTCCCATTCCACTACCTACCCTAAGTTGAACACTCCTTTATAAGACTTAGCACATTCGTTTCTTTTGTGGGAGTTATCTTAACCGACATAGACCATGATAACTAGAGATGGAATCCCGATATTAACCCCTATCGAATTAGGGATGCTCACTCGCCTAGATTTTACATGGCTTTCCTAATAGCTACACCTATTCGGGTGCATAGTTAAGGGATAAGGAGATTGCTACTAAGTAACCGATTCTCTACTAACAAGGAGTACTCATCTCAACAGATACATTGGAATACTACATTTCAACTCATGAAGTGTAACCACCTCTTCTTCATATCCTCTCGGTGATAAACATAACCCCCATGGATTCTAAGCATTTTAAACTATAGGTTAAGGATAACTAGTGAACACCACATCTCCACTCATGAAGGGCATTCATCCTCCGACCTATATTGGAAATGTCTTAGGATGTAGCGAGGTTGCTACTAAACACTTTATCTCAACTCCTCTACTTACTCAACTTAGCTTCATATATTCATTTAAGTGTGTGTGTGTGTACTTGTGAGCACATTTTGCATATAAGCATCATTTGATTCACATTAGCTTCTACACATGCTTTAGACCTACATTCATCAGTTCACACATTTTACATGCTTCACAAAGTCATATACTTTACTTAGGCATAATCTAAGCCAAACATGCAATTCAACTTCACAAAACACAAGACAAGGCTTTCCTTCAATATCACTTCATTTCATATACTAGGCCTTCAAAGCCACACTCACAAAACATATTAAGTAATATCAAGTTCATCAAATAAACACCGCTACCAAGAAGGTGGACCATACCACTCAAGAGAATTTTATCATAAGAATTACACAATATAAGCAACTCACCATATAACCAAACAGTTACCACCTATAAACAATTTCTCAATATTTCATCATTCTAAGGCCCTTAGGGCAGTAGCTAAACCAAAATAACAACATAAGAAAACCAAAGTTCATACCTTACCCAAACATGCTTATTTAACCCATTTCTTACCAAAAGTTTTAAATATGAACAAGCATGAGTTCATTAGGTTAGAATAAACACATTTAAATCATTAGAACACTTTTACAAGAAGACCCATGCTTAAAATCAAAGATAGAAGGAAATAGAATTGGAAAACCATTTTAAAAATCTTTTGGAAATGACTCCTTGAATGGAAGTGGAAACAAGGATGGATACCATACCTCAAATGCAAGACAAACCACTGATTTTTTATGAAGAACATGTCCAAAGAAGCCCTCCAAGTTCTTCTTGACCTCTATATTCCAAAGAGACTTGAGAGAAAAGGCTAAGGGAGAGGGGTTTTGGGTTTTAAGAAATGAAGTCTAAAGTTTGATATAAGGGTTTGAAATACTTTAATATATCTAAATAACCCTAAAATAAATGTCCAAGGTCCTTAAAAGAAATGGGGTGAATTTACCAAATACCCAAGCGAAGGCAACCACTTAAGAGCTTTTGCAGGCAGCATCCACGACCCACAAACGACGGGCCGTTTGTCAACCAACGCCTCATCGATGGGGTGTCGTTGGTTGGGTGATATACCGTGGTTTCACGGTATTATTAGTACTTTTTCCTTAAGTTTAGTGTGTCCAAAAGCCTTTTTGTGCTAATTTTTATATAAGTTCTCTTTGTTTTGCAGGAAATCTGTCCAAAGATGAATGCGGAGATTTTGAGCGAAGAAATGCAGAAGACACCACCTACGGAGCTTATGACGGTCCGTCGTGCTTGTGATGGTCCGTAGGTGGCAGCGTAGTGCAGTTGCTGAAGCAAGATGGGGAAGTCTTACCAAGTGTGGGGTTACGAATCTTGTGACGGTCCGTCGTGTCTATGACGGTCCGTTCTGCAGGTTCGTCGTGAAGTTCAGAGAAGTAATCCCAGTACCCATATTCCAAGAGTTGAAGTGTTTTGAAACTAAGACCCTTGACGGACCGTTGTGCCTATGACGGTCTGTCATACCTGCCGCCGAGGGTAATGAAAAGAGCAGCAGAAGAAATTGCATAAGTATGGGATGATGGAGTCCATGACGGTCCATCGTGACCACGACGATCCGTCGCGAGTTCCGTCGACCCAGCCGCGTTTTGACAGATTTTCAGCAAATAGAGTCCTTGTTTAATTAGGTTTTTATTTTCTATAAATAGTTCGAAAAACCTCGTTTTTGGGGTTAGACTCTGGATCATTGTTAGACTCCGTATTGTTAGACATCATATTAGTAGATACTGTATTGTTAGATTCTTGATTATCATTAGAATTTTGGTGAGATTATTGATTACTTTGAGATTCTTGCAAGTGATTTTTGGTGATTAATCAAGCAAAATTTCGGATTTTACTCTTTCTCATTGAAGTAAGTACATGAATTCTTATTTAATATATTTGAATATTGTAATTATGACTATGAGTAACTAAACTCCATAACTAGGGTTGTGAGAACCATAGGCAAATAATGAGATAAAACCTAACTAAAATAACAATTCTAGAATGGTGTCTTGCATGTATTAATAATTCTTTCGCTTAGAAGTCTTTTTAACGGATGACCAACGTTAGAACTCGTCTTAATGCTACTTGCCGGACAAGGAGGTAGATAATATGAAAAGAATTATCAACATAGATTTTGTGTATTCTAACTAATAGGCTAGTATTGATTGGTACGAGGTAATGACTTAGTCAAATATCGAATACGATGGTTAATATGAGGTAAAGATAAGGGTTAGGATAGCAACACACGTAGCCGGACCAAGGTGCGGAGTGAGATTTTCTAGATGTCGGACCAAGGATTTAGAAATACATAACTTATCACTTTGCATGCAAGATACTGCGAAACAATTGTAATAGTTAGAATTATCAAGTTATGAACCTGTGGGGAACACGTAAATTCTAGTTACTTTGATTAATTGATTAAAATCCAACATTCAAAGCTGTTAAGTGTCTCTTTCAATTGCGTTAGTTATTTTCATTCATTTAGAAATAGAAACCCCCCTTTTATTGATTTTACTTTACAAGGAAGTCATTGAGCAAACAATAGTAATAACAGGTTGAAGTTAAGTCTAGACTATTTTCCTCGTGGGAACGATACCAACCTCACTAGTTGGGTTATTTACTTCACACGACCGCTTTACTTCTTATTTGAGAAGTAAGTTTGAGCGTATCAAATTTTTGCGCCGCTGCCGGGTAAAGTAGCTTTTAGATTAACTTGAACTTATTACTATAGTTTAGTTGATATTTTTTTGATTTTACTTTGTTTTATTGTTTTTGATTTTTTTTAGAACTATCCTCCTTGTATGCCAAATACACGGAGAGAAAGAGAACCCTTGGTTGCCTACGATCACGAATTAGAGCGTACACTGCGCAATATGAATCGAAACTTGGGAATAAATGATGATGATCCGAACCAGAACATCCCAGCTCCGGTTGATGTTCATGGTCAGTTGTTACCTGATACTCCGGGTGAACACCAACAAAGGGGACAATATCCCGCTCCACGGCTCAAGCATACTACAGAGACTAATAACATAGCAGACTCCGATGGGCCACTGGTTTTGCTTCCTCTACCCACAGGCCACACTTTTGTGGTAACTAGTAGCCTGATGCAAATGCTCACTGCTAGAGGTTTATTTTCAGCGTTACCCTCTGAGGATCAACATGCCCATATAGCTAAGGTAAGGGCAGTATGTAAAAGCTGTGTAGGGAGGCCTGATTTGGATCTAGATGTAATAGGGCTCAGAGTGTTTCCTCTCTCACTGACGGGAGAGGTTGCTATATGGTTCACTGAGCTCCCATATAACTCAATCTTCACTTGGAACCAACTAAGGGATGTTTTCTTAGCACGCTACTATCCGGTCTTCAAGAAACTAAACCACAAAGACAGAGTGAGCAACTTTGTGGCACTACCAGGAGAGTCAGTTAGTAGTTCTTGGGATAGATTCACCTCATTCTTGAGAAGTGTTCCAAATCACCGTATAGATGATGAGTCACTGAAAGAATACTTCTATCGGGGACAGGATGATCATAATAAAGCGGTATTGGACACTATAGCAGGTGGATCTTATGGGGAATACCCTTATGCTGAGATTGCTGAAAAATAAGAGAAAATCTCCCGGAATAATAAAGCTTGGAGTACTAGGAAGTCTGATACAGGGAGAAACACCTTCGCAGTGCATTCCACTCACAACCCAGCCATAGATGAGATTCGTGAAGAAATGGCTCAGATGAGAACTGAGCTTGGGTTGGTACTAAAACATGTCACTGGGGGTGCAGAAAAGATAAATGCAGTCAACTACTTGTCGAAACCACCACAACAAAATGATGAATGCTATTATGCAGAGGACTCCTATGCGGTAAATGAGCAGAGGGGGGGGGGGGTTCCGACCAAGCGCCCAAGTCTCAAATCAGGATAATTGGCGCCAAGGTCAAGGGAACCAAGGTCGGATTTATGGTTACTATAACCGTGAGGGTCATTATGTCTGAGATGGAAACTACAACCGCGACAACAACTTCAACAGGGGTAACTACGGTAAAAGAAATGATAGGAATGAGTCCTATGTCCCTCCTCAAAATCGTGAAGTTACTCCTAGGGATGGTGGAGATAGTATGGCGCGAGTTGAGGATATGTTGCACAAAATGATGAGGAGGTTCTATGCTAATGATGAGCACATTAAAGAGTTAAGGTGTGATTTAGCTAGTATTGGGCAAAAAGTTGATACACATGCAATATCGATTAAACAGATCGAGTTGCAAATGGCCCAATTATTTGCGACAGTGAACACACGGCAACTGGGCACTCTTCCTAGCAACACTTTCCAAAATCCAAAAAATGATGCGCACTGTATGTCAATCACTACTCGGGGTGGTAAGCAAACCACTGACTCACCTATGCCGTCTGATGAGGAAAATGTGAGAAAGGATGATGATAAGGTGGTAAAGGGTAGTGTTGAGGAGAAGAGAGCAATGGAAAACATGCAGAAGTCCCTATGAAGGTAATTCCCATGCCTAGACCACCACCACCCTTCCCACAGAGATTAGTGAAATAGACCGAGGATGGTAAATATCAACTTTTTATAACAATGCTAAAGCAGCTCTCTATCAATGTCCCTTTGGTATAAGCTCTAGAACAAATGCCCGGTTATGCCAAGTTCATGAATGATCTGGTCACAAAGAAAAGATTGGTCACTTTTGAGGATGATGATAGACTGCAGCATTGTAGTGCTATTGCTACAAGATCCCTCGTACAAAAGAAAGAAGATCCGGGTGCGTTCACTATTGCTTGTACAGTTGGGTCATTACATTTTGCAAAAAATTATATGATCTGGAGCAAGCATAAATCTCATGCCCCTCTCGATCTACAAGAAGTTAGGTTTGGGTGACCCAAAACCCACTGCGATGCGGCTACTGATGGCTGATCGGACAGTGAAACGACCTATAGGGATACTCCATGATGTGCTAGTAAAAGTGGAGTCATTCATCTTTCCGGCTGATTTTGTTATTCTTGATTGTGAAGTCGATTGCCTATTATTCTTGGGAGGCCATTCCTTGCTACAGGTAGAGCCTTAGTTGAAATGGAAAAGGGGCAGATGAAATTTCGGTTGAACAATGAAGAAGCGACCTTCAACGTGTGTAGGAGGACTATGAGGCTGAGTGGTGAGCTCCAATCAGTATCCGCCATATCCCACAAAGAAAAGATGAAGAAGGAGAATGAACAAAAAAGTGCAAAACAAGAGTTTAGGGTTGGGGATTTGGTGCTTGTAGACAGTTCTGGGTTGCCTTGTCTTCCGGGAAAGCTCAAGTCCAAATGGACTGACCCTTACTTGATTACCCAAGTATTCCCTCATGGAGCAGTTGAGTTAAAAGCCAAGGAGGGAGTGCGGTTTAAGATGAATAGAGATCGAATAAAACTCTATTTTGGGCATAAAGCATCGGGGAATGAAGTTATAGAGTCATACCATCTTGATAAAGTCTGAGTAATCAAGTGTCCCCAGTCATGCCGCGACATTAAATTAGGCGCTTGTTGGGAGGCAACCCAATACTTATAGTCTTTTTAGTAATGGTAGCATTTTTCTACTAATGGGTTTTTAAATTTGCAGGCACATCCCCAGGAAATTCTGCAGAAAATTACTCTGCAGCAGACAATGACGTATTCATCGACGGACCGTTGCGCCTGCGACGGACCGTCGTATGCCTCCGTCGTATCAGGTACGTCTTTATGTTATTCTCAAACTAGTGAACACACGACGGACCCAGCGACGGATCGTCACAACTGAGATGGACCGTCGTCGGGGAACCGTCGCGTGATTAATGAGGCGTACCCGACCCGACCCTGTTGGAGTTTATTATAAAATTTCCCCATTTAAACTCCACAACCCCTCGTTTCACCCCATTCCTTCATTATTCCTCCCATTTCCCTCTCTTTTCAACTTCCACCATCTATCCCTCTATCAACCGATCTTTGTTCCCCCACAATTCTCCAAAGCCCTACAAGTTATAATCTACTATTCGAAGTTGCTGTTGTGGGTGTCTTCCTGGTCACCGAGTACTTGTCCATCTTGTTTTTCTCCAAATCTAAGGTATGTGTCTCTAATTTCTACTCATTTATCCTGTATTTTTGTTTATTAATTAGTATTAGCTTAGTTCTTTGTGATATATTCGTTTCTTTTATATAAGATTCTGCCTAATCTAGGTTAAAAATGTTCAAAATTGCCGTGTTTACAACCCTGACATAGGTGATTTTGCATTTCTAGTTTCCTAGGTAGTTGGGTTAGACAAATGTAGGTCCAAAACACCACAATTTCAATTTGGGTTCATCGGGGATGCATGGGGTGCCCCCAGTTCTGTCACTAATCTATAGAACGAGACCTCGATGACGGACCGTCGTACCAATGAAGGACCGTCGTACCCACGATGAACCGTCGTAGGGTCCGTTCCAAAAGCCCTTACACCCCACTGTCCATTTTTTTCCAAGTGTTATTCAACGGACACATGTGACAGACCGTCATACCCACGATGGTCTGTCCCGCACAACCGTTCTTGTTGTCAGAGACCCTATTTTTGAGGGTCTCTCACTTTTTCTAAGTGTCCTTCAACGGACACATGTGACGGACCGTCGTACCCACGACGGCCCGTCCTGCATGACCGTTATGACGGTCAGAGACCCGTCTCCTAAGTGTCTCTCACTTTTTCTAAGTGTCCTTCAACGGACACATGTGACGGACCATCGTACCCACGACGCTCCGTCCTGCATGACCGTTATAACGGTCAGAGACCCCTCTCCTAAGGGTCTTTTTTTTTTTCTAAGTGTCCTCTGACGGACACCTACGATGGACCGTCGTACCTGTGACGGTCCGTCCTGCACATACCGTCATACTAGTCTGAGACTCTCCTTCAGGGTTCTCCATATATACATAGTCTAAGTAAGACACGACGGACCCCATGACGGTCCATCATAGTGATGATGAACCGTCACCAGGCCCGTCGTGTGTCACTGTTACTATAGCAATGACATACTATTTTTTATTTTTTTAGTATGGTTTTGCTTGTTTTGTTTGCCACTACTCGTACTAATAGTGATCCTTTACAGGTACTATCTACTATGGCACCCAAGCAAGGTCGAATCTACGCACGCGGGCGATCGAACTTTGTCGCCCCGTCTGCCCGCATGGTCATTGGCTCTGATGATGAGCGTGACCCCGAGTACGTGCCCCCAGGAACTTCCACCCCTTCCCGTGCTGCACGTGCTCCCAGAGCCACACCCAAAAAGGTGGCGTCCGACGTAGTCACTGTCTCCCAGTCTGATGAGGAGCGCACACTGATCGCACACCCTCTGGGTCTGCGACATATAAAGAAGGAGCGTCTGCCTCCTTAGGAGTATCCTGGTCGGAGTAAGCCTCCGGATCTGCTGAGGTTCCCGCACCCGCCACCGCTGCAGCGTCGGCCTCATCTGATGAGGCTGACAGTTCGGAATCCACATCAAGTTCACCAGCTCAGGCCCCCACCCCAGCTACTGACCATCCCAACCAGTGGTGTGCCGACGGGCAATTTCAAGTCTACTCCGATGCCAAGCTACTCACTGACGAAGGAGTTATGACTCAAACACTCACCTTGGAGCGGCGAGTCCTTACAGGGAGTCTCCCGACAATGCCTGAGATCCACAATATCTTCACCAGGCATCGCCTGGAGTGGACAGCACGTCCGTTGGGACGTTACAGTGAAGAAATGGTCTGAGACTTCTACGCATCTTACGTAGCGACTCTCCGATCACAGATAGATAGGCGGGATGCCCCCGCCAAACAGGCCTCACTGGAGCAGGTCCGAGTACGGGGCATGCAGGTTGACATTTCCCTGCCTGCCATCCGTCGGTTTCTATACGGCGAGGGTGTTGATGCTACTCGGCAGATTGTTAAAGATGGCCAGTTCCAGCGCGAGCCATCGCTGAGAGGGACCACTAAGAGGTGGATGGCCCTGCACCTGTCAGTTGATGGAGAGAGTGCCGACTGGGTGACTGAGCCAAAGCGGGCCATCAAGAAAGCCAACCTCACTTTCACGGCGAAGTTCTTGTGGCTGATTGTCCGCCACTACCTTTCCCCCACAGCCACTGATAATATCGTTACGTGGGATCGAGTAGTGTTGATGGCGGCGATGATAGTCGGGTTTGAGGTGGATTTCGCGTGGATTCTACAGGGAGTCATGCACGAGAGGGCTTTCAAGGTCACTACTACTTACCCTTTCCCGTGCATGATCTTTTGTCTATGCAGGTCCGCAGGTGTGCCTATATGGCACGTAGATCAACTCAAGACCCCGCATGGCACTGTTGACGTCGGCCTCATCAGAGATGAGGCCAATGAGTTGGATTCACGCAGAGGGCCCCGTCAAGAGCTGCCCCCACTTGCTGATGATCTTGCTGATACGGTATCCCAGGCCCGCACGGCTACACAGGCGGCGCCACTAACACTACCCCGCTCGAGTCTATCCCGGGTAGTAGCACTGCCTCGAGCTCCTCTTGCACAGCTCCTCTACCGGCGATGGTCCCGCTTGATAGGGTCCAAAAATTAGAGGCTCAAATGGCTACACTTCTGCATCATATCCAGCCGTGGATGCAAAAGTCTATTACTGAGTCAGAAGAGCGCCTAAAGCGGAAAATGGTCAAGTTTACAGAGCAGAAGATCGCTGAGGTTCAGCAGCGCTTGGACGCCTTTGAGTTGAGGGTGCTAGCCCGGCCAGCCCCTCCAATGGATGTTTTGACTCTTTAGGCTGCGGTCGACAGCCTTCGCGCAGATATTGACATGATCTTAGAGGCTAGGGTGCCGGAGTCTGAGGCCCCTTCTGTCGAGCCTGCTGAAGACATAGTGTTGGCGACCCTATTTGCTACTTCAGAGATTCCACCACCTGCCCCTCGAGAGCATGCCAAGAGGCGTAGGGGTCGAGCAGAGGACGAGGTGCGAGCACGAAAAAAGGAGCACCGAGAGATGGAGGCTGCGAGTAGAGCGTCACTTGCTTAGGAGGAGGCGCACCAGATGAGAGCATCAGAGTTAGCGGCTGGGGTGTCTAGCTCCCAAACTATGGAGATAGCAAGAGGCACTACTGATAGTGTGGTTGTTGCTGAGGACACCACTGAGGGTGTCTAAATTGCAGAGGACGTGAGTTCCGGGGAACCGGACCCACCAGCTTGCTGATCGACGGCGCTTTGCGCCACATGTTTGCTTCACCTACCACTCTAGTATTTAAATTTTTTTTATGCATTGGGGACAATTACATGTTTTTTTTGATGGGGGTGGGGTAAATGGAAAGTGAGTGTTAGGGTGAAGTCTGAGTAGCCCAATTCACTATCCTCTTTTGGGGTTTTCTTGCCTGTGTTCTTTTTCCCCAAAAGACTGATTATTTTTTCTGTTGAACCGTCACGTCTATATCTTTTGTACATAGTCTAATTATGGAGCATGATGGCTAAAATGATATCCTGACAAATTGGAAAATGATGCATGACTAGGCATAGTAACTGATAAATGTGTGGCTCTAAGCATGACATAGAGGTACACCATTGCATTACCCTAAGTCTGAAATTGGAACTAGGTGTCTTATAATCTGGTAGAGTGATGAGGATGTCAAGTGAGTGTGAGGAAGATTTGAATAAGTCCACTATTTGTACTGAGCTAGAACTTGCCTGGTTAGTCCTACTAAAAGTAAGATATGATAGACAATTAGGAAAGAATCATAGGCCCTTATTAAATATAGCCCATTTTTGGCCTAAATAAAAGAAAACCAAATGAAATTTATCCTTCTTTGATCCAAATGATCTGAGCTTAAATTAGACCTTTCTTTTTCACCCCAAATTATCTTTTCTGGGAATAATGTGTTGGCCCTGGTCCCTCCTTAGACATGTGCACCTCAGCTTATGCCAAAAGCATAAGTTGAGGGTGGCTAATGCAGTAAACAACCTTCGTTATGGCCCTGACCCAACTTTAGGTATTGTGTATCTTGACTCATGGCAAAGCCATGAGTTGAGGGTGGCTATTATGAGTAATGCTCTGGAAAGTGAATTGAAAGAACAAAGAGAGAGAAAGAACAAAAGTAAAGTGACTCAAGAATTAGTTGAAAGAAATGTAAAGAAAAAGAAAAATATACAAGAAATACAAGCAAGAAAAGAAGAGAATCACTTACACAAATGAAGAAAGAAGACAAAATAGCAAAGGTGAAAGAATATGAGAAACTGGGCAAGATAAAATGATAGAAAGTTGAAGGTTTAGCCGATAAGTCAAGGAGGGAAAAAAGTCACTAAAGTATACCCAAATATACCTTACCTGACCCTGAACCTATGTTACTAGCTAAAAAAGTCCTATCGTGATCCTAAGGGTTGTATAGCGAAGATAAGGCAGTGAAAATAAGGGCAAGCTTATGGCAATATGTATGAATGAGTGTGACTTTGTTTTGAGAGCGAGTGTTGAAAAGTAATCCTTATACTCAAACTGAAATCATTGTGTGAAAAATGAGGATTTTGTTTTAAAGTGAGGACACTAGTTGCAATACCGGAATTGTTAGCACCTCGGTGAGAAATCGAACAGGATAGGTGTTAGTGCATGGTGAGTTTGTGTCATGTTCTGACCCCACATAATTCAATCCTAATAGTGATCGTATGCATAGATTTGATGAGATTAATCGGGATTGATAGCCAAATCATTGCAAAGGATGAAACATGTATACTACTGTATAAAGATTTTGTATTGAGTCATAGTGGGTCGCTTGAGGACAAACAACGAATTTAAGTTGACGATGTTGATATACCGTTGTTTCACGGTATTATTAATACTTTTTCCTTAAGTTTAGTGTGTCCAAAAGCCTTTTTGTGCTAATTTTTATATAAGTTTCTCTTTGTTTTGCAGGAAATCTGTCCAAAGATGAATGCGGAGATTTTGAGCAAAGAAATGCAGAAGAGACCACCTACGGAGCTTATGACGGTCCGTCGTGCTTGTGACGGTCCGTAGGTGGCAGTGTAGTACAGCTGCTGAAGGAAGATGGCGTTTGACCAAGTGTGGGGTTACAAAGCTTGTGAAGGTCCGTCGTGTCTATGACGGTCCGTTCTGCAGGTTCGTCATGACATTCAGAAAAGTAATCCTAGTACCCATATTCTAAGAGTTGAAGTGTTTTTAAACGAAGACCCTCGACGGACCGTTGTGCCTATGACGGTTCGTCATACCTGCCGTCGAGGTAATGAAGAGAGCAACACAAGAAATTGCATAAGTATGGGATGACGTAGTCCATGACGGTCCGTCATGACCACGATGATCCGTCGCGAGTTCCGTCGACCCTGCCGCGTTTTGACAGATTTCCAACAAATAGAGTCCTTGTTTAATTAGGTTTTTATTTTCTTTAAATAGTTCGAAAAACCTCATTTTTGGGGTTAGACTCTGGATCATTGTTAGACTCCGCATTGTTAGACATCATGTTAGTAGATACTGTATTGTTAGATTCTTTATTATCATTAGACTTTTTGTGAGATTATTGATTACTTTGAGATTCTTGCAAGTGATTTTTGGTGATTAATCAAGCAAACTTTTGGATTTTACTCTTTCTCTTTGAAGTAAGTACATGAATTCTTATTTAATATATTTGAATATTGTGATTATGACTATGATAATCTAAACTTCATAACTAGGGTTGTGGGAACCATAGGCAAATAATGAGATAAAACCTAACTAAAATAACAATTCTAGAATGGTGTATTACATGTATTAATAATTCTTTCGCTTAGAAGTCTTTTTAACGGATGAACAACGTTAGAATTCGCCATAATGCTACTTGCCGGGCCAAGGAGGTAGATAATAGGAAAAGAATTATCAACATAGATTTAGTGTATACTAACTAATAGGCTAGTATTGATTGGTACGAGGTAATAACTTAGTCAAATATCGAATACGATGGTTAATATGAGGTAAAGATAAGGGTTAGGATAGCAACACACGTAGCCGGACCAAGGTGCGGAGTGAAATTTTCTAGATGCCGGACCAAGGATTTAGAAATACATAACTTATCACTTTGCATGCAAGATACTAGGAAAGAATTGTTATAGTTAGAATTATCAAGTTATGAACCTGTGTGGAACACGTAAACCCTAGTTACTTTGATTAATTGATTGAAATCCAACATTCAAAGATGTTAAGTGTCTCTTTCAATTGCGTTAGTTATTTTCATTCATTTAGAAATAGAAAAACCCCTTTTATTGTTTTTACTTTACATGGAAGTCATTGACCAAACAATAGTAATAACAGGTTGAAGTTAAGTCTAGACTATTTTCCTTTTCTATTTTTCCAATTATTATTAGCAACAAAATAATCCTTTATCACGTCAGTTATTCTTATAAGTCATAAATTATTTATAAAAGCTACTACAAAGATTAATATAAAAATAATGCTTAAAATACATAAAATGACTAACAGAGTTTTTACAAGACTAGTGATGCTTCAATAATGTCACGACCCAAATCGGGGACGCGACTGGCACCCACATCTACCCTCCTATGTGAGCGAACCAACCAAACTAACCCTTAACATTGCAAGATATATCAACAGAAAATAATGCGGAAGACTTAAACTTATTAATAAAACAATTCAAACTATTATTAATATCCCCAAAATCTGGAAGTCATCATCACAAGAACATCTATCTCAAATTACTAAGCTAGGAATGTCTAAGAACAAAAATAACTAAAAAGCTAGTCCATGCTGGAAGTTCATGGCATCAAGACTTGAAGAAGAAGACCCAGTCCAAGCTAGAAGCATTAGCTCACCCTGAAGATCCGGTATGACGAAAACTGGCTCAAGTTACTGTTGTGTTGAAGTTGACGGAACGTTTGCTGCATTTCATAAATAACAAAGAAGAAAACATAAAAGTAGGGGGTCAGTACAACCACAAGTACTGAGTAGATATCATCGGCCAACTCAAAATAGAAGATAATATATATATATCAAGTAATATTATAAATCAACTATAAACTCAACATGTAGCAACAACAAGTACTATAGTCATCAACAAGTACCATCAAGTTCATCCATGAGGGCTCAAGCCTCAATACCATACTCATTTGGGAATTAAGTTCATTATGTTGAGTATATTATCATCTTTCAAGATTCATTATCTTTCTTTCTCTTGTGTCGGTACGTGACACTCCGATCCCCTACCACTATGTGTCGGTATATGACACTCTGATCCCCTATATGTGTCGGAACGTGACACTCCGATCCTCTATATGTGTCGGAACGTGACACTTCGATCCCCTATATGTGTCGGAACGTGACACTCCGATCCCCTATATGTGTCGGTACGTGACACTCCGATCCCCTAATTCTACGTGTCGGTTCGTGACACCCGTCCCACTAATACTATGTGTCGGAACGTGACACTCCGATCCACTAATACTATGTGTCGGAACGTGACACTCCGATCCACTAATACTATGTGTCGTAACGTGACACTCCGATCCACTAACCTCATTCAATTCGTTCATCAAGCCTTCTCTATACCAAGGCATAACCAATCCCATTACTTTAATTCATCAAGCCTTCCTTTATACCAAGGCATCATCATTAATAACATAGATTAAAGTTTCTTTCAAGATTTGGGATTCAATGGTTTTCATCATGCTTGTTTTATCAAAATCACATAATCATATTCATGCAAGCATACAATTAAGCATATAGACAGGTTTACAATACTACCAATACATATCATGCGCTATTAAGAGTCTACTACGAATAGCATGAAAACCATAACCTACCTCCACCGAAGAATTGAATTCAAACAAGCAATTTCCTCAAGCTTTGATATTCCTCTTCGTTTCTCCTCTCCCAATTCGATCGATCCCTCTCTTTCTCTTTGTTCTTTCTGTTTGTTTTATTCAAACCCTCTTTCCTTTACCCTAATTATCATATAATTAAGAATAAAAGAGGACAATAGAACCCACTAATTAACTTAAGGTTACCTCTTTTAACCCCCAAGTAATTAGACTTATTAATATTAACCCTCAATCTTTATAATTAAGGAAAGAATAGTCCAAAACGACCCTTAAAACGTGTAGAGAAATCCGATTCTGCCTGGGACTTGCGCAACCTGTGACGGGCCGTCGTGCCTGCGACGGTCCATCACGGTGGTCGTCGCAGCCTCCCAAAGTCCAGGTGAACTGTGACGGCCCGTCACACCAGTGACGGTCTGTCCTGCACCTCCGTCCTGACGGTCAGAAACTCGTTTCTTGTACCAAATTCTCAAAAGTTGAAGTGTTTTGCAACGGGAACTCACGACGGTTCGTCGTGGATGTGACGACACGTCCTGCAGGTCCGTCACAATTTACAGAGAGTCGATTTTTAGTATCCAATTTCAGAATTTCTAAGTATGCTGAAACGATACACCCTCGACGGGCCGTCGTGCCTATGACGGTCCGTCGTAGTGTCCGTAGTCTTGGCCAGTTTTTCCAGAAATAAAATCTGCTGCTCAAAACGACTAAACAGGTCGTTACAATAGATACCAATTTACCCATCGTTCGTCCCTGAACGATCAAAAGAAGAAAAACAATGGCGAAAAGGAGTACCTGAATATGTAAACAGATGTGGGTATTTTTCTTGCATATCTGCCTCCTTCTCCCAAGTAGCTTCTTCAACCGGTCGATTCTTCCATTGAACTTTGATGGATGCAATCTCTCTCGACCTCAACTTGCGAACCTCTATATCTACTATAGCAACCGGTTCCTCCTCATAAGTCAAATTCTCATCAAGCAAAACTGAATCCCAACGGATAATGTAGTTCCCATCTCCATGGTATCTTTTCAACATGGACACATGAAACACCGGATGCACTCTGGACAGCCCTGGAGGTAAGGCTAATTCATAAGCCACCTCCCCTACTCGCTTTAGTACCTCAAATGGTCCAATATACCTTGGACTTAGCTTACCTCTTTTGCCAAACCGCATCACCCCTTTCATGGGCGAAACCTTCAGCAAGGCTTGTTCACCTTCCATGAACTCCAAGTCTCTAACCTTCCGGTCTGCATACTCCTTTTGTCTACTTTGCGCCGCTAGAAGTTTTTCTTGAATGCGCTTCACCTTATCTAACGAATCCCTCAAGAGGTCAGTACCCCAAGGTCTAACCTCAAATGCATCAAACCATCCAATGGGAGATCTACACCTCCTCCCATACAATGCTTCGAATGGGGCCATATCAATACTGGAGTGATAGCTATTATTGTATGAAAACTCTGCCAAAGGTAAGAAACTATCCCAATGGCCACCAAACTCTATCACACATGCGCGAAGCATATCCTCCAACACTTGAATCGTTCGCTCAGACTGACCATCGGTTTGAGGATGAAATGCAGTACTAAGGTCCAATCTAGTACCTAATTCAGCATGCAATGTTTTCCAAAACTTAGAAGTAAACTGCGTACCCCTATCTGATATGATGGATAGTGGAACTCCATGCAGTCGAACGATTTCTGAGATATAGATTTTTGCTAACTTTTCTGCATTATAAGTCACCTTGACCGGGATGAAATGAGCAGACTTAGTTAACCTATCAACAATCACCCAAATGGAGTCATACTTACCCATTGTCTTTGGAAGTCCAACCACAAAATCCATTGCGATTCTCTCCCATTTCCATTCCGGAATGGGCATTCTCTGAAGCGTTCCTCCGGGCCTTTGGTGTTCATACTTTACTTGTTGACAGTTTGGACATTTGGCAATAAAGTCAACAATATCGCGCTTCATTCTACTCCACCAGAAGTGTTGCTTTAGGTCGCGATACATCTTGGTTGCACCCGGATGTATAGAATACCTTGAACTATGAGCCTCTGTCAGAATAGTGTTGATCAGATTATCGACGCGGGGTACACATACCCTTCCCTTAATCCTCAACACACCTTCCTCATCGATTGTTGCTTCTTTAGCCTCTCCTTGCAACACTTTATCTCGAATCCGGATCAATTTCTCATCATCAAACTGCTTCCCCTTAATCTTGTCAAGGAAGGAGGATCTTGTCTCCACACAAGCTAACAATCCTCCCGTCTCATTTACTTCTAACCTCATAAGGTCATTAGCCAAAATCTGCACTTCTCTAGCCAATGGGCGTCTAGAAGCTTGCAAATGAGCTAGACTTCCCATGCTTCCTGCCTTTCTACTCAAGGCATCTGCCACAACATTCGCCTTCCCCGGATGATACAAAATAGTGATGTCGTAGTCCTTCAGTAGTTCCATCCATCTCCTCTGTCTCAAGTTCAAATCTTTCTGAGTAAAGACATACTGAAGGCTACGATGATCCGTGTAGACCTCACACTTAACCCCATATAAATAATGCCTCCATTGCTTTAATGCAAACACTACCGCGGCCAATTCCAAGTCATGAGTTGGGTAGTTACGTTCATGCACTTTTAATTGTCTCGAAGCATAAGCAATCACATTCTTCTCTTGCATTAGCACTGCACCCAAACCCGAATAGGATGCATCACAATAAACGATGAAGTTCTTACCCTCTACTGGCAAAGTCAGAATTGGTGCGGTAGTCAACAAGGTCTTGAGTTTCTGAAAGCTTTCCTCACACTCATCCGACCATACAAATGGAACATTCTGCTTAGTCAGGTTCGTCAATTGGAAAGCAATAGAGGAGAATCCCTTGACAAAGCGGCGGTAGTAGCTAGCTAACCCAACAAAGCTTCTTATTTCTGACACATTAGTGGGTCTTACCCAATTCTTCACTGTCTCAATCTTAGAAGGATCCACCATCACTCCATCCTTAGAAACCACGTGCCCCAAGAAGGACACCGCATCTAGCCAAAACTCACACTTAGAGAATTTCGCATAAAGCTTCTTCTTCCTCAATAACTCCAACACCATCCTCAAATGCTCCTCATGTTCCTTCTTACTTTTAGAATATACCAGTATATCATCTATAAATACGATCACAAAGAGGTCCAAATATGGCTTAAAAATCCCATTCATCAAGCTCATGAAAGCAGCGGGGGCATTTGTAAGACCAAAAGACATCACTACGAATTCATAATGCCCATACCTAGTTCGAAAAGCAGTCTTTGGCACATCCGCTGCCCGTATTTTCAATTGATGATAACCGGATCTCAAGTCGATTTTCGAGAAGACACAAGCACCTTGTAGTTGATTGAATAAGTCATAAATGCGAGGAAGAGGATATTTGTTCTTAATAGTTGCCTTGTTCAACTGCCGGTAATCTATGCACATTCGAAAACTCCCATCCTTCTTCTTCACAAACAAAACTGGAGCACCCCAAGGAGATGCACTTGGTCTAATGAAGCCTTTGCTCAACAACTCTTGAAGTTGTGCCTTTAACTCTCTTAACTCCGCGGGAGCCATTCTTTAAGGGGGTATAGAAATGGGGCGAGTGCCCGGTTCCAAATCAATGCAAAAGTCGATATCCCTATCCGGTGGCATACCAGGAAGATCTGCAGGGAACACATCCAAAAACTCACGGACAACCGAAACTGACTCAATCGAGGGTACTTGGGTAGTGTCATCCTTGAGATGGGCCAAGAAAGCTAAACACCCTTTACTAACCATTTTCTTAGCACGAAGAAAGGATATGATACGCACCGGATTGGAAGTGTAGTCACCCTCCCACACTAACGGATCTGTCCCAGGCTTGGCTAATGTCACCGTTTTAGCATTACAATCCAAGATCGCAAAATTCGGAGAAAGCCAAGTCATACCCAGAATTACATCATAGTCAACCATTTATAAGATAACCAAATCTACATAAGTGTTACTCCCCACAAAATTCACCAAACAAGACCTATATACCTTTTCAACTACCACGGACTCACCCACCGGAGTAGAAACACGAATAGGCATGTCAAGTAATTCACAATGAAAATTTAAACCATTAGCCAATGATGAAGATACATAAGAAAATGTGGATCCAGGATCAAACAATACAGAAGCCATGCAATCACAAACCAGAAGATTACCTGTGATAACAGCATCTGATGTCTCCGCTTCGGATCTCCCAGGGAAAGCATAACAATGGGCCCTTTCATTTGTTTCTCCGTTGCCCCTACCATGTTGTGTTGTAGTGGCTCCAGTTTGCCCATTACCTCTGCCGTTGTGGTGACCACCATTACCTCGACCACCACGTCCTCCAGAAAAGCGGCCTCTACCATGACCACCTCTACCTCTAGCTATTGGGGGTCTGTAACTCTGTTTTGGACAATTCCTCCTAATATGTCCAATCTCCCCACATCCATAGCATTCTCTGGAGTCGGGCATAGGTCTCTCGGAGTAGTGTTTACCGTTCTGAGGTGGACCCCCAACTACAGTCTGTAGTGAAGACTGAATTGGTCGACTTGAGTAACCTCCGGAGCTCTGTCCTCTAGAGTAAGAACCATTAAACTCACCTCCCCTTCGAAACCTTTTTGATGTCGATGTCGTGGTGAAGTCATCTGGCTTCACTCCTTCCACTTCTATCACAAAGTCTACCACCTCTTGGAAGGAGGTTGCCGTAGCCGCTACCTGTAAGGCTGAAATTCGCAATTCTGACCTCAACCCCTTCACAAAACGGCGGATCCGTTCTTGTGGACTGAAACATAGTTGGGTGGCATACCTTGATAAAGCACGAAACTTAGCCTCATATGCGTTAACCGTCATCCTACCTTGCTCGAGACTCAAGAACTCATCCCTTTTTCTATCTCTCAAAGTCCTTGGGATATACTTCTCCATAAACAGGGTAGAGAATGATTCCCAAGTCATAGATGCCTCTGTTGGTTGACACTCAACATGTGATTGCCACCACATTTTGGCGTTTCCTTGAAACTGATAACTCACGAACTCGACACCAAACCGCTCTACTATACCCATCTTGTGTAGTAGCTCATGACAATCAACCAGAAAATCGTAGGCATCCTCTGATTCTGCACCCTTAAAGACTGGAGGTTTCAATTTCAAGAACTTACTGAAAAGTTCATGCTGATCATTTGTCATAATAGGCCCAGTAGTCAGACGTGGAAATGTGCCTATTCCCAATGATGCATCCATGCGGGGAGCCATAGTAGCCGCATGTCGTACCTCTGAAACCGGAGGTGTTGGTGCAGAAACCACTGGAGGTGCCTGACCGTGATCAGATAACCCGCTAAGATAAGCAAGTACCTGGTTGATCATCTCTGGGGTAGGTTGGGGTGGCATTTCCTCATTTTGCCCTTGTTCAGTTTCCCCTTCCTCACCCTCTCTTACTACCTCCTCAGTCGGTGGAGGAGTCACCGCCCTAGCATCAGATGGACTAGGTGCTCGTCCTCTTCCTCTAGAGGACGTCCTCCCATGACCTCTCCCACGGCCTCTTGCCGTTGTTCTTCCTCGAGCCACAGCCCCAGTGGCTGGCTCAGATGTTTCTTGTCTTTCCGTTGTTGCTGCTGGTGCGGTCGTTGCTCTAGTTCTAACCATCTGCGAAATAGAGTGAAGATGGTCAGATACCAATTTGTATCACCTAGATACCAATTGGACTCAAGTAGTAGCACGAAAGAAAGAATGAAAGAATGGAATTTTCCTAAAGTCTTATAGCCTCTCAAAGAAAAGTAAAGGCGTCCCCCTACCGTTCCTTAAGACTCTACTAGACCTGTTCTTGTGTGATGAGACCAACGAACCTAATGCTCTGATACCAAGTTTGTCACGACCCAAATCGGGGACGCGACTGGCACCCACATCTACCCTCCTATGTGAGCGAACCAACCAAACTAAACCTTAACATTGCAAGATATATCAACAGAAAATAATGCGGAAGACTTAAACTTATTAATAAAACAATTCAAACTATTATTAATATCCCCAAAATCTGGAAGTCATCATCACAAGAACATCTATCTCAAATTACTAAGCTAGGAATGTCTAAGAACAAAAATAACTAAAAAGCTAGTCCATGCCGGAAGTTCATGGCATCAAGACTTGAAGAAGAAGACCCAGTCCAAGCTAGAAGCATTAGCTCACCCTGAAGATCCGGTATGACGAAAACTGGCTCGAGTTACTGTTGTGTTGAAGTTGACGGAACGTTTGCTGCATTTCATAAATAACAAAGAAGAAAACATAAAAGTAGGGGGTCAGTACAACCACAAGTACTGAGTAGATATCATAGGCCAACTCAAAATAGAAGATAATATATATATCAAGTAATATTATAAATCAACTATAAACTCAACATGTAGCAACAACAAGTACTATAATCATCAACAAGTACCATCAAGTTCATCCATGAGGGCTCAAGACTCAATACCATACTCATTTGGGAATTAAGTTCATTATGTTGAGTATATTATCATCTTTCAAGATTCATTATCTTTCTTCCTCTTGTGTCGGTACGTGACACTCCGATCCCCTACCACTATGTGTCGGTACGTGACACTCCGATCCCCTATATGTGTCGGAACGTGACACTCCGATCCCCTATATGTGTCGGAACGTGACACTCTGATTCCCTATATGTGTCGGAACGTGACACTCCGATCCCCTATATGTGTCGGTACGTGACACTCCGATCTCCTAATTCTACGTGTCGATTCGTGACACCCGTCCCACTAATACTATGTGTCGGAACGTGACACTCCGATCCACTAATACTATGTGTCAGAACGTGACACTCCGATCCACTAATACTATGTGTCGGAACGTGACACTCCGATCCACTAACCTCATTCAATTCGTTCATCAAGCCTTCTCTATACCAAGGCATCACCAATCCCATTACTTCAATTCATCAAGCCTTCCTTTATACCAAGGCATCATCATTAATAACATAGATTAAAGTTTCTTTCAAGATTTTGGATTCAATGGTTTTCATCATGCTTGTTTTATCAAAATCACATAATCATATTCATGCAAGCATACAATTAAGCATATAGACAGGTTTACAATACTACCAATACATATCATGCGCTATTAAGAGTCTACTACGAATAGCATGAAAACCATAACCTACCTCCACCGAAGAATTGAATTCAAACAAGCAATTTCCTCAAGCTTTGATATTCCTCTTCGTTTCTCCTCTCCCAATTCGATCGATCCCTCTCTTTCTCTTTGTTCTTTCTGTTTGTTTTATTCAAACCCTCTTTCCTTTACCCTAATTATCATATAATTAAGAATAAAAGAGGACAATAGAACCCACTAATTAACTTAAGGTTACCTCTTTTAACCCCCAAGTAATTAGACTTATTAATATTAACCCTCAATCTTTATAATTAAGGAAAGAATAGTCCAAAACGACCCTTAAAACGTGTAGAGAAATCCGATTCTGCCTGGGACTTGCGCAACCTGTGACGGGCCGTCGTGCCTGCGACGGTCCGTCACGGTGGTCGTCGCAGCCTCCCAAAGTCCAGGTGAACTGTGACGGCCCGTCACACCAGTGACGGTCCGTCCTGCACCTCCGTCCTGACGGTCAGAAACTCGTTTCTTGTACCAAATTCTCAAAAGTTGAAGTGTTTTGCAACGGGAACTCACGACGGTTCGTCGTGGATGTGACGGCACGTCCTGCAGGTCCGTCACAATTTACAGAGAGTCGATTTTCAGTATCCAATTTCAGAATTTCTAAGTATGCTGAAACGATACACCCTCGACGGGCCGTCGTGCCTATGACGGTCCGTCGTAGTGTCCGTAGTCTTGGCCAGTTTTTCCAGAAATAAAATCTGCTGCTCAAAACGACTAAACAGGTCGTTACAAATAATCCATGGATGGGACCCGTAAATAAAGACTTCAGTACAAAAACTATTTTCTTCCTTTTCTATGTTTTTTAGATGTTACAATATATACCCCCTAGGGAAAATTAATTATCGAATGGGACTCAAGGTAACATAAGAAAGGTAGGGGAAGAGGTCTAATAACGCAACAGGAACACAACTTCATCAAAAACACAATATAAAGGAAAAACGATTACTTTAATCTTAAACATAGTCAAAACATCATTTCATAAGGTATACATGCAAATAATTCTCAAATGTACATAATAATGAAGAAATAAATCAAATTTAAATCAAGATTTCAAAATCAAGTTTTCATGAGCATGCATGCGAAAACATGAGAGTAACTATGACTTGAAGATGGACCATGAGAAATTAAATACCTCAATCTAGATTAGGGTTAGAGGGAAAAAGATCGGGATAAAGAGATATCATATCGGCCTCAGTCTCACAACAAGCTTTCTCAACTCTTTTATTCCCATGTAAGACCTTCACGGATTCAACTTCCTTATTCTCAACTTCTTAACTTGCCCGTCCAAAATATCAACCGGAACTTCTTCATTAGAAAGTATTTCCTTTATAGCATGATTCTCCATTGTCACAATGGATGTCGAATTATCAAATGCATTTCATCAACAAAGAAACATGGAAAACCGGATGTACCGATGCTAAATAATTAGGCCAATAAAGTTCCTAATCAACTTTACTAATATGCCTTAAAATCTTTTATGGGCCCACTAACAGGGACTAGATTCCCTTTCTTTCTAAACAATTAGTGAATATTTCTTAAGGGTGAGAAACTCTCGTACCTTTTACTCTTTTGGTCCTCGAAGGAAGAGACGCCCCAACGAGACCTCATAAAAACAATCCCAACTCACAAATGGTACTCCCTTAGCCCTACCTTTCTTTCACTAGTCAAACAAAGTACTAGCAACATTTTTTAGTTAATAAGTAGCTAGCTCCACCAGTTTAACATTGTCAACATGCATTACCTCAAATACCATTTGTAGTTCCTCAATAAAATTCTTTGAATTCTCAGTAGTGCTTGAACTCATGAAATTTGGAGGATTCATCCATATGAACTCTCAAATACTCAAAGTACCAGCAACTTTCTTTTTTACCCCTATTTGTTGCCCAACTTGGTTAGTCACAACTCGAGTTAGCATTTTTATCGCTTCTCTAAACGGAACATTGGTAACTTCTCCTTGTAGTTTCACTTTGGGTGCATTGGGTACCCATTGATCTTAAATATTATGCCTTGCTCGATAACCTCCGAGAGCTCTTCAGGGAGGCATGATTGACTAAAAAACATGCGGAAGCACAAGTTAGAAAGAAACTTCATAGGGATTAACTCTATCGCACAAAATGAATATGAAAGAAGTGAAGGAAATTCCTAAATGTTGCAACCATTATAGATGTGGCACGCTTCACACTGATAAATATGACTCTACATATTCGACTTCATAAACTTACTAGGACACTCGAACTCTATAATTTGATATCAATTTTGTCATGTCCCGAGCC
>JAKWJD010001761.1:23026849-23351849 GCA_027705065.1 Solanum peruvianum
GACGATATAAAAAATAGGAAATAATTTATATTTAATGTTAGAAAAAGAAACAACAAAATTAGAAGATAGTCTAACATCTATGATAAATAACAAGAAAATGAAGAAATAGACAAATCAAAAGAAATTGAAAAATAAAAATAAAAGCAAAACAAGAAGTACAATATTAGAAGAAATAAAAAATACAAGAATAAGTGAATTAGAAAAAGAATTAGCTAGGTTAAAATTATTATATGAAACTAAACAAAAAGAGAAACAGATAGAAAAGGAAAAAGAACTAGAATTAACTAATGAAATAAAAGAGATGGAACAAAAACTAAATGAAGACCTTGAAATAAATGAAATAGACGAAAATGAATCAGCTACAATAAATGACCAAAAATCAGAAATAAGTGATATAAGTGAGACATACACATAAATTTTAGAACAGGTAAATAAACCGAAAAAATTAGAAATAAACACAGGAGATATGAATCGACCTAGTACGTCAAGAGTTAAAACTCCATACAATAGTCCCAGAACTAGTCATAGAATTAGTCCCAGATGGACACCACCAACTTATTATACAGAAAGTTCTCAGCAATCAGATAGAACTAACGCAATATGGAATAGTAGATTAAATAAAAATTGGATACCAAAACCAATAAACGAACAATATAATTTCTTAGATCTAGATTGTGTTACAGATATAAATAAAGCAATATTACTATGGATAGGAAATATATCTAAGCAACTAATAGATAACAAAATAAAAACAACAGAAACACCAAGGTATATAGAAAGAACATTTGTAGGAACAACAAGATTATGGATAGAAAATCTACCCTCAGAAAGTTTAGATATACTTAGAAGTTACAAGAAAATAGATGGATCTCCATCAGCAACAAATATAGATATACTAGATAAATATAAATTAGAAATAAGAAATGAATTTTGTGGTATGACCACGGATATAAGAGAACAAAATAGAGAAAAAATAATAAATAGGCAACTTATGACAAAATTAGCTATATGTAAAATGTGTTATATAGAAGAATACAGTTGTGCATTTAAAGAATATTATTACAAAGCAAAATACAATTTTGATGAAGCAAAAGAAATAAGAAAACAATATTTTACGAAATTACCAGAACCATTTAGTACAAAAGTAATAAAAGATTGGAATGATGAAGGATTAGTAGATACTTTAGGAGCAAGCATAAAAATTTTACATCAATGGTTCATACAACTATGTGAAAACCAAAAAGAAAAATTAAAAATGGAAAAAGTACTAAACAAAAATTTAGCCTGTTGTAAAAATAAAATAGCACCACAGTTTGGATGTATAACTAAAAATCATAAAAAGAAAAAACCTAGGCAAATATAAAAATTATAGAAAAACTAAAACTATGTATAAATACAAAAAAACAAGACAAAGATGTTATGTAAAAAATTATAAAACGAAAAGACCATATAGACCAAAAAGAAAAATATCCCAATGTAAATGTTATAATTGCGGAAAAATAGGACACATAGCTAGAGATTGTAAGTTACCAAAAGACCCAAAAAGGAAGCAAATTGCAGAAATAATTATAGATAGTGACAAATATATGCAAATAGAATATATAGACTATGAACTAAGTGAAAATGATAGTATATATGAAGTATCAGACATAGAAACAGAAAATGAAGAAGAATATATTAATCTAGATAATGATATAATAGACGAAGAAATATAATGTCTGAAGACGATATAAAAATAATATCCAAAGAAGATTATCAGAATGAAGAATTATCAGAACAAAAATTATATTTGATAATACAATATTTGAACAAATGAAAGGAAAAGAATTAGATTTAAGTGTTGAAAAAGTACTTGAAATACCTACTTTAAGAAATTGGTTTAAGAGACAAAAAGAAGAATACTATGTAGTTAGTCAAAAAGAACATATCATAGATTGCAAATATACAAGAGGAAAAGCACATATACCTATACTAAGTAAACGAATAATAAACAAAGAAATACGAGATATAAAAGCTAAAAACACCAATAAAATATGTACTTTTAGGAGGAACAAAAATATTAATAAAAGCTTGTTTTAGAGAACGAATAGATACACCTATTGAAATATATTTAGCAGATGATAGAATTATACACCATATAGAAAAAAGCGTAATAAGTGCAGTAAAAGGAAACCTAATATATCAAAAATTTAAATTTATAATTAGTGCCAATTATACAGTAGCATTAACAGATAGAAATATAGATATATCATTAGTTCTATATTGGAAAATGTGTGGAATAGAACTAGCACCAGGCAGCAAAGTATTTACAACGAGATGTAAAAACCTATATATATTAACAACAAAGCATAAAATAACAGCAAGAAATAAAATTGATAAAATAAAGATAGAAAATCCTTTTGAAAAAATAATTACTGTAATAGATAATAATGACTATAGCTATAAAGAAATTGACATAGAAGAAGATTTAGAAATTGTAAAAGAAAGATTAAGCACTTCAAGCGTACCAAATACGTTAACAAGAGCTACCTCATCAAGAATGAGTACATCTAAAAGAAACTACGAAATCCCACAAAGCTTATTAGATAAGGAAGAAATAACAACATATCATTATTTCATAACAGGAATAATAGACCAAAGAAGATATAAAATTTTGATAAATACAGGACAAGAAGAAAATTACATAACAAGAGAGTTAGTATTAGAAGAAGAAATTATAAAAAACAGGACACATATGCCCTGGATTACCTAGTGAGATAGTAAACACAAATGAAGAAACAACGGAAAAAGAAATAATTATAGGAGGAATACCCTTAATAATACCATTTAAAATATACCAAGGAAATCATAATATTACATTTGGCATAAAATGGTTAGAAAAAGTTAAATCATACAATATAGAAAATGAACAATAAACAATAATTTGTCAAAATAAGAAAATAATTATAAAAAGAACAAAATGAATAATGAAAATATTTATACTTGCAAAAATTATTGTAGAAGGATATCACAACAGGTATTATACCCCTATGATGGATACAGGAGCAGAAGCAAATATATGTGAATATAACTATTTACCAGAAGATAAATGGGAAAAATTAAAAACACCGATGGTAGTAACAAGATTTAATAATGAAGGAAGTATGATTTAATACAAAGCAAAAAATATAAAAATACAAATATGGGATAAAATACTGACAATAGAAGAAATGTATAATTTTGAGTTTACAACAAAAGATATGTTACTAGGAATGTCATTTTTAGATAAATTCTACCCACATATAATAACAAAAATACACACTGGTGGTTTACTACACCATGCTGAAACAAAATAGGAGCAAAAAGAGTAAATAATAAACAATGAAAACCTATGGAATGGAGAAAAGGATGTGAAAAAATAAACCCAGAAATGGAAAATATATATAAGAAACAAATATCACAATTAGAAATTATTATATTTACAATAGATAAAGTTAAAATAATAAATGAACAACTAGAACAACTATATAACGAAGATCCATTACAAGGAAGGGAAAAACATAAGACAAAAGTAAAAATTGAACTAATAGATGAAAATAGTATAATAACACAGAAACCATTAAAATATAACTTTGATGATTTAAAGGAATTCAAAATTCATATAGATGAACTATTAGAAAATAATTATATACAAGAAAGCAATAGCAAACATACAAGTCCAGCATTTATAGTCATAAAACATAGTGAACAAAAAAGAGGTGAAAGTAGAATGGTCATAGATTATCGTAATCTAAATGCTAAAACCAAAACATACAATTACCCAATACCAAACAAAATACTAAAAATAAGACAAATACAAGGATATAACTATTTTAGTAAATTTGACTGTAAATCAGGATTTTATCACCTAAAACTAGAAGAAGAATCTAAACAGCTAACAACATTCACAGTACCGCAAGGTTTCTATGAATGGAATGTATTACCATTTGGATATAAGAATGCATCAGGTAGATATCAACACTTTATGGATAACTATTTTAACCAGTTAGAAAATTGTATTGTATATATAGATGATATATTACTGTAACACAAGATGAATATATAAGGTTGTTAGAAAAATTTATATATATAATTAAACACTCAGGTATAAGCTTAAGTAAAAAGAAAGCAGAAATTATGAAACCACAGATAGAATTTCTAGGAATACAAATAGATAGAAATGGAATAAAAATGCAAAATCACATAGTACAAAAAATAATCCACCTTGATGAGAATATAGATACAAAAAAAAAAAATTACAATCCTTTCTAAGATTAGTAAATCAAGTAAGAGAATATATACCAAAATTAGCAGAACATTTAAAACCATTACATAAATAACTTAAAAAAGATGTAGAATACTATTTCGACAATAAAGATAAAGAACATATAAGAAATATTAAGAATTTATGTAAAACATTACCAAAACTTTATTTTCCTGATGAAAATAAAACATTTACTTATATTGTTGAAACAGATTCAAGTGATCATAGTTATGGAGAAGTTTTAAAATACAAATATGAAAAAGAAAAAATAGAACAACATTGTAGATATTATTCAGGATCTTATACAGAAGCACAAATAAAATGGAAAAAATATAGAAAAGAATTATTCGCATTATATAAATGTTTATTAGCATTTGAACCATATATTGCTTACAATAAATTTATTGTAAGAACAGATAATACACAGGTAAAATGGTGGATAACAAAAAAGTTAGAAAATTAAGTTACAACAAAAGAAATAAGAAGATTAGTATTAAATATATTAAATTTTACATTTACAATTGAAGTAATTAAGACTGACAAGAATCTTGTTGCAGACTATCTATCAAGAAAAAGGAACCCAAAATGAACTAGAAAAAGATACGATGGAAGAAATACTCAAAGCCATTACTACACTTTCTACGAAAGTGGACAGTATAAATAAAGAGTTACAAAAGATGAAAAATATAAGTCAGCAGCATGACTATAAACATGCGGAGCTACGTCGTTCGGTAGACGAAAAACAGCCAGAGCTAAAAGGAGACGATGGGAAACTCCATAAAACCCATAACAATGTTTGTTTAAATGCAGCTACAGCCAGCACATCTACAGCAGGACAACCTTCAAAAAAGGAGGAAACTAAAGTGAAATACACAAATATAAACATGAATAAATTGTTTTCAAACCCATATACTCCTCAGAATACCCAAAAAGATACATTCGTCCCTCCACAAACAAATACCTACAAAGCCAGTCTAGATTCAGAAAAACAAACATATAACCACATTACCAGAATGTATATAGAAAATATATACAAGATACAAACTTTTTTAAACCTAAACCCAAGAGCAAAAGATACCAGGAATCCAAACGAAAATTATATCACACAATACCTACAAGGATACAACAAACTAATAGCACAACCAGGAACAAATCCAAATCTAGTAGCAAGTTGCTACAACTACGGACTAATAAGCACAGTATATACTATAACTAGAGACGAAGTAGCTAAAATACCTGAGCTACATAAGGCATTTCTACAATATAAAAGAATAACTAAAGGAACGTTATTTATATAAAGTTCTACTCAGCAACGGTAGAGATACTATATGAAGAAATTAAACCTACAATACAAGTTATTAAGATAGGTTTAACTAGAGATATGATAATACCGAAAAAAATAGATATACAGGAAGAAATACAGAAGGTGGATATCCCAGATTTTTATGCAAACAAAAGAACTATTGGGATAGCTACCATATTAAATGAGTTATCAAACAACTACCTAAATGAAAATGCAATCTAGAGTTATTACAACAGACATCAAACATTGATATACTCCAATTGTAAAGAGATAAGGGCAGCAGATATGGAAGAAGTACGACAATGGATATTAAGTTTACTGAAGTCAGAACAAACACCTACAACAAGAGCTATCAGAAGAAATTTTTCCAAGCTTGATGACCAGATACTGTAAACTAATAGGACAAAAGTATCCAGATCACCTATGTACAAAATGTAATGGAGAAGATAACTATATTCCTGAAGTCCAGCTAGAATGAGGACATATGTAAAGTATGAATAAATAGTGTCGGCCATATGTAAAAGTAAAGTCCAGTATGTAAAGAAATAAAGTAGAAAGTTAGTGTGTCGGCCATAAAAGGCCAATTATGTAAAAAATATTTTGTCTTCTTAGTCACAAAGAAAATAGTGTGTGTCGGCCAGAAATAAAAAAGAAGAGGCCATTATGTAAAGTAGAAATAGTGAGTATTTTGTTTTTAGTGTCGGCCAAATATAATTAGGCCATGTGTAAAGTAAATGTCGGCTACTTATATTGGCCAGTTTGGTAGATTTTACCAATTAGTGTATCTACGAGATGACACAGTTAGAAATCACCTATGTGAGTGTGAAGTGTAAGATGCTTCAAAGAAAATTTTATGTCAAAAGCCTATTCTCTATACCCTCATGAAACCAGGAGGTGTTCATGGCTGAAACGAACACAATTGTAAGAACTATAAACCATAAAGGGTTGATTGTGTTACATATGATTGTCTAGATATACACCAAAGCTCGATGGTTCAAAAATATCGCATCTACTGATTGACTGAGTGTATCCAACATACGTTCACTACGGAAAATCCAAGGGGGAACCTACTTATCCTGATGCAAGTAATCCTTGCCTATAAAGTACACGTCAGTCTTTGCATCCCTATGTTATTAACAATTTCCCATTAATTGGCAGGGATTATTGGTTATGTAGTAAGAATTAATAGGAAATGGAGGGATGATGAAAAGACAGGAACTTGAAAAGTTGGGAACTTGAATAGTCAGGCACTTGAAAAATCCTTTTATGCTTTAGTGAAAACGCATTTATTCCTCGTCGGTGGTGGAAAGAAAAATAGTAAAATTTAATTATCGAAACACTCCTATTAATTATTAAAAGGTTTTGTAAGAGGGACCCCCTCCCGTCGTCGCCGTCATCGTTGCTCGACTCGATTTCGGCTTCAGCTTTGAAAAATAATCGAGAGATTATTTTTTGATGGCCAAAACATGTTCAAATAATTAGTTGATAACAAAAACGTTTTCATTATTTAGTTGAGATTTGTTGACACCTATTTTCGACCCTCCCCGATATAAATTAAATTCATGAGCTTCTTAATTCTAAAACGATTTAAATAATTTGATTTTATTGAGGCTAAAAGGGGTTTTCAAGTTGTTCTAAGTCAATCTCATCGCCTCTTTATAATCTTTAGTTAATATATGTGTTTTACATAATTATATATACAATTAGTGTATTTTATGATTATTCGAAAATCACCTCAAAAACATTTTACTTCATCAAAATAAATTATTTCGGTTATATATAATAGTCTATGATTTAAATTATTTAGTTTGTAATTTAATTAATTATTTATTTCGTTAAAATTTTGAAAGTTTGTTAATTAATTATTCAAAAATTTCGTCCTACCTAGGTTTAGTCAATTCATTAGTAAATTCAGATTTTGCTAAATCACTCATTTTTGTTATATGAGAAGACAAAAATTTGGGTTCCTACTCATTTTTTAGAATCCTACTACTTCCATCCCAATTTCCAATCATCCCAGCCCAACCCTAAATAATCCTGCCCACAACCGCTCCTATATAATACCAGTAGACCCCAATAGCGCTTTCTCCTTAGCAGCGAGGATCGCATACACTCCAAACTCCAACAAAAATCGAAACCTAGCAAAATTGCAACCTCCAGCAGTCCAGACTCGAATTCAGATCGCGTTACTCTCTTCTCTCCCTTGTTCTCTCGTACAGAATCAAGGTGTTGCAATCTCGCGTGCCTCCTCGTACTTGATTTTTTATCGAGCGGTCATCCTAATCAATCCGTTGAGGAATTGTAAAATTTAGTACAAATTCAAGCTGTGTGGAATCCTTATCCATTGAAGAAGGATTTTCGAATTTCAAATTTTAATTCTATCCTAATCCCTTCTGTCTTCCCCCCTCAAATTAGCCATTATCTTCTTCTATTTAAGGCTTTGACCCTCTTCATTCCAGAGGTTGGATATAACTTACATAGAGGTGGGATGATTTTTAACTTAAGTGTAGAGAATAGCTTAAGCAAATAGCAAGAAACTACATACAAAAGTACATCTGGAAAAAAAAAAGTAAAAAAAAAAGTTAGAAAAACAGGAAAATTTGTGTGAAAAAAAAATTGTTGGCAGAAAAGGTTGGAATTTTTTTTTTTGGAGAAAATGATGGAATTGGTTGGCTTTAGATAGAAAAAATAGAACACTGAAACTAAAAAAATAGAAATGGGCAAAAGAATTTAACACGATAGTGTTTGTATTGCCGGAGTTTTAAGGTCACTTGTTTACAATCAAAGTTTGCGCTGGAGTTTATAGATTTTTGTGTTGGAAGAAGCTCCATTACTAGCTCGTTTTTCAGTTTGCTGCCTCTGAAAATGTAATATCGTTTTCAATTTGTTAAGTTCCTCTTCACCTTGCTGTGTTCGGTGGTTTGAAGTTTTCTATTTTGAGAATATATCCATGTTGTTTACTCTTCTGATTTATGGTGACATAGAGTTGTTGTTTTAATATTCGAATATAACTAAATTTTATATTTCTCTGTGTTAAAAGTATATTGTTGTGTTAGGTCGAATGATGGCTCGATATCAACATTACTTTAGTCACTAGCTTACCGCTCTACTGATTTTATATATTGTTTGTCTAAAGTTTGAAAGAGATTGGTTATTATCTCCCTATATGTATTAGTTTTAGAATCAAATGTTAGTCCTCTTTTTGCAGAAGGCTAATTTTGTGGCCTGATTTCCTAGTGTAGTTTCTCATGTATTTTTGGGAAGTGGCTTTTTTAGGTTTTTGATTCCTAAATTTAATTTTTTTTAATGATCCATGTTTGAATAAACATGGTTTATCCCAGGAGGCTTACATGTTATTTCATCTTTAGGAAACCATATTTATGAAATGAGTTTATTTTGAGTTAAAAGATAATTTGTTCAATATTTTCTTGCTAATTTAGTAGATTATTGGTTTTATTGTGTTTTTCCTAGCTAACAGTACTTGATGTTCGGAGGTAGTGGACTCAATCATGCTTGATTTTCTCTGTTTCAACTTTGTCCATTTGTTTATCACATAACTTACTAGTAATAAACTCATATATTTATGGGAGTTAATACCTCATATGGTCACTCAACTTTGCACTATTCTCTCAGAAAGTCACTCAACTTTCAATTTTCTCTCAAAAGTCACTCAACTATGCACTCTTCTCTCAGAAAGTCACTCAACTTTCAATTTTCCCTCAAAAGTCACTTAACTATCCACTCTTTCCTCAGAAAGTCACTCAACTATTCACTCTTTCCTCAGAAAGTCACTCAATCTATTAAATTATTTTTAATTAAAATTTATTGATATTAATTATTTATATAACAAACCAAAAATTTTAAAAAATAAGTTAAATCATTTAGTGATCCACCCACCTAACCCGACCCATTAAATAATATGATATGACCAATTTTATTTTATCTTTAATCCTAAATTAATCTATTCCTAATTCAAGGTTAAAGAGTGGGATTAATTTATTGATATTAATTATTTATATACAAACCAAAAATTTTAAAAAAAATAAATTAAATCATTTAGTGATCCACCCACCTAACCCGACCCATTAAAAAATATGATATGACCCATTTTATTTTATCTTTAATCCTAAATTAATCTAATCTTAATTCAAGGTTAAAGAGAGGGATTAATTTAGGATTAAAGATAAAATAAAATGGGTCATATCATATTTTTTAATGGGTCGGGTTAGGTGGGTGGATCACTAAATGATTTGATTTATTTTTAAAAAATTTTGGTTTGTTATATAAATAATTAATATCAATAAATTTTAATTAAAAATAATTTAATAGATTGAGTGACTTTCTGAGGAAAGAGTGGATAGTTGAGTGACTTTCTGAGGAAAGAGTGGATAGTTGAGTGACTTTCTGAGGAAAGAGTGGATAGTTGAGTGACTTTTGAGGGAAAATTGAAAGTTGAGTGACTTTCTGAGAGAATAGTGCAAAGTTGAGTGACCATTTGAGGTATTAACTCTATTTATGGTAATAAAGTTATGAATATAGTAGTATGTTGGCCATATGTAAAAAGTAAAGACCATTATGTAAAAGCTTTTTGTTTTCTTGTGTAGGCCGAAATAAAAAAGGCCATGTGTAAAGTAGTGTCGGTCACTTGGCCAAAGTAGTAAATTTTTTTTTGTATAAATGGAGGTTTCCCCTCATAATAAAATAAGACCTGGATTTTTTATTGCATTTTGACATAAGAACATGTGTGTGCTTGATACATCTAGATAATAATACAATATGGTTGGTTTGTTAAATTGATTCCCTTAATTTAATAATGCATGTTCTACTTCCTTTTTATTGTATAACTTATTAAATTTGATTTGTGAGTGGCACTATCGATAAAAAAAATAAATAAATTAAGACCTTCCTTATAATTTAGTCATATGTGATGTGTTCTGTTTTTATGATTTACAATTGGCAATAGTAGCGTAGAAACCTTCTTTTATTTTACTTTATTTATTTGAATAATGTAATGCTATTTATTCCATGTTGCTTATATTGATTTAATTTATTGGCTCTTATGTATTTTGTTTTCATTTTTGTGTGTGCATGTCATCCCATATGAGTTCTCAATATACTCTTTACCTCTTTGCAATTGAGTTGGGCCATGAAAGCCCAGCAAACCTCCCGTCATCGAGTTGACCCCATCATTCCAAAAGATCGGGAAGGTGAAGATATTAGGCCTAAAGGCCCAAAATTTAATTTTGTATTTTGTTGTTGGGTCTAAGCCTTTTTTATTTAATTATTAATCTACCTTGTTATTTTAGGACAGGTACAAACATAAATGGGTCAAAAAAAACAAAACAGGTGGATCCAAATACCGGCACAGGCGGACAGATAACCTGGATTTGGAACCAACTCCCTCTCCTTCTCCCTTCATCCCTCTTTTATTTTTGCTTATCTATTTTTATTTCTCGTTAGTTTAAAGTTAGAAAACTTCAAATCCCCGTCGAATGCCATAACGTTTTTTTTAGTAATTTAAAATTGAACTAAGTCTAAATATATTAAAATAATTTCTCAATTTATATGTTTCATTTATATAAAACTACGAAACTGATTTCAAATAAATTTGATGTTTTAGCCAAATAGAGTTAGTTGTCGGATAACCGTAAGTAAGCGGGGGTGTTAGGTGCTTTAAAAACTTTTCTAAGATGTTTATAGGAATCTCCGAACCCCTTTAAGGTCTTCAATTGATTTTTTCTGTTTAAGTCTTTTGAAAACATAGTTTTTTCTTGATTTTTCAAAAAAAAAAATTAAGTGGAAATTCTTAAAGTCAAAGACTTATAAATAAATATTTTTTCCGTGTTAAAACAGAAATGGTGACTTACGACGGGGACTTGGATAATTCTAACCTTAAAACTAATTCTATTTGGCTGCGTGATATAATTGTTTACTTGTTTTCCTTGTCTTATTATTGAAACTGTTGCATTTTCATGGCATCGATTCCGCCAATCGACAATAGTTTGCATTAGGGCAACAGAAGCTACGTGGCTTACCACGACTTCTTTCAGAAATACACAAGATTTCATTTAAAAGTAACAAACAAATAGTTGGAATGCTGTCATCCAATGTCGTTTCTTAGTTTCACCCCGTTGTTTGTCCGACTCGGGTAACCGTCACTTTGAAACAAGTTCTAGTCAACCTAAGATATAGCGAAACTAAATCCAAATATAAGCATTTGCCTAAGATGACCCAACATCCAAGGTGTGTTGGGCCTATAAGAGAAGCTACCTTGAGTCCAAACGGCCCACGACCTACACGAACGATCATCTTTATGTGTTAAATTTGAGGGATGTATATGTCGTTGGAAAAACCATTGTCTTTCGGGTTTGAATGTCTTTTATGTTAGCTTACTTAAGACTAAATGAAGGTATTTATAAGATATCATTTGGATCTAAGTACGTAAGCACCCGGAGATGAGAAGAAATGAAGAAGGAGGGACCTTCCATGGAAACATAATTTAGAATCATACCCCTGCGCAGGACTAATTATTTTTTATCCCGTTTTCTATAATTAGTTATATCTATTTAAGTTTTATTCATAAATTTGTATAAATTTGTGTTTTGGGACAATGCGATGTTTCAAATGATATATACATCCCTCAAATCGTTACGCCTATCCTTGACATAAAAGGTTCACATATTTGTTTAGAAACCGTTTATGTGTTATAATTGTTTGTATGATTATGTTTCTTCACTTGGAGATTTTCTAGCATACTCATTCTCGAAAAACATTTTTCTAGAAATCCTTAAGCATAAATATCAAGTCACTATCGAAAGTACGTCCAAATACTCTTCGAGTCCTTATTTTTTTAATAAATTTGAACATCATTTTCAAAAAGTACTCTATCATATCATTTGTCTTCTTAGTCATAAAGAAAATAGTGTGTAGGCCAGAAATAAAAAGAAGAGGCCATTATGTAAAGTAGAAATAGTGAGTATTTTGTTTTTAGTGTCGGCCAAATATGATTAGGCCATGTTTAAAGTAAATGTTGGCCACTTATATTGGCCAGATATGTAAATTTAGTAGTATAAATAGAGGGCTTTCCCTCATAATAAAATCAATCCTCTTTCCTCTCTACTACATCTCTCTCTAATATCGCTTCCACCCCACGTTGAAAAATTAAAATAAAAAATCAAGTGGGTAGAACTACGTAGGACTTGAATTCTCTTTTGCGAGATACGTAGGCAGCCTTTCAAGGTTTGGTCCCCATGTTTTGAGAAAATTCTTCCTTTCCCAACTCTTACAAAGCGAGTAGAGTTACATCTCAATCAAAAATCTTTACATTGTCTTGATTCAAGTCGACATTTCTGACTCATTAGTCCTAAAATCAAAAAGACAAATTTCTGTCTCTTTAATCATTTATCTATATACGTGGGCTAATTTATCATCAAATGAAGCAACTGTTATGTGTTTACAATAATTTATATGATATTTTGTATTAACTATCATCGACACAGACTAACACATTTGCTTTTGAGTTGTTTTTCTTTGTCAGGTACTCAAAATTGATCTGTGTTGAGAAAATTGCTGAACATCCATACTTCACCATGTCCAAAGACCCAAAAAATTCCTTGTCCGACCAATGTCTATCAAAAGGCTAAGAGAAAATGGTTTAAGTTGTAAACAATACCAATTTGAAAGAAATTACTATGAATGAGACTACCATTGCTGAACAGAACAAGTTGATTGCACAACTGTTCCAACAGATTGCAAAAATGAGGGGAGAGATGGATATGACCCAAGATTTGACGAATCAGGCTATCATTGCTAACACGCCTACTCCAGACAACGTGAGGCCTTCACTCCATTTTCCTACTTCAGATCCAGCGTACGGATATTTTCAAAACAATTCATCCACTTTAACAATTCCGAAACCGTCCATCATTGACTTAACAAACCCTAACCCACATCATGTTAGTTCCTCACACCAAAAGTCACCTACTTCTCAAAATCCAGATACGAACATTCTCCAGAATTTTGTTTTTAATAATCGAATTTCTACTCAAATTGTCCAACACCTATCTACCACTCAACTCAAACTCCTAAAAACCACATTTCATCTTCCAATATCGTGTGAGTCGTACTCTCCTCTCCCACAAATTCTGAACCCCGACATTATAAAAAGAAGGAAAATGAGTTGATGGTCAGGAAAGGAAAGGCTGAGCAAAGCACTAGAGAGGAAGTCATGAATGCAATGAAGTACTTTAAACATACTCCATACATTGTAGGGTTCAATTATGAAGATTTGTGTCGCCATCCACATTTGGAACTCCAAGAAGGTTTTGAAGTACCAAAATTTTACACTTTTAGTGGAGTCGAAATCCTTTGACTTGTTTAAGGGCTTATTGTTATCAACTCATTGGAGTTAAGAAAGATGAAGCTTTTTTGATGCGACTGTTTGGCCGATGTCCGAAAGGAGAAGCTTTGGAATGGTTTATTTCAACAAAAATCAAGCATTGGATGTTGCTCATTCTAGGAGGAATCTTCAGTGAGATAGTAAAAATTTGTGAAGCTATTGAAGATGGTCTTAGGAACGGAAAAATCATCCGAATGTCTCCCCAGCACCATTAAGGAGGAAAAGGGAAGATATTTCTTTTATCTCATTTGAATTGAACCAAAAATCAAAGAGACGTGCTGGTATTAATGTTCAAAAGCATTTACAATCAAAAAAATGCCCTTTAGCTCAACATTATCCTTACCCAATCCAACCAAGTTACCAATTCCACCATCAAATCATCCAAATTACCCAAATGCTCACCCAAATTACCAATCTCCATTTCCAAATTACCCAAATGCATATGAAGCACTAATTAGGACATTATTTTTGTGTTTTGTCGACACATTTGAGACACAGACCCTATACTAATCTCTATCAAACATTAGGAAACAAGCCAAGATGAAACAATAGAAAGAGCTAAAAAAGACTACAACTAATTCAACAAGGAAAACAAAGACTATAGTAGGTAAATAGTACACCTTGAGTTACCTCCCAAGAAGCGCTTGATTTAACGTCGTGGCACGACTCATGCATCTTGATTACTAAGTCTTTATAAATATTATAGTATTCGACCACATCATGTACACTCCCCGCATGCCCCAAATAGGTCTTTAACCTTTATCTGTTGACTGTGAACCTTGCGTCTTACTTGTTCTCTAAATCAATCCCTCTATGTGGGAACAATTTGTTAATGAGGAACGGCCTCCACTTGGGCTTGAGTTTTCCAGGAAACCAGTGTAACTGTGAGTTGAATAGAACCAGCAAATCACCATCTACAAATTCTCGCTTTTCGATTCTTCGATCGTGATACTTCTTCATCTTCTCCTTGTAAATGGATGAACATTCAAAGGCCTTTAGTACAAACTCATCGAGGTCATTAAACTCATTAAGTAATTGTTATGATGCTGCGGTCCAATTTAACTTCTATTTCTTTATTGCCCACATTGTCTTGTGCTCTTATTTGACCGGTAAGTGACAAGTCTTCCCATATCCAAGTTGGTATAGAGACATACCTATGAGAGTCTTATATGCAGTGAAATAGAAACAAAGAGCATCATATAATCTCCACGGCCAATATGTTCTATTGGCATTCACCATTTTTGCCAAATTCTGATTGATCTCTTGATTGAACACCTCCACTTACCCGCTAGTATGTGTGTGGTAAGGTGTAGCAAAATTTTGACTAACACCATATTTTTCTTGCAACACTTTCAATAGTTTGTTACAAAAGTGTGATCCACCATCATTAATAATGTCCCTAGGTGTACAAAATATGGAGAAAATTTTCTTCTTAAGGAATGCAGTTACACTATTTCTTTCATTGTTTGGGAGCAGAATTGCTTCCACCCCATTTCGACATATAGTTAACCGCCACAAGTATGTATTTCATCCCATGAGAACTCACAAATGGGCCATGAAGTTAAAGCCCCATACATCAAATATCTCAATCAACAGAAAGGGATTCAATGGAAGCTCTTGCCGCTTTGAAATTCCTCCATCTCGTTGGCAGAGATCACATGATTTGGCAAAGTCATGAGCATCTTGGTGAATGGTTTGCCAATAATACCCACAATGCAAATCTTATGGGCAGTCCAAATACCACTATGGTTCCAACCTATAGGCGAGGAGTGACATGCCTCCAGAGCACTCAACATCTCTACCTTAAGTACACAACGCCGAATAATCCCATCAGCATAACTCCGGTATAAGTAAGGGTCATACAGAAAAAAAATTTTCACATCATGCATGAACTTTTTACTTTGGTGGAACGTCGAATCTGAGTCGACCACATCACTTGCCTGATAGTGCGCAAAATCAGCGAACCATGGGATCAAATCTTGTGAAGCAGCCACTACAGGGTATCATCATTTTAGCATCTTCTCCTTATTCCCACATAGCTTCATCATCTAATCTGTACAAGTTGTCGACAACTTGAATATAAGTCCCCATCCTATATTTTACCTAAAAATTAAACTCTTGCAGTAACAGTATCCATCTGGTCAACCTTGGCTTCGCATCCTTCTTCGCCATCAAGTATCTCAAAGCAGAATGGTCTATATGCACTATGATCCTCATGCCAAGCATATAGGAGCAAAATTTCTCGAATGCAAAAACCACCACAAGAAGTTCCTATTCAGTGACCGTGTAGTTGTTTTGGGCTTCATTTAGGACTCCACTGGCATAATAAATGGGGTGGAGGTTTTTATCAGTTCTTTGTCTCAATACCACACCAAGTGCAACCCCTCTAGCATCATGATACGCTCAAACTTACTTCTCAAATAAGAAGTAAAGAGGTCGTGTCAAGTAAATAACCCAACTAGTGAGGTTGGGATCGTTCCCATGAGGAAAATAGTCTAGACTTAACTTCAACCTGTTATTACTATTGTTTGGTCAAGGACTTCCTTGGAAAGTAAAAACAATAAAGGTAGGTTTATATTTCTAAATGAGTGAAAATAAATAACGAACTTGAAAGAGACACTTAACAGCTTTGACAGCTGGATTTTAATCAATTAATCAAAGTAACTAAGGTTTATGTGTTCCCCACAGGTTCATAACTTGATAATTCTAACTATAACAATTCTTTCCTAATATCTTTCATGCAAAGTGATAAGTTATGTATTTCGAAATCCTTGGTCCGGCATCTAGAAAATCTCACTCCTCACCTTGGTCCGGCTACGTGTGTTGCTATCCTAACCCTTATCCTTACCTCATATTAAGCATTGTATTCGATATTTGACTAAGTTATTACCTCGTACCAATCAATACTAGCCTATTAGATAGTATACACTAAATCTATGTTAATAATTCTTTTCCTATTATCTACCTCTTTGGTCCGGCAAGTAGCATTAAGGCGAGTTCTAACGTTGGCCATCCGTTAAAAAGACTTTTAAGCGAAAGAATTATTAATACATGCAAGACACTATTCTAGGATTGTTATTTTAGTTAGGGTTTATCTCATTATTTGCCTATGGTTCCCACAACCCTAGTTATGGAGTTTAATTACTCATAGCCATAAGCACAATATTCAAATATAGTAGATAAGAATTAATGTACTTACTTCAATGAGAAAGAGTAAAATCCAAAAGTTTACTTGATTAATCTCCAAAAATAACTTGCAAGAATCTCAAAGTAATCAATAATCTCACAAAAAGTCTAATGATTATCAAGAATCTCACAATACAATGTTTACCAATACGGAGTTTAACAATCTAAGAGTCTAACTCTCTCGTGTCTAAGCTCAAAAACAAGGTTTTTCGAACTATTTATAAAAAAAACAAGAACCTAATTAAACAAGGATTCTAATTGCTGGAAATCTGCCAAAACGCGGCTGGGTCGACAGACCTCGCGACGGACCGTCGTGGTCACAACGGACCGTCATGGACTCCGTCGTCCCATACTTGTGCAATTTCTTCTGCTGCTCTCTTCATTCCCCTCGATGGCAAGTATGACGGACCTTCATAGGCACAACGGTCCGTCGAGGGTCTTCTTTCCAAAACACTTCAACTCTTGGAATCTGGGTACTGGGATCACTTCTCTGAACTTCACGACGAACCTGCAGGACGGACCGTCATAGCCACGACGGACCGTAACAAGCTTCGTAACCCCACACTTGGTCAGACTTCCCCATCTTCCTTCAGTAGCTTTACTACGCTGCGATCTACGGATCGTCACAAGTACGACGGACCGTCATAAGCTCCGTAGGTGGTCTCTTCTGCATTTTTTTGCTCAAAATCTCTGCATTCAATTTTGGACAGATTTCCTGCAAAACAAAGAGAAACTTATATAAAAACTAGCACAAAAAGACTTTTGGACACACTAAACTTAAGGAAAAAGTATTAATAATACCGTGAAACCACGGTATATCAACACCCTCAACTTAAATTCATTGTTTGTCCTCAAACGATGCACTATGACTCAATACAAAATCTTTGTACAATAGTATCCATGTTTTATCAATTACTATGCCTAGTCATGCATCATTTTCCAGTTTATCAGGATATCATTTTAGCCATCATGCTTCAGACTTAAACTATGTATAAAAGATATAAACATGCCGGTTCAACAGAAAAGGTAATCAGTCTTTTGGGGAAAAAGAGCACAGGCAAGAAAACCCCAAAAAAGGATAGTGAATTGGGCTACTCAGACTTCACCCTAACACTCACTATCCATTTACCACACCCCCAACAAAAAAGCATGCAATTGTCCCCAATGCATTAAAATCTAAATACTAGAGTGGTAGGTGAAGCAAACCTGTGGCGCAAAGCACCGTCGATCAGAAAGATGGTGGGTCCGGTTCCCGGAACCCACGTCCTCTGCAATCTGGACACCCTCAGTGGTGTCCTCAGCAACAACCGCACCATCCGTAGTGCCTCCTACTATCTGCACTGTGCGGGAGCTAGACGCCCTAGCCGCTAACTTTGATGCTCTTATTAGGTGCGCCTCCTCATCAGCAAGGGAGGCTTTCCTCGCAGCCTTTATCTCTCGGCGCTCCTTCTTCCATAGTCGCGCCTCATCCTCTGCTCGACCCCTACGCCTCTTGGCACTCTCTCGAGGGGGAGGTGGTGGAATGTCAGAAGTAGCAAAAAGGGCCGCCAACACTGTGTCCTTAGCAGGCTCGACAGAAGGGGCCTCAGAATCCGGCACCATAGCCTCTAAGATCGTGTTGATATCTGCACGAAGACTGTCGACTGTAGCGTGAAGGGTTGACACATCTACCAGAGGGGCTGTTCGGGCTAGCACCCTCAACTTAAAGGCGTCCAAGCGCTGGTTAACCTCAGCAATCTTCCGCTCTGTAAACTGCACCATTTTCCTCTCTAGGCGCTCTTCGGACTCAGTAATCGACTTCTGCATCCACGACTGGATATGATGCAGAAGAGTGGCCATTTGTTCCTCTAGTTTTTGGACCCTAGCAAGTGGGACCAGTGCCGTTAGAGGGGGTGTGCGAGAGGAGCTCGGGGCACTGCTACTACCCGGGATAGACTCGACCGGAGTAGTGTCAGTGGACGCCGCCTGTGTAGCTGTGCGGGCCTGGGCTACCGTATCAGCAAGATCATCAGCAAGTGGGGGCAGCTCCGGATGGGGCCCTCTGCGGAGCCAACTCATTGGCCTCGTCTCTGATGAGGCCGACGTCAATAGTGCCCTGCGGGGTCTTAAGCTGATCTACGTAACATATGGGCACACCTACGGAGCTGCAGAGGGCAAAGATCATAAACGGGAAAGGGTAGGTAGTAGTGACCTTGAATGCCATCTCGTGCATGACTGCCTGGAGAAGCCATGTAAGTCCACCTTGAATCCAGCTATCATCTCCGCCATCAACACTGCTCGATCCCAGGTAACGATGTTATCAGCAGCTGTGGGGGAAAGGCAGTGACGGACAAGCAGCCACAAGAACTTTGCTGTGAACGTGAGGTTGGACTTATTGATGGACCCTTTCGGCTCAGTCATCCAATCGGCACCCTGTCTATTTACTGACAGGTGCAGGGCCATCCACCTCTTGGTGGTCTCTCTCAGTGATGGCTCGTGCAAGAACTGTCCATCCTTAACTATCTGCCAGCGGTACTAAAACTCGGCAGTGAGGTGGGTCCGAGTAGCATCAACACTCTCGCCGTATAGAAACTATCAGATGGCTGGCAGGGAAATGTCAACTTTCTTTTGCTTCACCACTAACCTTTGACACATTATCATTTTCCTTTCTCACATTTTCCTCAGTAGATGGCATAGGTGGGTCAATGGTTTGCACCACCCCGAGTAGTGATTGCCATACAGTGCGCATCATTCTTTGGGTTTTGGACAGTGTTGCTTGGAAGAGTGCCCGGTTGCCGTGTGTTCACTGTCGCAGATAATTGGGCCATTTGCAACTCGATCTGCCTAATCGAAATTGCATGTGTATCAACTTTTTGCCCAATACTAGCTAAATCACACCTTAGCTCTTTAATGTGCTCATCACTAGCATCGATCCTCCTCATCATTTGTGCAACATATCATCAACTCGCACCATACTATCTCCACCATCCCTAGGAATAACTTCACGAGTTTGAGGAGGGACATAGGGCCCATTCCTGTCGTTTCTATTAGCATAGTTACCCCTTTTAAAGTTGTTGTCGCAGTTGTAGTTTCCATCTCGGACATAATGACCCTCACGGTTGTAGTAACCATAGTTCCGACCTTGGTTCCCTTGACCTTGGCGCCAGTTATCCTGATTTGAGCCTTGGGCGCTTGTCAAAAACCCACCGTCTGCTCATTTACTGCATAAGTGTCCTCCGCACAATAGCACTCATCATTAGGAGGTGGTGGTTTAGCCAAGTAGTTAACTGCATTTATCTTTTCTTCACCCCCTGTGACATGTTTTAGTACCAACCCAAGCTCAGTTCTCATCTGAGCCATTTCTTCACGAATCTCATCTGTGGCTGGGTTGTGAGTGGACTGTACTGCGAAGGTGTTTCTCTCTGTATCAAACTTCCTAGTACTCCAAGCTTTGTTATTCCGGGAGATTTTCTCTAATTTTTCAACAATATCAGCATAAGGACTCGCTCCATAAGATCCACCTGCTATAGTGTCCAACACCGCTTCATTGTTATCATCCTGTCCCCTATTGAGGAATTCCTTCAGTGACTCATCATCTATACACTGATTTGGAACACTTCTCAAGAATGAGGTGAATCTATCCCAAGAACTACGAACTGACTCTCCTGGTAGTGCCACAAAGTTGTTCACTCTGTCTTTGTGGTTTAGTTTCTTGTAGACCGGATAGTAGCTTGCTAAGAAAACATCTCTTAATTGGTTCCAAGTGAAGATTGAGTTGTATGGGAGCAGTGAACCATATAGCAGCCTCTCCCGTCAGTGAGAGAGGAAACACTCTGAGCCCTATTACATCTAGATCCAAATCAGGCCTCCCCACACAACTTTTACACACTTCCCTTACCTTAGCTATATGGGCATGTGGATCCTCAGAAGGTAGCCCTGAAAACAAACCTCTGGCAATGAGCATTTGCATCAGGCTACTAGTAACCACAAAGGTTTGGCCTGTGGGTAGAGGGGGCAACACAAGTGGCCCATTCGAGTCTGCTATGTTATCATACCCTCTGTAGTATGCTTGGGTCCGTGGAACGGGATTTTGTCCCCTCTGTTGATGTTCACCCAGAGCATCGGGTAACATCTGACCATGAACATCAACTGGAGCTGGGATGTTCTGGTTCGGATCCTCATCATTTATTCCTAACTTTCGATTCATATTGCGAAGTGTGCGCTCTAACTCGTGATCGTAGGGAAACGAGGGTTCTCTTTCTCTCCGCGTATTTTGCATACAAGGAGGATAGTTCTGAAAAGAAATCAAAAACAATAAAACAAAGTAAAATCAAGAAAATATCAACTAAACTATAGTAATAAGTTCAAGTTAATATAAAAAGTAGATTCCCCGGCAATGGCGCAAAAATTTGATACGCTCAAACTTACTTCTCAAATAAGAAGTAAAGCGGTCGTGTCAAGTAAATAACCCAACAAGTGAGGTTGGAATCGTTCCTACGTGGAAAATAGTCTAGACTTAACTTCAACCTATTATTACTATTGTTTGGTCAATGACTTCCTTGGAAAGTAAAAACAATAAAGGGGAGTTTATATTTCTAAATGAGTGAAAATAAATAACGAACATCAAAAAGAGACACCTAACAACTTTGTCAGTTTGATTTTAATCAATTAATCAAAGTAACTAGGGCTTACGTGTTCCCCACAGGTTCATAACTTGATAATTCTAACTATAACAATTCTTTCCTAGTATCTTGTATGCAAACTGATAAGTTATGTATTTCTAAATCCGTGGTCCGGCATCTAGAAAATCTCACTCCGCACATTGGTCCGGCTACGTGTGTTGCTATCCTAACCCTTATCCTTACATCATATTAAGCATCGTATTCGATATTTGACTAAGTTATTACCTCGTACCAATCAATACTAGCCTATTAGATAGTATACACTAAATCTATGTTAATAATTCTTTTCCTATTATCTACCTCCTTGGTCGGACAAGTAGCATTAAGGCGAGTTTTAACGTTGGGCATCCGTTAAAAAGACTTCTAAGCGAAAGAATTATTAATACATGCAAGACACTATTCTAGAATTGTTATTTTAGTTAGAGCTTATCTCATTATTTGCCTATGGTTCCCACAACCCTAGTTATGGAGTTTAGTTACACATAGCCATAAACACAATATTCAAATATAGTAGATAAGAATTCATGTACTTACTTCAATGAGAAAGAGTAAAATCCAAAAGTTTGCTTGATTAATCTCCAAAAATTACTTGCAAGAATCTCAAAGTAATCATTAATCTTACAAAAAGTCTAATGATTATCAAGTATCTCACAATAAAATATTTACAAAAACGGAGTTTAACAATCTAAGAGTCTAACTATCTCGTGTCTAACGTCAAACACGAGGTTTTTCGAACTATTTATAAAAAAAACAAAAACCTAATAAAACTAGGATTCTAATTGCTTGAAATCTTCCAAAACGCGGCTGGGTCGACGGACCTCGCGACGGACCGTCATTGTCACAACGGACCGTCATGGACTCTGTCGTCCCATACTTGTGCAATTTCTTCTGCTGCTCTCTTTATTCCCCTCGACGGCAAGTATGACGGACCATCATAGGCACAACGTTTCGTCGAGGGTCTCCATTCCAAAACACTTCAACTCTTTGAATCTGGGTACTGGGATCACTTCTCTGAACTTCACGACGAACCTGCAGGACGGACTGTCATAGCCACGATGGACCGTCACAAGCTTCATAACCCCACACTTGGTCAGACTTCCCCATCTTCCTTCAGCCGCTTTACTACGCTGCCACCTACGGACCGTAACAAGCACGACGGACCGTCATAAGCTCCGTAGGTGGTCTCTTCTGCATTTCTTCACTCAAAATCTCCACATTCAACTTTGGAAAGATTTCCCGCAAAACAAAGAGAAACTTATATAAAAACTAGCACAAAAAGGCTTTTGGACACACTAAACTTAAGGAAAAAGTATCAATAATTCTGTGAAACCACGGTATATGAACATCCTCAACTTAAATTCGTTGTTTGTCCTCAAGCGACGCACTATGACTCAATACAAAATCTTTGTACAATAGTATCCATGTTTTATCCTTTGCACTCATTTGGCTATCAATCCTGATTAATCTCATAAAATCTATGCATGCTATCACTATTAGGCTTGAATTATGTGGGATCAGAACATGACACAGACTCACCATGCACTTACACTTATCCTCTTCAATTTCTCACCGAGGTGCTAACAATTGTGGTATTGCAACTAGTATCCTCACTTTAAAATAAAATCCTCCTTTTTCACACAATGATTTCAGTTTGAGTATAAGGATTAATTTTTAACACTCGCTCTCAGAACAAAGTCACACTCATTCATACCTATTGCCATAAGCTTGCCCTTATTTTCACTGCCTTAAGTTCGCTATACAACCCTTAGGATCACGATAGGACTTTTTTAGCTAGTAACATAGGCTCGGGGTCAGGGAAGGTATATTTAGGTATACTGTAGTGACTTTTTGCCCTCGTTGACATATCAGCTAAACCTTCCACTGTCTATCATTTTATCTCGCCCACTTTCTCATATTCTTTCACCTTGCTATTTTCTCTTTTTCTTCATTTGTGTAAGTGACTCTCTTCTTTTCTTGTTTGCAATTCTTGTATATTTATCTTTTTCTTTACTTTTTTTTTTCAATGAATTCTTGAGTCACTTTGCTTTTGTTCTTTCTCTCCCTTTGATCTTTCAACCCCACTTTTCAGAGCATTCCTCATAATAGCCACCATCAACTCATGCCTTTGCCATGAGTCAAGGTACACTATACCCAAAGTTGGGTTAGGGCCATAACGAAAGTTGTTTATTTATTAGCCACCCTCAACTTATGCTTTTGGCTTAAGCTGAGGTGCACATGTCGATGGAAGGACTAGGGCCAACACATTGTTCCAAGAAAAGATCAGTTGGGGTGAAAAAGAAAGGTCTAATTTTAAGCTCAGATTATTTGGATCAAAGAAGGATAAGTTTCATTTGGTTTCTTTTATTTAGGCTAGAAATGGGCTATATTGAATAAGGGCCTATGATCCTTTCCTAATTGTCTATTACATCTTACTTTTAGCAGGACTAACCAGGCAAGTTCTAGATCAGTACCAATAGTGACTATACCAGATTATCAGACACCTAGTTCGAATTTAAGACTTAGGGTAATGTAATGGTGTAACTCTATGTCATGCTTAGAGCCACAAAATTATCAGTTACTATGCCTAGTCATGCATCATTTTCCAGTTTATCATGATATCATGTTAGCCATCATGCTTCAGACTTAAACTATGTACAAAATATATAAACAAGCCGGTTCAAAAGAAAAAGTAATCAGTCTTTTGGGGAAAAAGAAAACAGGCAAGAAAACCCCAAAAGAGGATATTGAATTGGGCTACTCAAACTTCACCCTAACACTCACTATCCATTTACCCCACCCCCAACAAAAGAGCATGCAATTGTCCCCAATGCATAAAAATCTTAATACTAGAGTGGTAGGTGAAGCAAACCTGTGGCGCAAAGCGCCGTCGATCTGCAAGATGGTGGGTCCGGTTCCCCGGAACCCACATCCTCTGCAATCTGGACACCCTCAGTTGTGTCCTCAGCAACAACCGCACCATCAGTAGTGCCTCCTGCTATCTCCACTGTGCGGGAGCTAGACGCCCCAGCCACTAACTCTGATGCTCTCATTTGGTGCGCCTCCTCCTCAGCAAGGGAGGCTCTCCTCGCAGCCTTTATCTCTCGGCACTTCTTCTTCCGTGCTCGCGCCTCGTCCTCTGCTCGACCGCTACGCCTCTTGGCACTCTCTCGAGGGGGAGGTGGTGGAATGTCAGAAGTAGAAAAATGGGCCGCCAACACTGTGTCCTCAGCAGGCTCGACAGAAGGGGCCTCAGAATCCGGCACCCTAGCCTCTAAGATCGTGTCAATATCTGCACGAAGACTGTCGACTGCGGCCTGAAGGGTCCAAACATCCACCGGAGGGGCTGGTCGGGCTACCACCCTCAACTCAAAGGCGTCCAAGCGCTGGTTAACCTCAACGATCTTCCGCTCTTTAAACAACACCATTTTCCTCTCTAGGCGCTCTTCCGACTCAGTAATCGACTTCTGCATCCACGGCTGGATATGATGCAAAAGAGTGGCCATTTGTGTGTCTAGTTTTTGGACCCTAGGAAGCGGGACCAGTGCCGGTAGAGGGGCTGTGCGAGAGGAGCTCGGGGCAGTGCTACTACCCGGGATAGACTCGACCGGGGTAGTGTCAGTGGACGCTGCCTGTGTAGCTGTGCGGTCCTGGGCTACTGTATCAGCAAGATCATCAGCAAGTGGGGGCAGCTCCGGACGGGGCCCTCTGCATGGAGCCAACTCATTGGCCTCATCTCTGATGAGGACGACGTCAAAAGTGCCCTGCGGGGTCTTAAGCTGATCTACGTGCCATATGGCCACACCTGCAAACCTAAAGAGGGCAAAGATCATGCACCGGAAAGGGTAGGTAGTAGTGACCATGAATGCTCTCTCGTGCATGACTGCCTGGAGAAGCCATGCGAACTCTACCTCGAATTCGGCTATCATCGCCGCCATCAACACTGCTCGATCCCAGGTAACGATGTTATCAGCAGCTGTGGGGGAAAGGCAGTGACGGACAAGCAGCAACAAGAACTTTGCTGTGAACGTGAGGTTGGCCTTCTTGATGGTCCTCTTCGGCTCAGTCACCTTAATGGAACCCTCTCCATCTACTGACAGGTGCAGGGCCATCCACCTCTTGGTGGTCTCTCTCAGTGATGGCTCGCAAGAACTGGCCATCCTTAACTATCTGCCAGCGGTTGTCAACCTCGAAAGTGAGGGGGGTCCGAGTAGCATCAACAATCCCGCCGTATAGAAACCGGCGGATTGCTGGCAGGGAAATGTCAACCAGTACGCCCCGTACTCGGACCTGCTCCAGTGGGGCCTGTTTAGCAGGGGCTGCCCGCCTATCGATCTGTGATCGGAGAGTCACTACGTAGGATGCGTAGATCTCTCGGACCATTTCTTCACTATATCATCCCAACGGACGTGTTGTCCACTCCAAGCGATGCCTGGTGAAGAGGTTGTGGATCTCAGGCATCATAGGGAGACTCCCTGTAAGGACCCGCCGCTCCAAGGTGAGTGTTTGAGTCATCACTCCTTTATAAGTCAGGAACTTGGCATCGGAGTAGACTTGAAATTGCCCATCGACACACAACCGGTTGGGCTGGTCAGTGGCTGGGGTGGGGACCTGAGCTGGTGAGCCTGATGTAGATTTTGAACTGTCAACCTCATCAGACGAGGCCGACGCTGCAGAAGTGGCGGGTGCGTGAACCTCAGCAGAGCCGGAGCCTTCCTCAGACCATGATACTCCTAAGGAGCAAGACGCTCCTTCTTCATTTGTGGCTGACACAGAGGGTGTGCCGGTCAGTGTGCGCTCCTCATCAGACTGGGATGCAGTGACTATGCCGGACGCCACCTTTTTGGGTGTGGCTTTGGGAGCAGGTGCAGCACGGGAAGGTGTGGAAGTGCCTGGGGAGCATACTCAGGGTCACACTCATCATCAGAGCCGATGACCATGCGGGCAGACGGGGCGACAGACTTTGATCGCCCGTGTGCGTAGATTCGGTCTTGCATGGGTGCCATAGTAGATGCTACCTGCAAAGGATCAATATTAGTACGAGTAGTGGCAAACAAGACAAGTGAAACCATATGAAATAAAACATTGAAAATAGTATGTCATTGCTGTAGAAACAGTGACACACGACGGGCCTGGTGACGGCTCGTCGTGACTATGACGGACCGCCCTGCCACCATCGCTTCTATGATTAACCATCCTGACACAAAATATATTGATCCTCAGGATATAGAGCTGAAAGAACATCCAATTCATTTTTCGCATGTTGAAGTGGAGCCAGACGGTTTACCATGGTATTTAGATATAAAAAAGTATTTGGAGTCTGGAAATTATCCGAAAGATGCAACATCCAACTAGAAGAAGTCGATATGCCGTATGGCTCTAAATTTCTTTCTAAATGGAAATGTCCTCTATAGGAGAACTCCAGATCTGGATATTCTCAAATGTGTTGATGCCGTTAAAGCTGAAAAACATATTAAACAAATACATGCTGAAGTTTGTGGCACACACATGAATGGGCTCACTTTGGCGAGGAAGATACTTCGAGTCGGTTATTTCTTGATGACTATGGAGAATGATTGTTTCAAGTTTGTGCAGAAGTATAATCAATGTCAAGTGCATGGTGATTTGATTTGAGTACAACCTCACGAACCTAATGATATGAGTTCACCTTAGCCATTTGTAGCTTGGGGCATGGATGTCATCGGTCCGATAGAGCCGGCCGCTTCTAATGGACATAGATTTATCTTGGTATCCATTGATTACTTCACCAAGTGGGTGGAAGCAGCTTTGTACAAGTCGTAACCAAGAAAGTTGTAGTTTATTTTGTTTCCAATAATTTGATATGCAGGTCCAGAGCACCAGAATCGATCATTATTGATAATGGTGCAAATCTTATAGTCACTTGATGAGAGATATATGTGAGCATTTTAAGATAGCGCACCGGAACTCAATCCTTTATCTCCCTCAAGTGAACGGAGCTGTAGAAGCCGCCAATAAAAATATCAAGAAGATTCTGAGAAAAATGGTTTACAATCACCGAGGTTGGTATGAGATGTTGCCATATGCTTTATTGGGTAATCAGACGACTCTCAGAACATCGAATGGAGCTACTCCATACTTGCTATTGTATGGAACATAAGCAGTCATACCTGCTGAAGTCAAAATACCATCTTTGAGAATCATCCTAGAAGCTTAGTTAAGTAATGCTGAATAGGTCAGCAAGAGGATTGATCAACTGACATTGATTGATGAGAAGAGAATGGTTATCGTTTGTATTGGTCAGTTTTACCGACAGAGAATTATTTGCGCTTTCCACAAGAGAGTAACAGCTAGAACTTTTGAAATCGGTCAATTAGTACTTAAGCACATTTTTCCTAATCATGATGAGAACAAAGGAAAATTCTCACCAAACTAGCAAGGACCTTAAATGGTTCTTAAATATCTGGAGGTGCTTTGGTCCTGATGGAGATGGATGGCGCCGCATGGCCAAAACCAATCAACTCAGATGTTGTCAAGAGATACTACGTGTGAAACTTCGATTACACTTGTGTTATTTACTTGTAATCAATATGTTTGCTTGTATTTGTTTTGCTTAAAGTTTATCCCTCTTATAATGAACTACATCTGACCTAAATTCTAAAGAATGAGATACGTAGGCGTCCTATGTCGTCCTTGGCACCCTATTTATTTTCTTTAATTATTTCTTTGTATTTGAACTGCGTCTGACCTGCATTCTCAAGAATAAGATATGTAGGCGGTCTATGTATTCCTCAGTCAGTTTTCTTTATAATTTCTTATAGTTGTTACCTTTGAGGGGAAACTACATTTGACCTGATTCCTGCCTCAATGAGATACGTAGGCTCCACAAAGGGTTCGGTCATATTTTCCCATAAGATTTCTATTCCTTATTGCAATAGAAACTGGGACAAAATTTTTGCGAGAGACTCAAAATTCGCGGCAAGAGGATTTTTCCTCAACAAGTCAAGACTGACTATACCTCAAAATTTGCAACTGGGACAGAATTTTCGAGAAGATCTCAAAAATTCCATGATTTACCTACCGACAGTTTAAGATAAGCCATAACTTGTAAATGGGACCAAAATTTTGAGGACGGCGTCAAAACTTCGACATGGTTTATCAAAAGTGTCTAGTCACTCTTAACGCTTCGTCGAACAATCAGATATCACGACCGGAATCCAGACCCCAGACAAGACCGGTGTCGTTAACCTCTCAAAGGTCGCTGGTAAGCCTACATACGTCATTCTTACTTCATCTAGGTTAGTTTTAGTGGAAAACTTGAAACATTTTGTTTCTTAACATGCTAACTAAACATTCTACTACATACGTAATTATTCACCATCAACCATCTAACATTAAGATCATCAAATGCAAGAAACAGTTTATTATAACAGTAAATAAGTACTTGCCAAAATGGCACTAATACAATGTGTGAACAAAAATGGGAAAGAAATCTAGTGGAACATACTCCACTATCTTAATCCTACAACTAAGCTAGAATTTAAATGCGTTAGCATCCGCAAAAGCATGAGGGCCTACAAAGTCCTGATGAATGTACAACGTCGAGATAGCTGCAGCGTCGATCCTGTAGCTTTAGCCTCCACCTGTACCTGCACCTAAAGTTGTAGATTTGCATAGGGTTAGTACACACTTGTAATAATTATGGGTATATGCAATCACACACCAAGGACATGCATGAGTAAGAAGCATCATCATACTTAACATTTTGCACACATAACACAATAGTGTACACATAGCACATATCATAATTCATATAACACATAATGTTGTTCATATCATTCATTCGTAACGTTGAATCATGGATTTCACATTAAGACATCCCAAAAATGAGGGATCAACATATGGGACCTCAACTAGGGAGTCTGATTTAGCAAACACAGAGTCTGCTTCATTCATTCATACATACTTCATTTCATTTCATTCATGGGCCAGTGGAAACACCAGCTACACCTAGGATGTAGTTTAATACTTTTGTCGGGTTCGTTGTGCAATGACCAAGACTGACCTAATGTCATTACTTGAATCTAACTCACCTCTTGATTGTCCTATTCTAACACCTTTGTTATCAATTGTTTTATTATGTGAATGATTTGAGGTTGGCCTCATTCATTCATTGGGAACACTAAATTTAACCGACATAGATCATGTGAGCATCATGAAATCCAATGTCATCAAACCCCACACCGAAAAAGGTGGAATCACCGGTAAAAGTGACCCAAAACATGCTAGCATACATGGGAATTGAACTCTCCTAGATCCCTATATTGGCAGTATAGGTTCAACGACAAGGAGATATATGAAAACCCATATCCCGCATGCCAGATAGTCTCATCTCATGAGAGTTACGTGAACCTCCGCCCTTCCCAAAAGAAGGCATCAATGCTTATAGATAGTATATCGATGCTCAGTATAAAGTTCCATTACATTTAATTCACACGTCATGGAAGTTGGCTTCTAGTATCATCATATCTCAATAGATGATTTTTCATCTCATCATTCGTATTAAGTGTGTTAATCTCAATACTTTCATTATAGTGTTCATAGAGACTGGTCTCTTCATTAACTTTACACTCTCATAGGTGAGTACGTTTTGGTAACATTTACTTAGGCTCATTTGGATTTCTATCATATTCTAAATTAGCCTCATATAATGTTTTCACCACATTCATTAACATTACCACATTTGCTCTTCATAATTACTCACCCCTTTTTACTTGAATGTTCATTTAATCATAGGCCAATGCACTTGGCCATTTGTGTGTTTCACACTCTTACTTAACCCTTCTAAGGTATCGTCATTTCATTACATAATAATCATTTCATAGTATTCCTATGAACTTGGACATTTGGTGTGTTTTACACTCGTTCTGAACCCTTCTAGGGTTACATCATTTCATTATATACATCTTAGGTTCACTTATTTTTAAACGTATTCTAGAATTATGGGTCTATACATACAAGCCATGAGGCTTCATTCAGAGTTCGTTTAAGTGATTCATATATTCCTAAGATTATGTTGTACAAGACTTATGCATCTTCTATGTATGCCAAGATCTCGATTTCGATCAAAGTAGGCAGCATTATTCTTGAAGATTTAATTCACGTATCACTTATGCTTCTATATGGAATTTGAGCAAGGGAACCCAATTTCGAATCCCTTAGACAACACTTGAATTTTTTTCATTTATTGTATTTCGATCCAAATGAAATTGGGACCCTAGATCGAGTCCCAACATCAACGTATCCTCTTTATTTTTCTCCATTGAATTACCTTTTACTTGGTCGAGGGGTTATGGTATCGAACCCCCACAACCCCTTTTATTTTTTTATCTACTTCTACCTTTCTATTACGAGTTGACTATGAGGTTGTGGGATCAAACCCCCACAGCCTCTCTGTTTTTTTCTTTTATTCCCCTTCTTAAATTAGCCTAAGAGATCGTGGGTATGATTCCCACACTTCTCCCCCTTTATTTTTCTTTTATTCTCGTCCTTAAATCTTCCTAAGAGGCCGTGGGTTCGATTCCCACACGCCTCCCTCTTTATTTTTCTTTTATTGACCTCCTTAATATGCCTAAGAGGTCGTGGGTTCTATTCCCACACTCCCCCCCCCCCTTTATTTTTCTTTTATTCTCCTTCTTAAATATGACTAAGAGGTGGTGGGTTCGAATCCCAATCCTCTCATTTCTTAGTTTTTTTCTTTTAAGTTACATATTCGAGCCAATACCATGGTTCGAATCCCCTTCACCACATATCTTTTTACTTCTTAATTTTTATGGTTTTTAACGTGGTGAGGTCACAGATTCAATCCTCCATGACCTAACTTTTTTAAATTCATTTTTTTCAACATTTTGAACACTCTTTGCTGACCGAAATTCATCAATAGAACCTGGAAATTTTCTTTTAGTTTTTCATCATCGTTTCATTTAGTTACACCTTATTTCTTAGGGGAATTTCGTACTGAATTTAGAACGTTTTTAGGTGTGTTTTCATGGATTCGTTTAGACAAGAGATTACCCCTCAAATCAGCCACATTTCAAATCATATGAACATCACATTTACATTAACATGTGTACCTTAAATATAAAGAACTATCATGCTATTTAGAGTCCTAAACCATGAACTATAGCCACGGCAACACACACATACACAAGTAATTACATTTTCAGAAACACTAACAAAGTCACATAATTCCAAACATAAAAATAAACACATAATCATCACAAAAACATGTTTCATCCTTAGTTTTCTACTAGCAAACATAACCAACCTATGATTCAATGGGAGCTGGTGAAAGGGACATGCAACGGGGAACAATCCTAGTATTTGGAATAGATTAGTCTGAATCTTAGGGGTCTCTTGTGAAAGGGACCAAGAGAGAAGAGAACCCATACCTTTTTGACGTTCAAACCTTGAAATGCTGCCCAAAGAACCCGTCCAAACACACGTCTAAATCCAAGATTTTCAACACCAACTTGACTAAAAAACCTTCTATTTGCCTAACCTTTTTGATTACCTATTGTTTTTTTAACATTATTTGGCAGAGAAAAACGTGAGTGAGAGTTTTAGAGACGTGAGAGAGAGAGAGAGAGATGAGCGTGGGAGAGAAGAGTTTACTTAGGCTTAGAAGTCTAGTTTAGGACTTAGTCAAATAAGGTTTTATTTAATTAATAAAAATCTGATTTCCTTTTATTTTAAATTAGCTAATAACTAATAAATTTAAATCAATTACATTTATTTACCAACATAAATTAAAAACAATGTAATTCATTGCTTCCACCTAGGTTCGAACCCGGGTGGAGCAAGATTTTACTTCAAGAGCCCAATTTCGGCCCTCTCTCCCCAAATTGCCCCTCCACCTTATTAATTAAATAATTAATTAAATATTTAGGGTAATTAGGGTACTACTCTTAGCCAGGAAAACGACCAGTTTACCCCTAGACCTTTCAAACCTAAGATTTCCTCTTTTTTTTTGTCCGGTAAAGACTCCTTCGAGTAAATCTTCGTATTCGAGAGCACTATATGGTTGGACCAAACCTTTCCTAGCTCAACTAACTCCCCAAGTTAGTTGTCTTGGATGTAGCAAGGGTTCCGAGGTCTAGTTCTACGTGCATCAATTTGTGTGAACCCGGTCTAATTGGTGGCATTCTAGACACATTTAGCATTACTTACAATATCCATTTTAGGGTTGTTACATAATCCCCCCCTAGGAACATTCGTTCCCGAATGACACTTCTCTTTACTAACACTAAGGAATTCATCTATAGAATTTATGCATACATAGGCAATTCCATACTCCCCATTGGTGAATGTATTATTCACATATTAACATGATGGTCCACATCTTTTAAACCTACTAGTAGCTTCACATTAATAGACTAAGGAACTCTTTCCTAAACTAGTCTTATCAAAGCATACAACATAAGTAAACATGTAATTCATACAAATCATCAACAAACATGATGACTCAAACATATTAACCTCATACTAGTTCATAAACACCATACACAGTCAAATACATGAAAGACTAATTAAGGCTACGCACCCGAGACTTCACCAGAGGTTCCTTCCCCTGCACCCCTAGACTTGAGTGCGAAAAATTGTTGCCTCCTTGGAGCATCTTCACTTGAACCATTAGGTTAAGCTCTCTCTTTCCCTTGTTCTTGACTTCTCCTATTAGGACAATCCTTCATCATGTGACTCGGTTTGCCACAACTGTAACAAGAGTTAGAGTCCATCATACATTCTCCCCCATGCAGTATGCCACACTTCCTACAAGATGGCCTCTTTTAGGCTGTAAAGTCTTACGAACCTCAGGGACTAATCCCTGAATGACATCGAGCCCTGCTTAAGGTTGATGAATTCCTCAACCCTAGCCTCCTTCATTTATCTGGAAAAGAACCACCCTAGAAAATCCATCTTGAAAAGATCCCAAGTAATAGGACCCCCTCATAAGGCTCTTCTATCCTGCCACTCCATAAACTAGGATTGAGCTACATCCTTTAGCTGGTAGGATGCATACTCAGACTTCTACACATCAATCAAACCCAATAGCCTGAGCTTGCAAAGTGCTAGCTTGGGCCATCTGTATCAATGTTGTTCTTACTTCTCCATCTGTCAACCCAGTTGAGTTAACACGCATGTCTATTTTAGAAGCCTGATCCTAGGGAGAAACTGAATTACCCCAGTTGACACTCCTCCAATCTCCCCGCCAGCTTTTCTCCTTGAATTAATTTTTTAGAAACTTCAAGAGTTGAGGTTAGATACTCTCTTAACACTATGAAATCCAACATTAGAGAAGGCACGATAATATTAGAAGCACGGCAATTTTCCTATGCATCATGCATTCTCTAATCAAGGATAGTGGTGCACTTCACTACCAAGACATGGAAACAACTCGATGTGGTTGAAGTGAACTTATTATCCTCAGAATATAACCTAGCGCTCTGATACCAACTTTGTCACGACTAGAATCTAGACCCCAAACGAGAACAACGTCGTTGACCTCTCAAAGGTCGCAGACAAGCCTACATACGTCATTTTCACTTCATCTAGGTCAATTTTAGCGGAAAATTTGAAATATTTTGTTTCTTAACATGCTTACTAAACATTCTACTATATACAAAATTATTCACCATTTACCAACATTAAGATCATTAAATGAAAGAAATAGTTTATTATAACAATAAAGATGTACTTGCCAAAATAGCACCAATACAATGTTTGAACCAAAATCAGAAAGAAACACTAGTGGAAAATACTCCACTAGCTCAATCCTACAACAAAGCTATAATGTAAATGGGAAAGCATCCTCGAACGCATGAGGGTCTACCAAGTCCGGATGAATATGCGACGTCCGAATAGCTGCAGCATCGATCGTACAACTCTAGCGTCCACCTGTGCCTGCACCTAAAGTTGTAGAGTTGTATAGGGTTAGTACACACTTGTACTAAGTATGGGTATATGCAAGCACACACCAAGGACATGCATGAGTAAGAATAGCTCTTTCCTAACAACATGATTGAAGAAGGTCAAGTCAGTGGACTTGCCAAATTGAAATTACAAAAGTGAGTCAGCTTTCCAAAATTGGATAGGATAGTTTATGAGCTTTCCAAATTTGGATTAAGAATGTTATGCGATGAGAGTAACATACATCATCATACTTAACATTTTGCACACAGCACACAATAACTTACACATAGCACATATCATACTTCATATTACACATAACATTGTTCATGTAATTCATTTGTATGCCATGAGACCTTGGAATCATGGACTTGACATTAAGACTCCCCAAAAATGAGGGCGCGAAATATGGGACCTCAACTAGGGAGTCTAATTTAGCAAACACAAAGTGTGCATCATTCATTCATACGTACTTAATTTTATTTCATTCATGGGTCAGTGGAAACACAAGTTATACCTAGGATGTAGTTTAAGACATTCATCAGGTTCGTTGTGCAATGACCAAGACTGACCTAGTGTCATTAGTTTAATCTAACTCACCTCTTAATTGTCCTATCTTAACACCTTTGGTATCATTCATTTCATTATGTGCATCACTTGAGGCTGGACTCATTCATTCATTGGGATCTGTAACTTTAACCGACATAGATCGTGTGAGCATCATGAAATCCAGTGTCATGAAACACCACACCGAAAAGAGGTGGAATCACCGGCCAAAGTGACCCAAAACATGATAGCGTACATGGGAATTGAACTCTACCAGATCCCTATATTGGCAGTATAGGTTCAAAGACTAGGAGATATAAGAAGACTGATACCCCGTATGCTGGACAATCTCATCTCATGATAGTTACTTGAACCTCCACCCTTCCCAAAAGAATGCATCACAGCTCATAGCTAGTCTATCGGTGCTCAGTATAAAGTTCCATTACATTTAACTAATACGTCATGGAAGCTGGCTTCAAGTATGAGGACATCATAGCTCAATACATGATTTTTCATCTAATCATTAGTATTAATTGTGTTGATCTCAATACTTTCATTAGAGTGTTCATAAAGATTGGTCTCTTCTTTAAATTAACACTCTCAAAGATGAGTACATTTTGGTAACAATTACTTAGGCTCATTTGAGATTTCTCTCATCTTCTAAATTAGCCTCATATCATGTTTTCACCACATTCATCAACATTAGCACATTTGCTCTTCATAATTACTCACCCTTTTTACGTGAATGTTCATTTCATCATAGGCTAATGCACTTGGCCATATGTGTGTTTCACACTCTTACTTAACCCTTCTAGGGTTTCTTCATTTCATTACATAATATTCATTTCATCGTATGCCAATGCACTCGGACATTGAGTGTGTTTTACACTCGTACTTAACCCTTCTAGGGTTACATCATTTCATTACATACATCTTAGGTTCACTTATTTTTAAATGTTTGCTATTATTATGGGTCTATACATACAAGCCATGAGGCCTCATTCATAAATCAGTTAAGTGATTCATATCTTCTTATGATTATGTAGTACAAGACTTATACATCTTGTATGTATGTCAAGATCTAGATTTCGTTCCAAGTAGGAAAAATTATTTTTGAAGAATCAATTCACGTATGACTTATGATTCTATCCGGAATTTGAGCAAGGGAACCCAATTTCGAATCCCTTAGACAACACTTACTTTTTTTCATTTATTGTATTTGGGTCCACATGACATTGGGACCCTAGATCGAGCCCCAACATCAACGTTTCCTCTTTATTTTTCTCATTTGACCTCTTACTTGGGCAAGGGGTTGTGGGTAAAACCCCTACAGTCCCTTTTATTTTTTTATATCTATTTTGCCTTGTCTATTTCGAGTTTACTATGAGTTTGTGGGATCAAAACCCCATAGCCTCTCTTCATTTTTATTTTATTCTCGTCATTAAATCTGCCTAAGAGGTGTGGGATTGATTCCCCCACGCCTCCCCCTTTATTTTTCTTTTATTCTCCTCCTTAAATCTGCCAAAGGGGACGTGGATTCGATTCCCACACGCCTCCTCCTTTATTTTTCTTGTATTGACCTCCTTAATCTGCCTAAGAGGTAGTGGGTTCAATTGCCACACGTCTCCCCCTTTTGTTTTCTTTATTCTCCTCCTTATTTTGCCTAAAAGGTCTTGGATTCGATTCCCACACTCTTCCCCATTTATTCTCCTACTTAAATCTGATTGATAAGTGGTGGATTCGAATCCCATTCCTCTCATTTCTTTTTTTTTCTTTTAACTTATATTTTCCAGCCAAAACCATGGTTCGAATCCCCTTCACCATGGTTTTTAACATGGTGAGGTCATGGGTTCAATCCTCCATGAACTCTTTTTTTTTTAATTCATTTTTTTCAACATTTTGAATCCACTTTGCTGACTGAAATTCATCACTAGAAGCTGGAATTTTTTTTTAATTTTTCAGCATCCTTTCATCAAGTTTCACCTTAGTACTTGGGGGAATTTCGTAGTGCATTTAGAACATTTTAGGCGCGTTTTCATGGATTCGTTTAGACAAGAGATTATCCCTCAAATTAGCCACATTTCAACTCAAATAAACATCACATTTACATCAACAAGTGTACATGAAATATAAAGAACTATCATGCCATTTCAAGTTATAAACCATGAACAATACCTACGGCAACACACACATACACATGTAGTTACATTTTCGGAAACATCAACATAAGTCACATATTTCCAAACATATACATAAACACAATCATCACGAAAACACGTTTCATCCCTACTTTTGTACCAGAAAACCTAACAAACCAATGATTCAATGGGACCTAGTGACAGGGACATGCAACGGGGAATAATCCTAGTTTTTGGAATAGATTTGTCTGAACCTTAGGGGGTCTCTTAGGAAAGGGACCAACAAAGAAGAGAACCCATACCTTTTTGACGTTAAAACCTCGACTTGCTGCCCAAATAACCCATCCAAACACACGTCCAAATCCAAGAGCTTCAACACCAACTTGATGGAAAAACCCTCTATTTGCCTAACGTGTTTGATTAGTTCTTTCATAATAATTTTCGTTCTGAGTTCTTCAAGTGTGAAGAACTTTGGTTTGCCTACTGTTTTTGTACGTTATTTGGCAGAGAAAAACGTGAGTGAGAGTGATAGAGACGTAAGAGAGAGAGAGAGAGAGAGATGGGAGAGAAGAGTTTTATTGGTCTTGGGAGTCTAGTTTAGGACTAAGTCAAATAAGGTTTTATTTAATTATTAAAAATCTGATTTTCTTTTAATTTAAATCATCTAGTAACTAATAAATTTAAATTAATTACATTAATTTACGAACTTAAATTAAAAACAATTTAATTCATTGCTTCCACCTAGGTTCCAATCCATGTTTAGCAAGACTTCACTTCAAGAGCCCAATTTCGGACCTCTCTCCCTAAATTTTCCCTCCACCTTATTAATTAAATAATTAATTACATATATAGGGTAATTACGATACAACCCTTAGCCAGAAAAAAAGACCATTTTACCCCTAGACCATTCAAACCTATGATGTCCTCTTTTTAGGTCTTGTAAAGACACATTCGAGTAAATAATCGTATTCGAGAGCCCTACATGGTTGAACCCAACCTTTCCTAGGTAAACTAACTCCCCAAGTTAGTTGGATTTGATGTACCAAGGCTTCCGAGGTCTAGTTCTATACGCATCAATCTGTGTGAACCTGGTCAAATCGTTGGCATTCTAGACACATTAAGCATTACTTAGCATCTCAATTTTTAGGGCTGTTACATCAGATAAACCTCTAAGAATCAAACTAAGAGAAGTTCACTAAGCATGACGTGACATGACACTTGGCAGTGACCTTTTTCAAATATTACTTCTCTAAAATTTATTTTCTTAAAGTTTTTCTTTTATGTTTCATTTGTTTTGGCGTAAAATACTTTGGCTCATCTATCAAGAGTTGGGAGATCGGAAAGATCAACTGGAGATAACAGGACGAGGAGCAGACAACTGAAGAAATCGACACAGATCAGTTCATTTTTAAAACTAAATTTTTTTTCTATTGACACTGGTTTATAGCTTTGCTCTGAAATCAGCAAATTCTTCCGATGGATGAATATGGATATGCCCAAAGAGGAGAAAACTATCCCACAACCAATAGTTTTCCTAGAAGCAAGAATCATTTTATATCATTTATGTTGGAGACTTAGGGATAAGAATTGTTTATTTAAATCAATTTCCAACAACAGGAAATTTATAAAGAACGTCCAACTAGATTCGAAGGTGAATCAAGCATAAATCTAAACGAAGAGTTTACGTATTTCGTGAAGGACGTCATTTGCATTATAATGTCGGATATGATATTATGCATTACCTGGAGGGGTCAGTTATTTTATTTTCGATCAAGATGATATACTATCTGGAATTCGTTACCATTATCACCATTAGAGACGATATGATTATCCAGAAAACACCTAGAAGATATCTATGTTACTCGGTTGAACCACTATCTTCAATTAGTACCAAGGATGACATCAAGAGTTAATATATATGTAACGCACGAAGATATTCATTCCCTGCCGAAGATCATGCATCGCGAGTCAATATCCATGCATCGCGGAAGATCATGCATCGCGAGTCAATATCCATGCATCGCAGAATATCATGCATCGCGAGTTAAAATCTGATGCATTGCAGGAAGATATTCATGCCCTGCGAAAGATCATGCATCGCAAAAGATCATGCATTGAGAGTCAATATCTATGTATCACGGATGATCATTCATCACGAGTCAATATACATGCATCGCGGAAGATCATGCATTGCGAGTTAATATCAAAGCATCGCGAGAAGATTTCATGCCTCTTTGAAATTTATGCATTGCGAGAAAATTTCAATCCTCACAAAAATTTATGCATCACGGGAAGATTCCATGCCTCATTGAAATTTATGCATCGCGAGAAGATTTCATACCACACAGAAGTTTATGCATCGCGAGAAGATTTCATACCTCGCAGAAATTTATGCATCACGAGAAGATTCCATTCCTCATTGAAATTTATGCATCACGAGTGAATTTCATGCCTCGCATAAAGTCATGCATCGTGAGAAGATTTCATACCTCGCAGAAATTTACTTATTGCAGGAAACTATTCAAATCCCCGCAAGAAGGCATGCACTGCCAAAAAAGGAATTCATGCATCCCAAGAAAAATATTTATCCATCGGCATCAACTGCATTCTTTTATTTTAATAAAAGTAAACATCAAGAAGAGCATCGAAGATGACGGCAAGAGAAAAACTAGATGTTGACATCAAATGAGAAATACATTGAAGATTATATTTCAAACATAAGACATAAGGTTTATTTACTTTACATCAAACTGATCGAGTAGACGTCAAATGTCGAGGAGAACAATTTAGTGTCGACACGGTAAAAGACGATGTCTCCCATTTTAATTGATTTTTTTATACCGACGAGTTTTATCTCAGCCTTTTCCAGAGCATCCGAAAGGATGAATTCTCAAAAAACAAACCACAGGTGCGGACGAAATAAAAAAGGATGCAGCCCAACGTGGAACTTTTTCTTAGCAACGAACTAGGACATAGTCCAAAGAGGAGTGTCAAACTCTTAGGACGCGAGCAGAGAGCGACTTCCACCACAATCAAACCACACCCCTATCAAAAGGCTTGTTAGTCTTTCATTGGCTTTTGTTAGTTTTAGTCTCACTTTCGGAAGTTTTGATATCTATCGGAAGCAAGTTTCCAGTTTGAGTTACAATGCACCAAGAGTTTTGGAAATTATTTCCATGTAAGTTCTTATTTATGGGTGTGAAGCGCGCTAAATTTATCTCTAAGAGGTTACAAGCATCCTTTTCATAGTCAACTTATTTTGTTACTTTTCTAGAGACAAGGTTATCTAGAATAATAGATGTCCTTTTCAACATCGAGTCGAACCATAAAGAGCCTGATCCTTAAGATCTAAGGATAGGTAGGCAGGTACAATGCTGAAAAATCTGCTGTGTTCCAACATTCTCTCTCGAATACCATTCCCGAGCATTTCGATCCCTTCATAATCCGATGTCAAGATGACTTTTGAATATTTTAAAAATCGTGCGTTAACTCAGTGTGTCGAACTACATGTGGCCTAAATTCTCATATAGTCTGAGATATGTAGGAAACCCGTGTCTAGGATTCGGCAATAATTCCTAAAGTGCGTAACTAATCCCATTCTCTCATATGAATATGTGGTTGGTAAAAATTGGGCTGGTCAATTTAATTTTCCTCGAATTTCTTGCATCAACACAATTAAAATGAGGGAGAGTTGTTAACACTAAAATTTTGACCACCTCGAAATGATTAATTAATTGACGCGCTTCTTAATCTTGAGCGATTTTTCAAATATTCTGTTTTTTAAAAATATAAAAGGTTTTTAAGTTATATTTATTTAACATCATCGGTTTCATAATCTATAAATAATTTATTTATGATGTAGTTATGCTCGTGATTAATGTGTTTTATGTTTATTAGAAAATCACCTTAAAATTCTATTTATTTTTCTTTCAATTGTTTTACTAATTAGTTCGGGTATGTATTAGCTATGATTTTGTTTATTTAGTTTCCAACTAAGTTGATTATTTTATTTCGGTATATATTAATAAACTCCTTAGTTAATATTAAATGTCAACTGGTTGCAATTTCATTTACTTGTATTTTGCAATTGAGGCCACTTTTCGATAGGACCATTCGAAAAGACCAAATGTTGGAGTGATTTTGGCAAAACCAACGCCCTCACCCTTTCTCCATCCTAATACCTTCAACCCAAATTCTCTTTTAACCCAACCTATCTTCCTTCCTGACCCGACTCCAGCATTCTCCTTCACACTCTAATGAGGGAAAACTTATAAACCGCTCGACAATTCTAGGAGCGATGAAGAGCCTGAAAAACGCATGACGCAACAATGTTGCGAATCCCACACAACTCGTCTTCTTCCAAGCGGGTACGATTTGGAACAGCCTTTTCCGCGATTTCAGTGTGTTTTTCTCTGCGCCACTCCTACGAGATTAGTTCTTCTTTGTCCTCGCAGTCGTAATATGAATAAATGTAACCAAGCAAGGACACTGATTTAATCTTGAGCGTCCACCTTGCCTCCATCCCTTTGGAATTTGACGAACTTTGGGCATCAAATCAACATATTTCCTTCAGTTTTGATAAGATTTGGAAGCTGAAATCCAAACTGGGGTGGGCCTGGAAATTTAATTTTCCCAACCAATTTTCCTCATTACTTTAACCTAATCCCCCCCCCCCCTCTCATATATACTCCCTCTTCCTCAATTTAATAAGGGGGTTCGACATACGGAAAAAATGAGAGAAATTGGGAGAACTTTTACAGTGAACTTCGATTAAGAGATACCTGTTATTCTAATATTTTTTTTTACAGAGGTATTAGGTACTCAGACAAAAATATCTAGGAAATAGATCACTAAGTAGTTCTTAAGAGAAAAGAGAGCAATCAGTTTCAGCACCTGTTCGAAGTTTCTGTTTAGACTGTTGGAGGAGTCGTTCATGTTTGTGTTTTCTGCTTAGGGTGAAAGTCTCTGTCTCTGCTCGCCTTGTCCTTGTTCGCTGCCCGGAAAGAGGTAACTCCTTTTGGCATTTGTTTTGTTTAACTTCTAGCTATTCTATGCCTTCTGTTCGGAATGTTTCTTGAAGTGTTCCTTTTTCATATTTAAGTCAGTATGATGATTGATGATAGACTCTGCTAGTTTGCACCATGTTTATTTTAGCAATCGTTGATTGGATTTGTTGAAATTTGCTATGGTTCGCTTTGACGTCGAAGTACCATTATGTTTTTGTAGTAAATGTAATTTCCTCATTGTTTAAAATAGTTCTCTTTATTTTTACTGGTTCGCATACCTTATAGGATTCATTTCAAAATATTTGTTATGGTCCCTTTGTTGTTAGACTTAATCTTCAGAATTTGTGAGTAAATTGTGGTGTCTTCATGTTTGATTATCTCTTTCCTACAATGAACTAATGGAAAATAATAAACCCTATTAACATTGTCTTTTTGTTTTTTCTGTGTGAATCACCATGTTTTTTTCCTTTCATATTGAGTCCCGAAAAGTGTGTCTCTCAGGGGTGGACATGAAAGTATGAGTTGTTTTGCCATTTACATCAAGTGTTATTCGCTTTAACTCCGTGTTTGTCTGACTCAAAGATGGCACTCCCTATTTTTGGAGTATTCCAAAGTGTGTTGTTAACAGTAGTAGTGAGTTAGCCTCAGTCTAGAATCCATGTTTAATATAGTCTAGCTTTTATCCATGCCTAACACTAATTAAGTGTTGGTTTTCAACCCCCTTGAATCCTGAAAGTAATGTGGGGCTTTTATCATAATTTGATATTTTCTTGTGTTGTCATGATTCGTGAATTAAATGTTTGATCCCTTTAGCATTGTATAGGTTTGTTGCTACATCTATCGATCACGGAAGTATGTTAGTTTTCTATGATTTTTATATTTGTACGCAACTATTAATGACAAAAATAGTTAACTTTTGATTTGTCTGCTTGATCGTAAATTATTGGTCTCCATTGTGCCATCCTCGTAAGGTTGAAATTCGAGACATTTTCGAATCGAGGCATATTCGAATCAATGCATAAGCTTTTGTTTAGATATGTCCGGGTAATTCGCTTAACATGGCCGAATCATCTAAATATTCCAGTCTATCATGTTCACCTTTTCATTTCTGTATTCCTTTCATGGTATATTAAGGTTCTTCTATGATTTGTATCGTTTCATAATATCACCTGTGCGGCTCTCATTTCGTTTAAGTCAAGTAAATATGTTTCTTACCTATTTTTTCATGTATCTTATAATTTAATTGTCGTATACCCCTCTCTAGTGTTTTGAATGTCTTTTGGTAACATGAGGTTACAAGTTTTAACAAATGTTGTTGTAAGCTAATTAACAAAGTCTTCATAATTGGTTTAGTTTGATTAGGGATTTAAGAGATGGGCCAATATAGCGTGCATATTTTTTGGCTGACATATCCATTCATTGATTGTGATTGACTACCGTGCCCATTAGTCATTTCTTTAAAACTGCTTCCCTCCGAAGTGTCCCTAGTGTCGAATGTGTGTTATTTTGTCAGGATTTTAAGTTGGTTTTCCCCTTGTGAGTTGGTATGCATTTCCTGGCAACTTAGTGTATTTTCCTTTTGTCATATTAAGTTGATTTATATATTAAATCACTTCATTTATTGTCGGATGTAAAATCCGTTTGAGTTCTTCCTGAACTCATTTCCTATATTTTAAAAGAGTTGTAAAGGCTCAATCCTTTTCACCAAGTCGGCCAATCAAATTCGATGGACAGGTTCTGAGGTTTAAGAGTTTAATGGAAGTTTAAGAAGCGGGAATAGAAGACCCTCTATTTTTCATATTTTTTTGTATATTTGTATTTGTAATGGGCTTAAGACCTTGTCTTCTCTAACTTTTCTGTATTTACTTTGTATTATTATTTGCTAAGTATAGGACAGGTACGAAAGAAAGAAAAATGGGTCAAAAACCAAAAACAGGTGGAACCAAAATTCCGGTCAAGGCGAACAGAACCCGGATTCGGAACCAAATCTATTTTCCTCTCTCGCTCACCCTTTTTCCCTACTTTGATTTTTTTTTCTTATTTTTTTTTATGTGTCGTTAGTTTTAAGTTAAGAAACTTCAATTCCCTTGAAAACGCCATTTTGGTTTTAACAACTCAAACAAAATCAAGTAAAAGGCTTAAAAGATTTTCCAAATCAAAATTCACTTAGACAAATAATTTTATCTTTCAAAATAATCTTAAGTGATTTTTCCATTCTTTTTAAGAAAAATATTTCATCGCAATTTTAGGTTTAGCCTATTAAGTTAGTTGTCAGGTAACCGCATTTAGCGGACGTCTTAGGTGTTTTCAAACCTTCCGAAGACGTTAATAGGAATCCCTGAACCTCTTTTAATCATTTTCAATTGATTTTTCTATTAAATCTTTTGAAACGTAAGTTTTCTTGATTTTTCTTAAAAATTGAGTGGCGACTCTCTTAAAGGCCAAAAATCTTTAAAATACTTTTTTAATAAAACAGGTGTCGTGCATGTTATACATCAATAGATTGTTGAACCCGAGCTATCAAGTTTCGAATTTCTACTTAGTCAATCATAAAGTGGACTCGTAGTTCAGCAATGCCTAAGGGTCGTTTCATTTCATACCTTAAGGAGAGAAACTTATTTTCGAAGCGTTGTATATAAAACTTAGTTCTTATAGTGAGTGAGTGTACAGAAGTCTTTCTTGATGATCTACAAGAAGTCCCTCCTGAAAGAGATATAGACTTCGGCATAGACATCATCCCAGATGATCATCCTATCTTTATTCCACCATACATAATGGCACCAACAGAGTCAAGACAGATAAAAGAACAATTGAAAGATTTGTTAGATAAAGGCTTCATTCGACCAAGTAACTCACCTTGAGGCGCTCCGATCTTATTTGTGAGGAAGAAGGATGAATCCCTTAGGTTGTGTATAGATTACCTCCAATTGAATAAGGTGACCATCAAGAATAAATATCCTCTCCCAAGAATAGATGATATTTTTAATCAACTTCAGGGTTATTCTTGTTTATCCAAGATTGACCTTTGATCAGGCTATCATCAGTTGAAAGTTAGTGAATATGATATTCTAAAGACAGCTTTAAGAATGAAATATCGGCATTATGAATTTTTAGTTATGTCCTTCGGTTTGATAAATGCATCTGCAACTTTCATGGATCTTATGAACAGAGTCTTCAAACCTTATTAAGATTCGTTTATCATTGTCTTCATTGATGACATACTGGCTTATTCAAGTAAAGAAGAAGATCATGCTAGTCTCCTAAGGATTGTTGTTCAAACTTTGAGATACAAGGAGTGTATGCCAATTTATCCAAGTGTGAGTTTTGGCTTAAGTCTGTGGCATTCTTAGGCCACGTTGTGTATGGTAAAGGGATTAGAGTTTACACTCAGAAGATAAAAGCATTTCAGTGTTGGCCTAGACCCACATCTCTAACAGATATAAGCAGTTTCTTGGGTTTGGTTGGCTATTATACGAAATTTGTTGGAGGATTCTCATCTTTATCCTCTTCTTTGACCAAGCTAACTCAGAAGATAGTCAAGTTTAAATAGTTTGAAGCTTGTGAGAAAAGCTTTCAGAAGTTTAAAAGGAGATTGACTAACCCTCCGATTTTGACCTTACAAGAGTGTACTCAATGTTTTATGGTGTATTGTTATGCATAAAGAGCTAGTTTGGGTTGTGTATTAATGGATAATGGAAAGGTTATAGCTTATGCCTCCACACAGTTGAAGATCCATGAAAGGAAATATCTAACTCATGACTTAGAATTGGCTACATTGGTTTTCACTTTGAAATATTGTGTCACTACTTGCATAGTGTTCATGTTTACATCACTGATCACAAAAGCCTCCAATATGTATTCACTCCGAAGGAGATAAATCTCAGATAGAGGAGGTGGTTATAATTACTCAAGGTTTATGACATGAGTAGTCTTTACCACCCAAGTAAGGCGAACGCGGTCGCTGATGCCTTATGCAGGTTGTCCATGGATAGAAGTGCCAATGTTAAAGAATAAAGGAGAGAATTAGCTAAAGATGTGGATAGACTCACACGTCTGGGAGTCAGACTTATGGACTTCTCCGAGGGAGTGATAATTGTGATTAATGAGGCTGAATCATCACTAGTGTCAGAAGTAAAAGAGAAACAAGACCATGATCCCATTTTTCTTGATTTGAAGGCAAGTTTTCATAAGCAAAGAGTGTTGGCTTTCGAACAACGCAGAGATGGTGTGCTGAGGTAACAAGGCAGGTTACGTGTACCTACAATGGAGGAACTTCAAGAGAGGATCTTGGAGGAGGCTCATAGCTCCAGATATTCCATTCATCTGGGTTCCACCAAGATGTACCATGATAAGAGGGTCATTTCAAAACATATGATGGGGGGGATATAAATGACAACAACTAATTTGTTGAGCCTTTGGGCTTTTCTGAGGCATCCTATCCATCTAAAAATTATAATAAACTAAGGAGTCGAAGATGAGCAACAAAAATGAGTTAACAATTGTAAAAGAATGATCAAACACAAGAATAAAGAAACAACAGAAAAGAAGGTAGAATAAAGATGGAAGAATTCTAGAAAGTGTGACTAAATAAGGAAGGAGTAATATTCAAAGAGTAAAAGTTTTTATTTTTTACCATATATAGACTTAATCATATAATGAATAAAATAAGTGAAAAGAGTCTAATACTAATAAACTCCAAGAAAAGGTTTATATATACCCTTCATCCATATTTTGGTCTAAAATTATAATTTCATTTATCTTTTTGGCACACTTGTACCCTTAAAATTAATAATTCTCTCTTTATTCTTTATTCTTTATTTTTTTTATTGCATATCATTCTTCTATCAAATAATATAAAGAAACAACCTCAATTAGATTATTTATCATTATTTATCCAAACAAAATCAATATACTTCTTCAAGAACCCAATCTATTTATAAAACAAATTATGTAATTTATTTTTTTTAATTTTCGGATGGAACTCCTCTTCATTTCCTCAATTTTTTTTATTAGAATTGAAGACTCATGACGAAAGAAAAAATTATTGGCTAATATTAATTAATTAAATCAAGATTCTAAACATTGTATAAATGATTAATATTTTATACACAAAATTAATATTCATACTCATAATAATATATTATTTTATCTACAAATACATTACACAATAATAATAATAAATAACAACGTGCTCATCCTCTCCAAATGCTCTCGGCGCAGGTTAACTAACGTGCGCAGTGAAGGTGAAAATGGCGAGGGGAAGAGGAAGAGGGCGGGGACGAGGCCGGAAAACAGCAATATTGACTGTTGGTAGCTCTGTTGGAGCTCGGGTGGAACCAATGGAGTTGAATACGCAGGAATCAGCTCAAAAAGAAGAAGGTAGTGTTGAAGAAGAATTATCGGTGAGTACTAAAATTACAAGTAATTTGAGTGCTAAATACTCACTGGAGAAGGAAGAGGAACATGAAAACTTAGATCTAGAAAACAATGAGATCGTGAATAAGGTGGATGATAATGAAACAGTATCTGAAGATGGCTTAGAAGGGGTGAAGAGTAAGGAGTATAAGGAACCTTGGGTTAACATGTTTAAAAATAACCGGGCAGCTATCAATGGAATGAACTTGAATTATTTTCCTCCTCAAATACTTAATGGGCAAGCTGTGGTGCAGTTGGAAGAGAAAGAAGTTCAGATTGAAGAGGAAAAGTGGAGATGTGCTCTTGTAGCATATGTAATTGGCGATTGTCCAGGATACAACATTATGAATAGATACATATTGATGAATTGGTCGAAAGTTGATAAACCTGAGGTATTCCTTCATGAGGAAGGATACTATATAATCAAATTTAGGAGTGTGAATGATATGAATGAAGTTCTATATGCAGGGCCTTATACAATAAGTAATAGGCCTATCATATTGAAGCAATGGAGTCCAGAATTTGATTTTGGGAATGAGTTTTTAACTGAGATCCCTCTATGGGTTAACTTTCCAAAGTTACCTTTAAATTGCTGGGGAGCAGGATCACTGAGTCGAATTGCGAGTGCTATAGGAGTTCCACTGTTTGCAGATGAGTGCACTACAAAACAGACAAGGATATCTTATGCAAGAATGCTCATTGAAGTAAATGTTACTAAGCCTATTCCTAAGAAGATAACAGTAATGGACCCTAATGGAAGATCATTTATACAAGATGTTGTGATGGAGTGGAAGCCTCTATTTTGTGATAAATGTCAGAAGATTGGTCACCAATGTCAAGCAACAAACAAGGAGGAGCAACCAAAGAAGAACAGGCCATGGAAAAAAGTTACACAGACTTGGCAATACAAAGGACCTATACAACAACAAGAGAAGGTAGTGGAACAAACAAAGGTGCTAGAGACTAAAGAAGATGTTGCACCTCAGGAGCAGAAGGAGAAACAAGTGAGTGAGAAAAGAAGAGATCAGGAGCAAACACCAGAGCCAAGCTTAAGGCCTTATACTGGAAGTAAGCAGTTGGAGTTTAGTATGTCTAATTTTCCAATGCTATCAGCAATACCTATGAGAAATGGATTTGAGAGCCTCATGAATAGCAAGCTGGTTTCATTGCCTGTGGATAGGGGTGGAACATCAAAATCCTGTTAATGAAGTGGAGTTTTTGGAATGTGAGGGGCATGAATAAGAGATATAAGCAAAAAGAAATAAAGTTGTTTTTACAGCAGAATAAAGTGTCTTTAGCAGGGATAATTGAAACTAGAGTGAAAGAGGTTAATGCTACTACAACAATGAAAGGTATTGCTCCAGGATGGAATAGGCTGAACAATTACAAAGATGCTGAGAATGGAAGAATTTGGATTATATGGGATGACAGTTGGTATGATGTTAAGCTAATAAATAGTACAGCTCAGATGATACATTGTCAGGTAATGGAAAGAAGCAAAGGGTATCAATTTAATCTATCAGTTATATATGGTTATAATACTATAGAGCAGAGGAAGAGTCTATGAAATGATATGAACTTGATGGTACAAAATGTTCTATACCCATGGCTTATAATTGGAGACTTTAATGCTATTCTGTCCCCCAAGGATAGACTAGCTGGAGCACCTGTTAATGAGAAAGAGATAAAGGATTTTGCAGATTGTGTCAAGACTATGGGCATTCATGAGCTACAGTCGAAAGGTAGTTACTATACTTGGAGTAATAAGCAGATGGGTAATGCTAGAGTCTCAAGCAGGATTGATAGAGCCTTTGGTAATGATGAATGGATGGATAAGTGGGGACATGTCATCTTAGAATATGGTAATCCAGGAGTTTCAGATCATAGTACTATGCAGCTGGAGCTTCATCAAAGTAATCAACAAGTAAAAGCAAAGTTTAAATTCTTTAATGTATGGACTGAACATGAATCTTTTTTAGATCTGGTGGAGAAAGTGTGGAAGCAGGAGAAAGAAAGGGATGCAATGGAAAAGGTGTGGTACAAGTTGAAGGAACTGCAGCCTGTTTTGAAATAGTTGAACAGGAAAGAGTTCAAATATATAAGTAATCAGATTGAGGAAGCAAGAAATGAGTTGGTAGACATACAAAATCAAATCAGTCACCAAGGAAAGGATGAATGGGTTGCTAAAGAAAAAGTGATCTTAACTAAACTGGAAAAGTGGTCCTTGATTGAAGAAAGTGCATTGAGACAAAAAGCAAGAGCTACATGGATTAAGCTGGGGGATGCCAATAATAAATACTTTAGTGCAGTGATAAAGGAGAGAAATCATAAGAAGAACATAAGAAGTCTGATATCATTAGATGGAAGGTTGTTGTCTGAACCTCAAGAGATTCAAGATGAATTTGTTCTTTTTTATAAAAGCCTTATGGGATCAGCAGCTAGTAATCTTTCAGCAATAAATGTTCAGGTGATGAAAAGGGGACCTGTTTTGTCAAGACAACACAGAATTCAGCTTTGTGCAACAATTACTGATCAGGAGATAGTTGAAGCTTTGAAATCTATTGGGAATGATAAGGCTCCAGGTATTGATGGCTACAATGCACTATTCTTTAAACACACATGGAAGATTATTGAGCAAGATGTTATTGATGCTGTCAAAAGTTTCTTCAATTCAGGGAATCTCTTTAAGCCTTTCAACTGTACACTTGTTTCTCTAATACCAAAGGTTCATAGTCCAAAGAATGTGAAAGAATTTAGGCCTATTGCATGCTGTACAGTCCTGTATAAAATCATCTCAAAAGTGATAACACATAGAATGCATGAAGTAATTCACAGTGTTATAAGTGAGAGTCAGGCAGGGTTCATACCAGGGAGAAAAATTGGAGATAACATAATCCTAGCTCATGAAATGGTTAAGGCTTATACTAGGAAGAATGTTTCTCCCAGAAGTATGCTAAAGATTGATTTACAAAAAGCTTATGACTCAGTTGAATGGCCTTTCTTAGAGCAGGTGATGGTGGGATTGGGCTTTCCTGATTTGTTTACTCAGTGGGTAATGAAGTGTGTCAAAACAGTAAACTATACAATTGTAGTCAATGGTCAGAATAGCCAAAGATTTGATGCAGCTAAAGGCCTTAGACAGGGGGATCCAATGTCACCTTTTCTATTTGCTATTGCTATGGAGTACTTTAGTAGGCTGCTCAAAGGACTAAAAGAAGAGAAGAACTTTAAGTACCATCCTAAGTGTTCTAAGCTGGATATAACACATTTGTGCTTTGCAGATGATTTGCTGTTATTCTCTAGAGGTGATCTCAACTCTATAAAGGCAATGCAACAAAAGTTCTCAGAGTTTTCTCAAGCTTCAGGGCTGCAAGCTAATCTTAACAAAAGTTCAATATATTGTGGTGGAGTTCAGAGGGAGGTGAGACAACAGATAGTACAACAGCTTGGATACATAATGGAAGAGTTACCATTCAAATATTTGGGGGTGCCTCTGTCATCAAAGAAGCTTACTACACTACAATGGTATCCCCTTATAGAAAAAATCATGGCAAGAATCAATACTTGGACAGCAAAGAAGTTATCCTATGCAGGAAGGGCTCAACTAGTCAAGTCTGTGCTGTTTGGAGTGCAGGCTTACTGGGCACAATTGTTTATAATTCCAGCAAAGATAATCAAGTTGATAGAAGGTTTATGTAGAAGTTATCTATGGTCTGGAGTGAGCCATATAACAAAGAAGGCCTTAATAGCTTGGGACAAAGTCTGTTGTCCTAAATATGAAGGAGGATTAGGCCTGCTCAACATAAAAATTTGGAACAGGGCTGCAATTGCTAAGCTATGCTGGGATCTAGAAAACAAAGAAGATAAGTTGTGGATCAAATGGATACATGCATACTATATAAAAGGTCAGAGAGAATGGAAGATGAGTAACAATGCAAGCTGGATGGTAAAGAAGATAATGAATGCAAAATCACTTGTGGAGCAGGTTCAACAATTACCAAGCAGAGGTAAAGGGGTGCTTAGGCAAATCTACTATCATATGAAAGGAATGAAGCAAAGGCCAGCCTGGACATGTTTAATGTATAGCAATGCAGCAAGACCAAAAGCCTATATCACAATGTGGATTATGATGAATCAAAAGCTGTCAACTGTTGACAGACTAGTGCAATGGGGAATTGAAGTTGATAAAATGTGTGTACTTTGTAAGAATGCTGAAGAGACCTCTGAACACTTGTTTCTACAATGTCATTTTGCAAGGAAGCTGTGGGAGAGACTACTGGGAAGCATAAATCATCACAGCAATATTCCAATGGGTTGGGAACAATTTCAGCAGTGGTGTATTCAATATGGGAAAGGGAAAAGAGCTACAGCACAAAGGTTCAAGACTGTGCTAACAGAAGGAATATATGGAGTATGGATAGAGAGAAACAATAGAATCTTTGAACATAAGAGTAAAACGGAGGAGAGTATAGCTAAAGAGATAGCTTATGTAACTATTGCTAGGATTCCTTGTAATGTTGCAAAGATGTAATCGATTTGATGAGGCCTAGTAATAGTGTAGGAGGTAGAGTAGATTGTTTCTTTTGAAGATGTAAGCAACTGTGTTAGTTGCTTTGTTTTGTAATGTTGATGCTGGTAATTAATAAAGTTAGTTACCAAAAAAAAAAAAAAAAAAAAAATACATTACACACATTTTTCTCTATTTTTGTACTTAAATTTTTCCAATGGCTACGACCATCCATCTATTTTTTAAGTTAATCTTTTAAGTAATATTGTTTGTGGAACTTTTTGTTAAAGAAGTAGTTATAGCATATTATCAAAAAAATTAAGTTAAAATTTCATTGTATTCATTTATTTTTTTTAAAAGGAATGTAGATATTCTGGCATTTTTAATATTTTTTATAATATATTGATTATTTAAAACAAACACTATTTTAAAATATTTTTAGAGAAAATACAAAACATACTATATTTTTTTCAAAAAAAAAATTGAAATCTTCTAGAGGTATATATATTTGATTTAAATAGATTATGGGGAAATAATTGATAGCGATGAGATTTTTTATCTAATAAAATGATAAATAATCAATATTTTTTAAAAAAAATTAAAAATTGGTTGTTAGTTATAATCGTATAAATTAGTTAAAAAGATGGATAAAAGGGTAGAAGTGAGCCAAAAAGGTAAATGTGAAAGCGTATATGTGAGTCAAAAAGGTGAATGGACAGGTATATGTGATCCAAAAAGGTGAATGGGAGGATATTTTAGACTAAAAAATGAATGGAGGGTATTTTTAGAGTTTTTTCTATAGTTCAAGGTTAGTTTTGACCCTTTTTCAATAAAATAAAAATAAAAGTTATACTAAATACTAGTAACTTGTAAAATTAAAAAATAATTATGGAAAGGATAAAAAATTTACGCTTACCTTACCTAAATTGCATCACATAAGAATAAAAATAAAAATAAGTATTTATTTAACGTGTCAGACGAAATAAACATTCATGAATTATATAAGAAAAATTCCATAGCGATGGAGTAACAAAATTCTGAAACTGAATAATTAACTTAAGTTGGAAAATTAATTATTTTTTTAAGTTTTTAGTTTTGAAACTATCTGCGTAATTGAATGAAACTATATGTATATATGGTAATAAAAACCCTAAGTTATATATTATAGTAATTTTTCAATAAATTTTTTAGTTAAACACTGTCAAATAAAAGATAGAGTTATCCCAACCCAACTAATAAAGATCATATCAACCTAGATATGATTTTTAATGTGACCTACTTGCCCCTGCCTCCAAAAATCTGAATATTTCTATACAATCGTACAATATTATCGTTGTACAGACGCTAATCCTCATTTTGGTACAATTTTTTTAGCTGGTTTTCAATTCTTTTTTCTTTTTTTGATCTTGTTGGAGTTATTTTGACTACCTTCGCATGTTAAAGACTTTTGAATATGTCTGAATAGTCAATGTATTGAAAGAATAAAATTTCAAGTTCTTATTATATATGTCAATTTAGGTGCGTATCAAAGTTATGACATATTTAAAAGAACAATTTATGTAGATGAGTGGAAAACAAATGTTACGATCTGCTAGGACACTTTGTGAGCTTGAAATAATTTGATTTTTTCCTAAAAATTTAAAGAGATATTTTAAATTATTCGATGACTATGAATATCTAGTTGGTAAATTCTTATTACATAAATATTATAATTTAATTGTCAGTGAATAACGTCTGTAATTTATCGTTATCACTAGGCCCATGAGTACAATTAAATTAACTTAAAAGGGATATATTGTTCCTTACTCATAGGTCAAACAAACTGCAGCTGAAATTTCTCGAAGAAAACTCGATCTCAACGTCGACAACATTCCATTGACTGTTGCATGTATTATTATAAGCATTAAATATCTCGATGATTGGTTTAAATGGGAGGAATTATGAATAGTGGGTTACTGGGTATACTTAATTTGTTTACTATTTGATGGCAAAGAATTGGAATGCTACTTTAGTTGGAAATTATGGATTTATGTGAAAACTCTTTTTTGTTATAAAATATTACAGCGTGTATGTTTATTATATCAAAAAGTTACTCGCTTATTATCTCTACTATATCAAGAAGTTACTCATCCATTATTTTCATTATTTTTCTCATTATGAAAATGATCATAATCTGCATAACCTTCACTTTTAAACCATTATTCTTTTAACATTTTTGTTTCATAACCTCCCCATTATATTCATGTTACTATCATGTTTAGGACTAGCATTTTGTATGCCTCTATGTTACAAGAAAAATAGAGGCATAAGAGTTCACAATATACACACTTGAAGATTTGATGAACACTTGAAAGAAAGAAAGGTATCTCATATTGTTCCTCTTGTCATATATTTTTAATGTCTTCATCTTTATATTGTTCTTTTGTTCTTTATTTTATCACACGTTATCAGCACGAGTTGCTCGTTCTCCTTCAAGAATCAATGGTAGGTATTTTTTGATTTTTTATGAATTATCTACAAATTCTTTATGCAAGGTATACTTCAAATTTTATATATTATATGTACTAACATAGTTTGTTTTGTGGTTATTTGATATTAGTTAGTAAATTATGATAATCTTCACATAATATTGTGAGGTACAATGTTTTAATTTATTTTACTTGGGATTTATGATTCTAACATGTTTTTCTAATTAATAGTTATGTTCATTCTTATTCAATATAAGTCAAATTCAGATTATATTTATGATATTTAATATTTATTTATTTTTTGTAATTTATTTGGTTTATAATACATTGGTTAAGGATAAGACGGTAAATTCAGGTTTCACCGCACCAAGTGGGTAAGACATCGAGTACAGTCTCGGTGCACCAAAGTAATAAAAATTCGATTCAAGTCCCATCAGTTTATGACCAAAAATTTCTTTATATGGGTAAGACATTGAGTTTAAGTCGTAATGCACTATAATGATGATATGATGATGACTAACACAAAGTTATATTTTTTTTTACTGAAATTCATGAAATTTAGCCAATTAATTTGCTCCATTCTCTTATCTAAATGTGGTAGCAGTGCGTAATATATCTGTAAATGACAAGTGGTTGAATTTATGAACATGGATGTGGTAAAATGTTAATGGTCATCATTGGTAATTCAAAGGAAGAACATTATAGGTTCTTAAGATGTTTCTTCAAATGTGAAGGTAATATCGTTCATTAAAATTGTATAAAAGGTTATTGGATACATTGTTTCTTAAGATGGTCCTTCAAATGTGAAGGTAATTGTCAATGTAATTTTTATCCATCAAAGTAGCATGAGAACTTTAGCACATTGTTGTAGGTGCAACCCAATTCAAAAAGTTTTTTAAATCCTCCATCAAATTAAAGGAATACAAAGTTGTCGTACATTTGACACATTTGACCTCATAAAGTGAAGTTGAGGTGAGTCACATAATGTCAAAACATGACAATGAGTTTCTAATAAAAACTTATGAAATATGTACAAATGGTTATGGTCCATTTCTTGAAGAAAATGTGACTCGTGTTTGTATGGATAAGAACATGTTCATGTTTTGTTGGATGAATGTCACATCTCATCTCTACGGGAGGTTTGCCACATTGAAAGAAAATATTTTTACATAAATGGTCGTTTTGGTCATATATATACTTAGAGTACCACAAAAATATTATGGTATGTTTTGTAATGAACTATTGGAGGACAAATGAAATAAGTAAATTTTTTTTTGTAAAGGTTGTGGTCATGACCAAAATAAATATTGTTGTTGTGGCAACACAAATTTGTCTTTAGTTATGAAGAAATAAGTCTTGAATGTAATAATTTTAGTCATTATAATAATAATAATTTCTCCTTAAATAAGATGGTCACCATAAGGATGACTTTGTGAAAATTGTTGTAGTACACAAAAATTAATTTATAGTTTCAAAAGGGCTAATTTATTACTATCTGGAGGAATTAAATTATTCAAAATATTGGGGTGGGTTGTAGTAAGTCTGTAAAGAAACTTTTTATGTTTCTGAAGAATTTAAAACAAATATTATATTGACAATATACATTATGCGAAGATTTAATATCTTTAAATTACTACAAGCAAAGTGGATAATAAATATTTATGTATAAGATTATCTATTTTTTTCCCATTGTTTATTGTATACAAATATGATCATGGTGATGAAATCCCATGCAAAAGTAAACTAGAAGTTTCCTTGAATGAATAGTAATTGGCATAATCGGTTGGACATTCCGATTCAAATATGATGAAAATGAAATTGAGAATTCACGTGGCTATATGTTTAAGAAATAAAAGATTCTTCAAAATTTTCTTTTGTAGTTTGTTCTCGTGATAAAATGATCACTTTTCCAGCTAAGATTGGGAGTGTATACCCTAAAGTTATTTTGAACATACAAAAGGTGAATATGGGCCCGTTCACCTGCCATGTGGGCCGTTGACTACTATGATTTAATAGATGCATCTATAGTATGGTCACATGTATATTTGTATCAATTTACAAATTGATTCTTGTAAGACTATTTGTTCGAATTATTAAATTAAGATCACAGTTCCAAACTATAAATCATGTATACAATGTTGATTTGTTTAGCAAAAAACCATTGATTATGAGAAAAAATCTCTCAAATAATATTTTGGTATGAGATTACTTTATTTAAGATGTTTGCATCGAGCAACAAGGTTCTCCCAACACAATTCGTTCAGGGTCAGGAGCCTAATCCATCTTAATATTTGGCATGTGCACATATGATTTTATTAATCGTGTTCTACCATACGCAAAGATGGATCACCAATTGAGGTTGAGGATGAATGTTAGATTTCCTAACATTAGGGGAAGATATGTGTTGCAACTAAAAATTATGTGTGAGGTAAACTATCTAGATCCTCGTTAAAAAATGTGAACTTGTTGTCTAAGAGATAATTCATTTGAAAAATGTTGCAAGTAATTTTCCAGATGTATTTCTTAATCTATATATTAATTAATCTACAAATGCTCCAAAAAAATATTCCTTGAAGGACAGACGTAGTGCACCAAAAGTGTGATAGACCAATTGATTCTAAATGTAAAACTCCTTAAAGAAGGAGAGGAGTAAATTATAAAAATGGTCATTAATAATAAGGTAAGTGCTTTGAAAGAGCACTATGACTTAACATTTCATAAAACCTTTGAAAAGGTTTGGGTACATGAAAATGATATAAAAAAAAAGAAGAGATTTCGACAAGTTATGTCGTATTGTAATCGATATCATAATGACCGTTGACGGTATATTTGATATGAAGTAGAACTCGATGCTATAAATGGTTATGAAGATCTTAAATTTGAACTTGTCATATATTTTGGACAAATAAATAATAGGCCAAATAAAATGCACTATTAATGTATATTTTGTTTCACTTAGAAAAGTGATGTTTTTGAACTTATAGTTCATAGATCAAAATATATGTAAGTGGGGTACAAATGAATCATTGTGCGAAAGTATAATCGTAAGATATAAAATTAGGTTTTTGCCTCAGGGCATAAATAGTTTTCTCAACAATCCTGACATTATTAAATGGAAATATATTCTATAGTGGTGGATGTAATAAGACTTGTTTCAATCTGGCAATAGATGAAATGCTTCAATATGAATAATGATTGATTATTACGTCTAACTAGGCGATGGAGATTATATGAAAATCCTTAATAGATTTAAAAGGTCTCCAAGCAATTCCATTGAATATCCAATGGTTTTGAGATTGCTTAACACAAAGAAAGAATCTTTTCAACCTAATGAAAATTATTTAAAATGTCATGTATTAGAGCAATTGGTGCACTTAAAAATTGTTGGTTATGCAAATGCTAGAAGATGTGTGATTTTCTTTTAGAAAAAAAAGACGAGCTTCAATAAAATTGATTAATCTATCATGAGACAGAAATAATTTGATTATGTAGATGCAGAATATTTTTTGATCTACACAAGACTCGATTGCAAATGAGCTATTTGCTTACATATGGAGGCACACCAATATCTTGACACTGAACAAATGTTGGTTATCACTTCTTCAAATCATGCAGAAATAATACTGATCAATGAAGTAAGTTGGGGTGTGTTTGGTTGGGATCATGATCTATTATATTCAGAAAATTTATGATTTTCCAGCCACCATATAAGACAAAATTTATAGCTCAATTGAAGGGAAGATACAATCAAAAAGAGATAAGACAAAGATAGTTCACCAAAAGTCTCTCCCACATGATCTTCAACAGAATGGTGAGATAAACGTTCAAAGACATATAAAAGTGATAATCATGTAAACTTACTCACTAAATATTATTAACATCAATATTTTGGAAGTTGTAATAAAAAATTTAAATGCATTATTTTCGAGATATCAAGTGAAAATTTTATTAAGTGAGAAAAATACGTGTTGTACTCTTTTTCTTAACCATTGTTTTGTTTCAATTGGGTTTTCCTGGTAAGGTTTTTGAGGAGACAACGTTCAAAGCGTATTAAAAGATGTGTCTACTCTTTTTCTTTCACTAGAATTTTTTCTCAGAGGGTATTATTTTCCTATAGATGTTTTAACGAGATATATTATCTATTGTCCTCCAAGCAGGGGGGGGGGGGTATAAAATATTATAGTCTGGATATTCACTACACCGAAAATTCACTCACCCATTATTCTCCATTATTTTTCTCATTATGAAGAAGACCATAACCTCCATCTTTATAACGATTATTCTTGTAACATTTTGGTTTCATAACCTCCAAATTATATTTATGTAAATGTCATGTTTATGACTAACCTATTGTAACTCTATGTTTCAATATAAATATAGGCATAAGAGTTCATATTGTAGACACTTGAAAATTGTTGAACACTTGAAAGAAAGAAAGTTATCTCATATATTTTCTCTGGTCTTATATTTTCAATGTCTTCATCTTTATATTGTTATTTTATTCTCTAGTTTTGTTGCATTTTTTTTTTGTATAATGAGAATTTTTTTACAATGAATAAAGGTTAGTCATTAATGATTCCTACGGTGATAATTTGAGTGGGATAATAATGCATGTGGATTAAAATATTATAAATAAATTAATTGCTCCAAAGTGGTTGTGATGTTAATTTTGATATAAGATGCTCTAATGATTTTATGCATATACTTTAATATTCTTTTAAGTGTTTACGCAAAGAATGGCTAGGGTAAATTGAGGTGAGGCCATTTTTCAATCACTGTTGCTCCTAGATCCATTGATACTTGTGGTATTATAATTGAACAGTTATTCCTTCGGTTTAAAAATAGTGAGCAGCTTCTAGATTTATTGTTACTTTTAGTATTATAATTTTAATAGTTACTATTTCGGTACAAAAAAATAGTAAGAAATATTTGGGTTATATAATGTGATATCTTGTGAATCCGTTTACCTACAAATAAGGTATAGTTTATAAATTGAAACTTATCTTTAGGCTTAAATTTTAGGAATATAAGACATGACATATTAGTTGAACCACAATTAGGAGCTTGATTGTAGCAATTTGATGAGTTTTTGTTAGGTTAGAAGTTTAGTAATATGAGTGTCTACAAATTTGTGTGGTTACAAATATTGCATAATTGTTAGATTGAGAACATTCCGAAACTTTGAAAAAAGGGAAGGAAAAATCTTGAGGATTTGTGACACGGGTTAGACATTCAAGGTATGTTATGATTTCCAGACTTGTTCAAAAATGTTTTTCTAATTATAGATTAAAAATAAAATAGATAATGGGTAAGGGTGAAATATGGGGGTCTCATACCAATGGTGTGAAGGGCATTGTACGAGTATTGGTGTTTTAAAGGGAAAGTTTATTATTATAGTAGGCGGATGGTGATCCAAGAATTCCAAAACATATGGACACTAGCTGTTGTATTATTAAATGAACTCCTTGTGTGATTGTGTTTCTTATTTTAACTCGTACATTTATAATAGTTGAGGTGATTATACATTATGCTGATATTTTATTGATTAAGATGCATCATCATATCCTTTATTGAAATAATATTGTGCACATGCATTGATATAAAATTGAGTATAAGTTTGAAATGTGGAGACTGTCCGTGCTGGGATGATGAGATTTTAAGATTATAATTTGGGCACATTGAGATCGTATGTGCGGAAATTGTTTGATTTTACGATAGTGCATTGAGATCATTCCCAAACGCACGTTGAGATCATCTTTTCGGTATATGGACCTCGCCCGTCACCCATGGATCATGACCTCTGATGTATTCCCAAGGAGCATCATATATATATGATTGAGAGAGTATTGGGTATTTTGATGCAAATCATTTCATAACGTCATATTGCCTTGCATTTAATAACATCCTTGATAATTATGTGTTTGTATTAGTAGATGAAACTTGACTTGTAAGTTTAATATAGACTTGTATAAGTAAGAAAATTATTTTCTTATTTTAACCTCCGTTACTAGTTCTTCATTTCGGTCAATGAGCTATACTTGGTGCACGTGATTTCATACTCATACTACACTTCTTGAACTCATTTATGGTGCAGATTCGATAACGGGTTCAAGCACATCTGGTGGTGCGCTTTGAGTTCGAGCATGGAGTATTTTGGAGTTGTGGTGAGATGCTTGGCTGTTTCGTCGCCCACATCTCCCTCTATCTTTATTCATTATGGTTTTTACTATTCCGATAGGATATCCTTTATGTTTAGAGTCATTTAGTTTCAGACTTGCATCATATTTAGAAGTTCTTGTATTTATGCCACTAATTCTTTGGGTGGTGTTTTTAGTTTCGCGTGTTCGTACTTATAAGGAACTTAGTGTTTGAGATTTTATTTGTTGTTTACCTTTTTACCTTATTATTTAGTCAAAATTTGGTGAATTTTGTTGGGTTGTCTTACCTATTTGTTAAGAACATAGGTGCCATCACGACTTGTGAATTTGGATCATGACAAATTTGGTATTAGAGTCTTATGTTCATCGGTCTCATGAGTACAAAAGCAATGTCTAGTAGAGTCTTGCGGATCAATATGATGACGTCCATACCTATCTTCGAGAGGCTATATGACATTTAGGAAAATTCTATTCTTTCATTAATTATGTGCACACTTTACCATATTGAAAATCTAATTTGATTTCTCAATCTCTCTTAGATGGTGAGGACTCGTACATCAGTAAGTGGTGATCAGGAGCCTATTAATGTGCCTGATGGGAGAAATATTTGAGGTAGATGCAGGGGGCGAGGTCGAGATCAGGGTAGGGGTTGTATTACAGCACCTGTGGAATGCCAAGTACCAGTACCTCCTCAAGGAAATGATTGGACAGTACCTCATAATGAAGATGTTATTCACAGGGATGTGCAGTATTGTGTAGAGGGGGATGAACCAAATCAGGCTCCACTTGATATTATTGCCACCATACCTCGTATGGATGTCTTATTTGACAATAGCAGGGTGCTTCAGTTTTCTATGAGATTGACTTGAGATCAATCTATCATCAATTGAAGGTTAGGGCGGAGTATATCCCTGAGAATCTTTTCGAACAAGTTATGGCAATTTCAAACTTTTGGTGATCTCTTCCGGATTGTTTGATGCCCCAATACCTTTTATGGACTTGATGAATGGAGTGTTCTGTCCGTACTTGGATTCCTTTGTTATTGTCTTCTTAGACTATATATTAATATACCATATTAAGGTGGACCACGAGCATCATTTGAGGATTATCCTTAGGATTTTGAAAGAGAAGAAACTTTATTCAATGTTTTCAAAGTATGAGTTTTTGTTTAATTGGGTAGCATTCTTGAGGCATGTAGTGTCAAATAAAGGTATATATTGGATCCTAAGAGATACAAAGTTTTATAGGTCCTACAGGTTATTACCGGAAATTTTTTAAGGGCTTCTGTTCCATTGCATCCCCATTAACTAGATTGATCAAGAAGGAGGTGACCTTCGAACTGTTTTACGAGTGTGAGGTTAGTTTCCAAAAACTCAAGACATTATTGACTACTACATTGATTTTGACCCTGTTATATCCCGAAACTACACCCTATAATATAGGTTACAATCTCGGATTGTATTCGACGTACTCGACCTCTCAGAGGTCTTATACAAGCCCGTTCATATCAATTATCACATAATCATAGTGAAAAGAAGTGCGAAATAAATACTTTTCATAAAATATAATATAGTCTTCAAAAACTCTTTCATTAAAAGTAATAGGAAATACTTATTCTCATTCTCATCATCTTAAGACACAAGAATACTTCACACGACCCATACTTCAATATAAGAATATAGAAATAGTTAGTCTATTCCAATATTTTGAATGAAAAAATAAAAGACATATGTTCCCTCGAGTCAAGTGACTACATACTTCAACTTCTCTTGTACGATATTGTAAGTCCAAGTCTTCTCTTCACAAAGTTCTTCACCTACAAAGAACTATATAGATAGATATAAGTATGGAGTTAGTAAAACCACATGCAAACAGACTTTTATTGGAAATATGCATCTTTTCATTTAAAAATGATATTATAATCATAAGAACAACATTTATCAACTTAGAAACACATAAGATAACACACCACAAAAAATCACATTTTTATAACTCACTTTCCAGTAAGCTATATTCACTGTACATTGAATTAATGTAATTCCCTAATTAAAAGCTATCCTAAGAGTCACTTAAATCACACAAAGAGAGACCTTCCATACACCCTGTCTAGATGTGCCTAAACGACCCTTGAGATTACTCATAATGAGTCACATACACACTTACAAAGTATCATAACATCAAGGTGTGATTCTTATTCTAAAGGTGACTCTAAGTCTCACTTGAGTCAAGTATAAAGCGACCACCCATACAACCCCGTACACACATACTTAAGAGATCCAATAGACTCCCTATAATAGAATCATTCTCACTCAACATACCAACACATAGATGATATGACATTCTCCTTCCTAAGGCTATCAAAAGACCTACTTAAGTAAATCAAGAAGTTAACGTCTAGAGTGACCTCTTCAAGATTACATACATAGTCCTTAAGACTACCTAAGGCTTATATCAGGTCCACAACAACAAATATCTTCCCTAACTAGATTCATCCTCAAGACTTTCAAACAAAAGACATGAAGAGATCATCTCTTATGCCCTCTTCGCACTTTAGCTAAGGAATCCTTAAGTCACTTTAGATTAGGTACTTATTTATTTACATACTCCATAACATAAGTAATTAGTTCATTAGTTAATTAAGACTCATACATCACATAAAGGACTTCAAGTAATGGTCTTAGACAAGACCTAGGAACTCCAAATAACACCTTCAAGTCTATTGTGCAATGACTAGATATTATCCCATACCACCACCACCTAAACCTCATAAACTTCTCTAATACTAATAGGTATTCCATATGATGAGAATAGGAAATAACCGACATTGACCATAATAGCTAGACATGGAATCCGGAGTTCTATCCTACTCCGATTAGGTTGTTCTACTTGCCAATGGTAGAATTTGGACACATCCCATGTAGGCACATGGTTAAGAAATATGAACGACTTTTTTGTATTCTAGTCTCATACATAACTAGAACTAATTCACTTACCATATTCACTCGACTCTATCCTTTTTTTCTCATAGATTAATTTTCACATTAGGTTCACATAAAAAGGTTCCATAACAAGTTCATAACCCAATCACATTTACCCTACCAAAGAAGGTCCACTAGGGCTATCTCACAATGGAGACAAGAAGCTCACGATGACTTTCCTAAGGATTAATATGATGTTGTTCATGCCAATTAACCTTAAGTCTATCATTCTTTTACTTTGAAGGATATCATTACGACTTACAACTTCAACAATCTCAGCATTACCACTTAAGTCAAGGTTTTCACATAAAAGACACTCTTAAGTTCATTGAAGTCACATGTCCTTCATTCATTCAATATTAAGAGTTCTAACACCCTAAATAAAGACATCACATATTCATAATCATATATACATCAAGCAAGAGACACAAGTCAACCAAGACAAGACACCACATACTTAACTTTTACCCATAATGCAAGTCATTCTAGAAGCACCTAGAAACAACTCTAACATCTTCAAGTCATCTTATATACTATCATAACATTATCAATGTAATAAAATCATATACCCAAGTAGGAATAACCAAGACTCTACTCTAACACTACACAAATAATGTCAAAGACATAGTCTAACATGTTCACCTAAGACAACATGAATAGAAGAACACATATATGACTCTACATGTAGATATATGTTGTCATGCTTCACATAATAAAACTACATAATAGTCATATAACTTCAATTAGTTGTCAACAAGGCAGAGATCATCATATTGCATAAAGTAACGCCGGCAAGGCCACATCAATTGCAAGTAAAACACATAACACCGTCATCATAAGTGGACCATACCAATTAAATATAACCAACATCAAAATAAAAGGTATAGGGAATAATACCCCCACATCATCCTCAACACTTCAATCTAAAGTCAATTTACTTAATTCGATAACACAAGACCCTTACCCAAAGCCATAACCAATAATTCTACATAAAAACTATAATAATCAATGAATTAGGTCAAATCAATGTAAATTAGTCAATCTAATACAACCTAGATATCAATTAAATACAATTATTACAACAATGAATAGCCCACATAAAACTACATAAGAATGCATCAACAATAGATCAATATCAAGTAATCCAAAACTTTGTCAAAATCTAGGGTTCATCTTATTCATGGGTTCATAGGCAATTTAGATTAAAATCATCAATACAATATCAATTAAATCATTATTCGATGTTTAGAAATTATTTATGCAAGAACCCATGGTAGAATCATGGAATAGGACATTTCAACTTTAGAAACTTTGATAACATCTTGAGAATTGGGGCTCCTTGATAAAGAGAGTTTCAAGGATAAATATACATACCTTTATGAATATAATTCTTCACTTAGATTATGAATTTCCACTCGAAACGTCACCTCCAAGTTTTTCCTTGATTTGGACTTCAATGGAGACTTTGAGAGAACTCTAAGTGATTTTGGGGTTTTGATTTGGAAGAATGAAATATTCTTCATGTTAAACACTCATATACACATTTAAAATACCCAATATACCCCTTAGTAAGCTGACAATACAAATATTTAGAAGTGGGGTGAATTTACAAGTTCACCCCTTGACATAAGAGTGACTGTACGCAGGCACAAAGCCAGTCGACGGACTACCCATCGACGAGGCGTATGCCCACTTACGGGCGTGTTGGGAACCGTCGATGGGTTCACAGTCTGAGAAATTGTATCCTTGCCACCAAGTATATGTACCTACCCACTCCCATCACCTACAGGGCGTCGACCGGGCTACCAGCCGTCGATTGCCTTCTGTAGGTGGACTGCCTTTTGGCAGTTTTGGCCACCAACTTGGGTCCTTACTCATGGACCCTTGGTTGGTCCTTGGGGATAATTTATCAAAAGTTTCAAACCCAAATAAAATAATATATGATTTTAACACCTCTCACAAAAATTTCATCCAAAACGAACGCGTAAAACTTGACAAAACATGTCTAGACACACAAGGACATTTCAAGGCACATCTTTCAAACATCATGGATATTCTTAGACGTTTAATCTCCAAACTCCACGAAACTTGACACACTACATATAAATGATATAATAACTCATTTAAGGACCTTAAAACCTCATGAATCACACAATAACATATGATGCACATAGGTGATTTAGCCGTCGAACGTCTTAGTCGTCCTTTGACGTTTGACTTCCTATGCAGCTAATACTTTAGATACTGCCTCTATATAATATATTATACCTACTTAGGACCTTAAAACATAAATACCAACATTTTAGTTTGTACTTCACCTAAGTCATTTTCGGGGTCTTATAGACCCTACCCATAGAGGGAGTGGGTTTTGTTGTATATTGTGTTTCTTCTCTGATTGGTCTTGGTTGTGTATTAATGCAGAAAGGAAAGGTGATAGTTTATTCTTTGAGTAAGTTGAAGTTTCATGAGAAGAACTATCCTATAAATGATTTTCAAATGGCGGCTGTTGTGTGTGCCTTAAAATTTTGGAGGGATTATCTTTATGATATACATTGTGAGGTGTTCATCGATCATCGTAGTCTCTAGTATATATTAAAAAAGAGGGATATCAATTTGAGGCAGCAGAGATTGTTGGGGTTGCTCAAAGACTACGACATGGGTATTCTTTATTGTTCGGGTAAGGCAAATGTCATTGCAGAGATATTGAGTCGGATGGCGGTAATTATGGGTAGTCTAGCCATGTTAAATGTTGGAGAGCGTCCTTTAGATAGGGATGTCCAACCCTTGGCCAATGACATTGTCGGACTTGATATTTAGGATATGGTAAGGAGTTAGCTTATATGGAGTCTACGTCATCCTTTTTGGAGCAAATTGGGGCTCAACAGTTTGATGATGGCGATTGACGTATGATTGGATACAAGGTATTAAAAGGAAAAGCCAAGGCTGGAATTCTTGATAGTGAGGGAGTTTTGAGGATAAAAGGCTGAATTGTATTCCTTGTACCAGTGAATTGACTAAATTGATCGTGGAGGAGGCGCATAGTTAGAGGTACTCTATTCATCCGAGGGCTACTAAGATGTATCCTGACTTGAAACAACATTATTTGTGGTGACCTATGAAGAAGTACATGATAAATTTTGTATCTTGGTTATTGAATTGTCAGCATGTGAAGTATGACCACCAAAAGCCTGGAGGTATGACTCAGAGGATGCCTATACCTGAATAGAAGTTGAGCATATTGCTATGGACTTTGTGGTAGGGTGTCCATGTACATTGGGTATGTTTGATAATATATGGGTCATCGTGGATTGACGGACTAAGTGTGCACACGTTGTATTTGTTCAGACTACCTATAATTGTAAGAATTAAGCACAATGTATATTTGAGAGATAGTTCGCTTTCATGGGGTTCCCAATTCTATTATTTCATATCGTGGTACCTAATTAACTTCTCATTTTTGGCATTCTATCTAGAAGAAGTTGGGCAATCGGGGGGATCTTAGCATAATATTTAACCCTGAGACTCACGGTCGTCTGAACGGACTATCAGGTTCTTGACAACATTTTGCGGGTGTGTGTGATCGACTTTGGTGGTCAATGGGATCACCTCTTGCCATTAGCGGAGTTTTCTTTTAGTGTTATTTACCATTTGACCATTGGGATGGAACAATTTGAGGCTATGTATGGTAGGAGATGTCAATCTCTAGTTGGTTGGTTTGATGCATTTGAGGTTAGACCGTTGGGTACAAATTATTTGAGGGAATCCTTGGACAAGGTTAAGTTGATCAATGATAGACTTATCATAGCTTAGAGTAGGCAAAAGAGTTATGAAGATCTGAAGGTTTGTGATCTGGAGTTTATGGTAGGATAGCGGGTTCTATTAATGTTTCATTCATAAAGAGTGTGTTGATATTTGGAAAGAAGGACAAGTTTAACCCAAGGTATATCGGTCCTTTCGAGTTTGTGCAGCGTACTGGTGAGGTGGTGTGTCTGGTGTTCATCCCGTATTTCATATTTCGATATTGAAAGAGCATCATCATTGTGGTGCTCATGTGATTCAATGTGGTTCAGTGCTACTTGCTGAGAATTTGACTGTTCAGGAGGAGCCAATAACCATTTTGTCTAGGAAAAATCAAAAGTTGAGGTCGAAAGAAATTAGTTTAGCAAAGGTTCAATGAAAGCATCGTCTAGTGGAAGAGGCTACATGAGAGACTAAAGGTTCAATGAAAGCATCATCTAGTGGAAGAGGCTACATGAGAGACTAAGTCACACATGAGGAGTAAATATCCCCAGCTTTTTGAGCATTTAGGTGCATTCTATTTTTTACCATTTCAGGACGACCGTTTGTTTATGTGGTAGGTGATGTAACGACCCACTAGGTCGTTTTGAGAACTAGGACTAATATGAATTTTTCAATAATGTTTAAAGGGATATTTTAAACGATTCGGTAACTATGAGTATCTAGATAATGAATTTTCGTTACATGAGCATTACAGTTTAATAGATTGTGACTCACATCCATAATTAATGGTTTCCACATGACCATGAGTACAATAAAATTAACTAAAAAGGGATATAATGTTCCGTTACTCATAAGTCAAACAAACTGCGGCCGAAAATTTCTTAAAGAAAACTCGATCTCAACGTAGACAACATTTAATTGACTGTTGCAGGTATTATAACACATTAAATATCTCTATCTTTTGTTTTATTGGGAGTAGTTATGAATAATGGGAAGGAATAGACATGCTACTTTAGTTGGAAATTATGAATTTCTGTGAAAAACACTTTTTGACTATAATGAGAATTTTTGTACATTTAACAATGGTTTCATTAATGATTCCTACGGTGATAATTTGAGTGGGAAATGCATGGGATTAAAATATCATAAATACATCAATTGCTCCAAAGTGGTTGTGAGGTTAATCTTGATATGAGATTATCCAATGTTTTGACGCGTATACTTTAATAATCTTTTAAGTGTTTATGCCAAGAATAACTAGGGTAAATTGATATGGGACAATTTCTCAATGACGGTTGCTTCTAGATTCATTGTTACTTGTGGTATTAAAATTGAATAGTTACTCCTTTGGTGCAAAGACAGTGAGCAGCTTCTCGATTCATTGTTACTTTTAGTATTATAATTTTAATAGTAACTACTTCAGTACAAAAAAGTAGAGAAAATATTTGGGTTATATAATGTGATATCATGTGAATCCTTTTACTTACAAATATGGGATAATTATAAATGAAGACTTAACCTTAGGCTTAAACAATAGGAATATAAGATGTGACATTAGTTGGCACCACAATAAGGAGCTCGATAATAGAATTTTTTTGAGTTTTTGTTAGGTTAGAAGTGTAGTAATATGGGTATCTAAGAATTCGTGTGCTTACAAATATTGCATAATTGTTAGATTGGGAACGTTCCGAAACTTTTCAAAGAGGAAAGAAAAAATCTTGAGGATTCGTGACATGGGTTTGACATCCAAGGTGTGTTAAGATTTCCAGACTTGTTGAAGAATATTTTCCGAATGAGAGATGAAAAACGGAACAGACAATGGGTCAAGGTGAAAGATGGGGGTCTTGTTCCAATAGTGTGGCGGGCATTGGTACGAGTATCGGTGTTATAAAGGAAAAGTTTATTACTATAGAAGGCGTATGGTAATCCGAGAATGCCAAAGCATATGGGAATTAGCTAATGTATTATTGAATTGAACTCCTTGTGTGATTGTGTTTCCTATTTTAAGTCATATATTTGTAATAGTTGAGGTGATTATGTTTTATGCTGATATTTGACTGATTAAGATGCATCATCATCCCCTTTATTGAAATAATATTGTGTACATGCATTGACATGAGACAGAGTATAAGTAGAGCACGTGGAGATCGTTCGTGCTACGGATAGTGTGATATTAAGATTATAATTTTTACACGTGGACACCGTCCGGTGGAAATTGTTGATTTATAATAGTGTGTTGAGATCGTCAGCAAAGACACATGAAGATTGTTTGTGTCAGTAGATTGAGCTCACGAGTCCCCAATGGGTCCAGAAGTCTTGATGTATTTCCGAGGAATATCAAGTATATACGAGTGAGAGAGTACTGGGTATTCTATGACATATAATTTTATGGTTTCATATTGCATTACATCTCATGACATCTTTCATTCTTGATGATTATGGGTTTTTATTGGTGGTTAAAATGTACTTGATATTTTATTACATTTATTTTATGAAACTTGGCTGGTAAGTTTAATATAGACTTGTATAAATAAAGAACTTATTTTTCTTCTATAAACTTCCATCATTATTTCTTCCTTGTCGGTCAATGAGATATATTGGTTACACGTGATTTCAGACTCATACTACACTAGTTGCCATCTTTTGTGGTAAAGATTTAATTCCGAGTATAAGCACATCTCGTGGATCTTTTTGAGTCCGAGTTTGAAGTCTTTTAGAGTTGTGGTGAGTTGCTTGGACGTTCCATTGTCCACACCTCCCTCTATCCTTATTCATTATGTTGTTTAGTATTCCGACAAGATGTCCTTTATGTTATGAGTCATTTAGTTTTAGACTTGAATTATATTTAGATCCTCTTCTACTTATGACACCAATTCTTGTGGTGGTGTATTTAGTTTTCCGCATTCGTACTTATAAAGAACATAGTGTTGGAGATTTTACTCGTTGTTTACCTTTTTACTTTATTAGTTAGTCAAAATTTGGTAAATTATGTTGGGTTGACTTACCTACTGGTTGATAACATAAATGCATCACAACTTCTTAATTTGGGTTGTGACACAAAATATATAAAGGTTTAATTTAGTGACTTATTAAGAATGAGAGAATCATGAACTTTAAATTTCAAATAAAAAAATTTAGGTTTTTACTTTCCAACAAACTTAACATAGATAGATAAAACTTCCAACACTTGTTGTTGACGATTGAATGTGGTAGATATCTAGCTAAATAGTCAAAATCTATGCATATTTAGTTTTACACTACAATTATAGAAAGTCTAATTCATTTTTGTACTTTTTCTATATTGTTTAATGAACCTAGTATCAAATCTGACTATCGCATCTTCAATTTAGTTGAATTATGTGTTTTAGGATTTGGTTATAATAGTAGCAATAGTAGTAGCACTACTTCTATTAGCAGTCAACTCAACGAAGGTCTACAACATATAATGGGGGAGGGGGTATCAATGACAACAACTGGTTTGTTGAGCCTTTGTATTTTTGCAGTGTCCAATCCATCTGAAAGAATTTAATAAATTAAAAAGTAAAAGATAAGCAACACAAAATGTAACAATCGGGTTCCGTCATTATAGGAATTGCAACAGGGGGAAAATACGGCCTGAATACTATTAGGAATTTACCATCCTTTTCCAAATCCGATGGAAATCAAAGTATTTAAGGCTTAGGGAAATATGAAAGAATTTGGGTGGAGTAAATAGGAATTTGATTACATAATTGGTTAGTTAACTTGTTAAAGAATTCCTTCATCTTTACGGAATTGAATTTGGATAAATAGATCTATAGAAATCGATCTTAGTGTAAGTGATATTTTATGAGCGTAGGGGGTTAAGAGTGTGTTGTAAAATGATGAAACTAAAATTCCTGTAAAAAGGTTATATCCCTAAGGTGTTAAGAGTGTGTTATGATGAGATTAAGGGGTTAAGATGGGCGTCAAACTAGAGAGCAAGACTAGAATTGAAATTATTGGTTTTTGAAATTTTTAAAATGATGGCTCACTGGTCCAAAAGGTGAAATTGCAGGGACGCTGCTACAAAAGGATCGGGGCCGCTGTAGCAAGATAGACGTAGATTAAGTCGTAAATAAAACCCCAAAACGCATTATTTGACACTATTTTACTTTTAGAGATGAAGAACGACACATGGGCTATTCCAACTCATTTTCAAAAATTTTGAAGCTAAAGGTAATCTTTTTACTCGTTAAATTCAAATTTTGATATGTAGAACATAACACAATGGGTAATATTGATGCGGAAGGGCTTCTTGATAGATTCTATAGTGTAATTAACCCTAATTTGACTAGTTGAGATCATTGATTTAATCTAGGGTTCAAAGAATTGTTAGTAATCCAAATTAATTAGCTATTGTTTGTAGACCAAGAAAAAATGAAACAAATCCGGAAAGGGAAGGATTAACATTCTTAGAATTTCATGCTTGTTTTGACGAAGGTGATGTTTGTGATTTCACGATTGTGTGATGTATGAAGGTGCTTGCTTCATTATAATACTTGTATGTTTATTAATGTTTCAATATTGATCACGTTTGTTATAACTGAGATAGATGAATAATTTAGGCATGAAATCATGATGCAATTGTATGATCTTGACGATATACTTGTGATTGGGATTGTGGTGTGTGAATGGGGATGAATTGCCACCTTCCGGAAAGCTTATTGGGATCGGTTGCCACATTCCTTCAAGCTAACTGGGATCGGCTTCAAAATTCAACCATAACTTATGATCGATTGCCATATTCCAACATAACTTAGGATGAGTTGCCATGCTCAAGCATAACTTTTGATCGGCGGCCATGTTCCGACAAAACATGGGATCGGAATTCCATATTTTGGAAAACTAACTGTTTGGGTTTGGGTTCACTGAAGGTACCATTGACGTGTAAAGCATGTGAAATGTGTTAACAATTTTTTGTATTGATAAGGTTATTTAGGTTTGTATATATGCATGTGCTTATAATTTTTGTTTGACTTGTTTACATTGCACTAGTAGGATAACTGCGTGATCCTACAAGTAGACGATGGTTGTGTACTGATTGTGTACTTGCTCTTATTTTTATTTAGTACAGGGAATCTCACTATTGATGAACGTTGCTTAGGATATTAGAAATTATCATATCGACCTCAGAGGTGAGCCTCATCTTTCGAGCTTCCATGGAGTTCTTCATTAGTCTAAGTCCACCATTTCCTGACTTAGACCGCTGTCTTAATTAGTTTAATAGTTCATTAGTACTCTCTTATTTAGATATGGATATCATTAAATAGTATAGGTTCATTGACTTCCACATTCTAGGTTTATTTTCCGCGATGTTCAGTTGATTGGATCCTTGTTAATTTTAGCATAACATCTTAGTCATTTAACTTTATTTTTTAACTTAAATGCCTTAGTTTAGATTAATTGTTTTAGTTGGACGGTAGTACTAGTTCTCCAAATGGGTTGTAAGTGTCAGTGCAAATTACAAAGATTTTTGGGCCCTGATATGTTAGTATCATAGCTTAGGTTCATTGATCTCGATGTACCAAAACTATTCTAATAGAGTCTTGCGGAATGGTAGAGGGAAACATTTAAGTTACTTTGAGAGAATATAAGACTTTAGGAAATCTCCATTTTTCACTTTTTTCCATAGTTTTATGACTTGATTCCAATTGGTATATGTCGATTCAAATAGGTATGTGACTTCTTTCGCTCTTTTTTACTCATATGATTAATACTAGATATAACGACATTAGGCTCGTAGCTCGCATCAATGCTCAAACTAAGGAACCCACAATGAGAGATCATATTTGATGCATAGGCAGAAGAAGACACGGGTAGAGGTCGTGGCAGAGTTGCGCCTGCTATGAATGAGGTACTAAATGACCATGTACTGATGAATGGGAACCCTCCGGCACATATGAAGATATATAGAAGGAAGTTAAGAATCAAAGATGTTGAGGAGATGGAACAAGAGAAAGGAGTGCAGGGTTAAGCTACATGAGTCCCTCCCATCGATCCACTCTTAGGTAAACAAATCATGTGATTCTTGAAAAGGTTTGCTGGTCTAGGGGAGCTTCCACCAATTCAAGCCCATACTAATCCTTTTGTAGCTAGGATGGTTCCCCTAAAAGGTAAAGTGTGAGGTAATGATACCTTCACTCATCCTATGTTAGGTTTTTTTTATGCCCGATAATGAGCATGATTGGTATTTCTTTGTTCACACACTGGAGATGCATATGAGTTCATCTTGGATTGTTATGAGAGGCTGCATAAATTATATATTGTTCACAAATATTGGGTTGAGTTTTTGACCTCTCAACTTCAAGGGGAGGCCAAGCAAGGGTAGAGAGATTACATGGATTGCAAATCTTCTACATACCTCTACATACTTGGACTTGATTTCATTCCTTATTTGTAAAGAACTATGTGCCTAGGACCTTGAGGGATCGCAAAAAGGATAATTTTACGGAATTATATCAAGGTGGAATGTTTGTGGCTGCTTATGAGTCCATGTTTCATGCTTTATCCATATATGCTACAAAGTTGGTTACTATCGAACAAGTGAGGATATGGTTATTTGTTAGAGGTTTGAATTCTTAGTTGCAAGTTTAGTCTGTCCAAATGAATTTTGTAGGGAATAATTTCTATGAGGTAACAAATTATGTTAATAAACTGAAGGGGTGAGGGGTGATGGTTTATACAAGGCATTGTCTAAGAGGGCGAAGAATTCTTGATATTTTCAAGGCTCTTATGCTAGAGGAATCGGTCGACCAATGCTCATTGTAACCCCTCTAAAATGAATTAGGTTAATCTAGAGCCTAAAATCTGTATCATGAGGTTATAGATTCCTAAAATTGTTAGTAATAGTGTTAGAAGTCAGTTTGAGGAGTTTGGAAGAGTTTAGAAGTGAAATGTCCATGATGTCCGGAAACTAGTCGAAGTTGAACTAGTGTGTAGTAGTCTTTTGCAGTGAGGTTTTGAGGTATGGTATGAATTTTAAATTTAGTATTTATGGTTCCTACACATATTCTTACGTGTACAGGGTTCAAAGGTCCAAGAACTACGCCCCAAGGACCTGCCAAAGTGTTCTTGATGAGGACCCAAACATGGGCAAATGAAGTTTCCGGGGCAGCCAAGATATGATGCCCAAGGCGCGTAGCACAGCCTTAACTAAAATGGGAAAAAGTTTTCCATGCGACGTGGGTCCGACACGAACCATTTAGTCTCAAAAGATTTCGGAACAAAGAATTGGAAGTGCCTCCGGGACGCGCAGCCAAGTCCCAGATTTGGTTGCGATGTTGTTAAGTAAAATTAGAATTGGTTAAATGTTCCTATATGTTCCCTGGAATTTTGGGGACTTTTTATTCACGGTTATTGAGTCTTTTTGAACCCCACAAGTCTCTAATTAACCATAACCCTCAACTCAAAAAAAAAAACCTCTTGATTCATTCTCTCCAAAACCTCCATTGATGAACCTTTGAAGCTCCTAGAAAGAAGAATGATTTTCCAAGTTTTTCTCCATTGATTTCATATTTTTTTCTTCACATAAGGTATGGTTTCATCCTCGAATCTTCTTTCTTCAACGAGCCAAACATCAATGTGTTTTCCAAGACATTTGAGAAGAAGAATTCTCCTATTTTTATATAAGCCATGGTTGTTGCATAAAACATTTTGAATGAATGATTTATGATAAAATTGATGTTAATTAAATGGTTTTAGACCAAATTCGTTATGAACTAATGCAAATAATTAAATTGTTGACTATATTCTGGGTGATGTGATCATAACTCTATTGTATTGATTTATTCTGTAGATTACTTTGGGCTATTGAATTATGTAAGAAGAATGTTAGAATTTTATGTTGGCTATCCTAATTTGATGAATTTCATATTGTATTAAGTTGAATCATTGTATAGTTTATTAATTGTTTGGATTGGAGTATATGGTTATTGGTAAGAGCCTTTGTGTACTGATTTTTTTATGGATTGGAGGTGTTGTCTTTGGAATGGTGGTATATTGACGTAACCACTTCAATATTATGTAGTATAGGCATTGAATTGCTATTATTGGTATGATCCACTTATGGGGGCGGTTCTTATGTTTTATATTTGTGATCAATGTGGCCTTGTCGGCATTACTTTATGAATTGTGAAGAATGTGGACTTCTCGACATTACATTATGAATTATGATGTTAGCATGTTATAACTTGGATATGTGATCATTGTGCAGGTCTATATGACTTATGTGTAGATGTGAAGTAAAAGCATGTGTTCTTCAAAGTTGATGATATGATCTATAGAAGACTATAGTGATGTCTTCATGTGTGTATACTTCATGTTGAAATGCAAACCTTCCTAGTTGACTATATGAGTTAGATGATGAACTATTAAGATGTTTCTATATAAGTGTGTAGGGTGACTTGTAGTAGACTTTGTTGTCCCTATGTGCTACTTGGGATGATATTGTACATGTGTTAAGATGATTATATGTATGTCTTGTTTAGGTAGACATATGTCGCTTTACTTGATACATGTAGAATGCGAATATGATTCTTGACTTAGTAGGATAAAGCACTTTGGTCATGTATGAGTATGCATGATTTAAATATGCTCTTGAACATAGTTAAGAGGGTCATTAATGTGGAACCTTCAATGTACATAGGAGGTTATGATGTCCTTAGATAGGAGGTTATGATATCCTTGAAGCTGAAAGCCGTAATGGTATCAATCTTGTGTGAATGATGGAATTCGGGTTTGGTTAGCTAGAACGGTATGAAATCATCCTTAGGAAAATCATGAAGCTATCCTTTTTAACCATTTTGTGGAAGCCCTACTGGACCCCTTTGGTACGGTGAATTATCTTTTGATTGTTACTTCTATATGACACCTCTTCATATGCCAGTAGATTGAATTGCTCTATGAGAATAAAGGTTAGAGTCGATAGAGTATGCTTAGGGAGTGACTGTACATTATTGAGACTAGAGTACAAAGAAAACCTTGATATTCCTTAACTATGTTGCTACATGGGGTGTGTCCTAGTTCTAGATTTGGCAAGTGGAACACCCTCCATATGAGTAGGGTAGACTCAAGATTAAATGCCTAGCTAGTATGGTCTAAGTTGGTTATTTCCTATTTTCATCACGTGGGACACAATCTAGTGTTGGATAAGTTCTACAACGTTTAAGCAGGTCAATGGGACATTATCTAGACATTACATGAGTAGGCTTTGAAGATGCTAGTGTGTAATTTTCCTAGGTCTTCTCCAAGACCATTACGTGAAGTCCTTAATTGTGGAATGTCTCTTAAATGGTTTAATGAGTATAGTAACTAAGTAACTTGCATGCAAATGAAATGGTACTTCTCTAGAGTATTTTTAAGGATTACTTAGGTAGGCTTGGAGAGGGTGTATGGGTGGTCTGTCCATGTCTTACTTAGGTGAGTCTAGAGTAATCTTGGTAGGGAGTTTAGTTAATAAAATGTGAATAAGCTTGTCTTAGGTAGTCTTAACAATCACTTAGGTGCGTGTGAAGGGGTCGTATGGGCGGTGTCTTCATATCTCCTTCAAGTAAATCATTGAACAATCTTTGGTAGAAGGGTCTCATGTCTATGTGTTTTGGAGTGATATTGATGCTATATTTTGGAATGTGACTTAAAGATGTTTATGTCGACTTGTAAGCGACTCTTATACTTGTCTTTTGAAGGTTTCTTCAAAGAGAGCATGTTTTATACAAATTTCCTTTTAGCATGGTTTTAATTGCATGTCACCATACTTAATGAATTCTAATATACTAATTCCATATATTTTTTTTCTAATCTCTAAAGGTGTGGGTGGAATTTAAGAGGAGTCATTGAAGTGAAGCTTGGACATTAGTGTTCATTCAAGCAAAGTTGTGGGATGTCCTCAATTGATTCGATGACATTATTATGTTTATATTTCTTGTTAAAGATACTGTGATAGACTTTTAGATATTTCTATTGTGTTGACGTATGAGCTGTGAACCAAGATATCCGTGTGTCTAAGATGGCGACTTAGATACTTAGTATTTCCTATGATTTTCTAAAAAAAAAATTTGAAGTATTATTCTGCACTACTTTTCGTACATGTATGCAATGAATGTTGTCAATGTGCTTGTACAAGACCTCCAACAGGTTAAGTATGCCGTGCCATGATTTAAGAATACCATTTCTTCTAGGGTATACTCTCGGGTTGTGAAAAATATGGTATCATAACATAAGTTTTAGGAGTTGTCTTTAGGAATTCGAACCACGTCTAGTAGGGTCTTGTTCATCGGTATGAGTCACGACACATTTATGAGCGAGAGTCTATAGGATGATAGAGTTTAACTTTCTTCATCATTCTTGTGTCATTCCAATAGAGTTGAGGGTATAATTGTCTATTCTTTATTTCTTGTATTTTTTTTAGCAGATAACTACAAGAAAAATGGTTGCAAGAAGGATGAAAGAGGAAGGAGTGAAAGAGAGAATTCCCCAAGGTGGTGATACGCTCAAACTTACTTCTCAAATAAGAAGTAAAGCGGTCGTGTCAAGTAAGTAACCAACTAGTGAGGTTGGGATCGTCCCCACGAGGAAAATAATCTAGACTTAACTTCAACCTGTTATTACTATTGTTTGGTCAATGACTTCCTTGGAAAGTAAAAAACAATAAAAGGGGGGTTTCGAATTCTAAATGAATGAAAATAACTAACGCAATTGAAAGAGACACTTAACAACTTTGAATGTTGGATTTTAATCAATTAATCAAAGTAACTAGGGTTTACATGTTCCCCATAGGTTCATAACTTGATAATTCTAACTATAACAATTCTTTCCTAATATCTTGCATGCAAAGTGATAAGTTATGTATTTCTAAATCTTTGGTCCGGCATCTAGAAAATCTCACACCCTCATGGTCAACTCGAAAAAGTCAAGGAAAAAGAAATAATAAAATAAAAAAGGTTCTAGGGGTTAAATCCCACAACCCCTCAGCCAAGGAAGAGAAATTTCATAGGATATAAATTAAAAGGAATCAAAGGTGTTCGGGCTTGATCTTGGGTCCCCAAACCGTGTGGACCAAAATAAAATAAATGAAAAATTTAAGTGTTTTCCATGGGATTGGAAACCCGGTTCCCTTGCCCAAATTCCGTATTGATATATAAGTCATACGTGAATTAAATATTAAAGAATATTGCTGCCTACTTAGATCGAAATCTAGATCTTGGCATACATACAAGATGCATAAGGCTTGTACAACATATTCCTAGGAAGATATGAATCACTTAAACAAACTATGAACGAAGCATCATGGCTTATATTTATAGACACATAAGTCTAGCATACGTTTGAAAATAAGTTAACCTAAGATCTATGTAACGAAATGATGTAACCCTAGAAGGGTTAAGTAAGAATGTCAAACACACTAAATGACCAAGTGCATTGACACATGAGAAATGAACAATGAAATGATGAAATCAACAATGAAATAATGAAATGAACAATGAAATGATGAAAACCTAGAACTGTTAAAGTAAGAGTGTGAAACACACTTAATGACCAAGTGAATTGGCATATGATGAAATGAACATTTACGTGAAAAGGGATGAGTAATTATGAATACAAAATGTGCTAATGTTAATGAATGTGGTAACAACATGGTATGAGGCTAATGCAAATGATAAGAACAATCTCAAATGAGCCTAAGTAAATGTTACCAACACGTACTCACCTATGAGAGTGTAAACTTAATGAAGAGACTAATCTCTATGAACACTCTAATGAAAGTAATGACATAAACACACTTAATACTAATGATGAGATGAGATATCATCTATTGAGCAATGAGGTCCTCATACTAGAAGTAAGCTTCCATGACATATGAATTGTATGTAATAGAACTTTATAATGAGCACCGGTGATTCCACCTCTTTTCAGTGTGGGGGAGACACATTATTTCAGGATGCTCACATGATCTATGTCGGTTAAAGTTAAAGTTTCTAATGAATGAATGTGGCCAATGATACGCTCAAAATTATTTCTCAAATAAGAAGTGAAGCGGTCGTGTCAAGTAAATAACCTAACTAATGAGGTTGGGATCGTTCCCACGAGGAAAATAGTTTATACATAACTTCAATCTATTATTACTATTGTTTAGTCAATTACTTCCTTGGAAAGAAAAAATGATAAAAGGGGGGTTTTCTATTTCTAAATAAATGAAAATAACTAGCGAAATTGAAGGAGACAACTAACAGCTTCAAATGTCGGAGTTTAATCAATTAATAAAAGTAACTAGGGTTTACGTGTTCCCCACTGGTTCATAACTTGATAATTCTAACTATAACAATTCTTTCATAGTATCTTGCATGCAAAGTGATAAGTTATGTATTTCTAAATCCTTGGTCCGACATCTAGAAAATTCCACTCAACTCCTTGGTCCGGCTACGTGTGTTGCTATACTAACCCTTATCTTTACCTCATATTACGCATCATATTCGATATTTGACTAAGTTATTACCTCATACCAATCAATACTAGCCTATTAGATCGTATACACTAAATCTATGTTTGTAATTGTTTTCCTATTATCTACCTCCTTGGTCTGGCAAGTAGCATTAAGGCGAGGTCTAACATTGGCCATCTGTTAAAAAGACTTCTAAGCGAAAGAATTATCAATACATGCAAGACACTATTCTAGAAGTGTTATTTTAGTTAGGTTTTACCTCATTATTCGCATATGGTTCCCATAACCCTAGTTATGGAATTTAGTTACCCATAGTCATAATAACAATATTCAAATATATGATATAAGAATTCATGCACTTACTTCAATGAGAAAGAGTAAAATCCAAAAGTTCGCTTGTTTAATCAACAAAAATCACCAACAATCAATTATTGAAATTAATTGAAGAACAAAGATTCTCCAAAAGTGTAACAATAATGCTCAAGTCTAATCCACAAAATAAGCTCAAAAATCAAGAGTCTAACAAAGTGTCTAAAATAATCAAGGGTCTAACTAAGAGTCTAAAAATAATCAAGGGTCTAACCTCAAAAACGATATTTTTCGAACTACTTGTACAAAATGAAAACCTAATTAAATAAGGACTCTATTTGCTAGAAATCTGTCAAAACGCGGCTGGATCGACGGACCTCGCGACGGATCATCATGGACTCTGTCTTCCCATGCTTGTGCAATTTCTTCTACTAGTCTCTTCATTACCCTTGATGGATGGTATGACGGATCATCACAGACACAACGTCCGTCGAGGGTCTCCGTTCCAAAACAGTTGAACTCTTGGAATTTGGGTACTGGACTGCTTCTTTGATCTTTATGACGAACCAGCAGAACGGACCGTCATGGCTACGACGGTCCATCATGCACTCCGTAACCCCACACTTGGTCACTCTTCCCCATCTTCCTTCAGCAGTTGCAGTACGATGCCACCTACGGACCGTCACGGGCACGATGAACTGTCACAAACTCTATAGGTGATACTTTTCTGTATTTCTCTCTAAAAAACCTCCGCATTTATCTTTTAGACAGATTTTCTGCAAATAAAGAGAAACTTACATAAAAATTAGTACAAAAAGGCTTTTGAACCCACTAAACCTAAGGAAAAAGCATTAAAAATACCGTGAAACCACGGTATATCAGCTAACCTCAAATGATTCACATAATGAAATGAATGATACCAAAGGTGCTAGAATAGGATAATCAAGAGGTGATCTAGACTTTTTTAATGACACTAGGTCATTCTTGATCATTGCACAACGAACCCGATGAAAGTCTTATACTATATCCTAGGTATAGCTGGTGTTCACACTAGCCGATGAATGAAATGAAATGAAGTACATATGAATAAATGAAGCAGACTATGTGTTTGATAAAGAAGGATCCCTAGTTGAGGTCCCATATGTTGAGCCCTCATTTTTGGGAAGTGTTGATGTCAAGTCCATGATTCTAAGGTTTCATGGCGTATGAACGAATGATATGAAAAATATTATGTGCTATATGCAATATGTTATGTGCTATGTGCAAGATGTTATTTTCTTTGTGCAATATTATAAGTATGATGATGCATGTTACTCTTATGGGATGACTTTCCTAATCCAAATTTGGAAAGCTCACTCACTTTTCTAGTCTAATTTTTAAAAGATCACTAACTTTTCTAATCCCAATTTTGCAAGTCTACTGACTGGACCTTCCATAATCATGTTGTTAGGAAAGAGATGTTCTTAATTATGCATATACTTGGTAGTACAACTGTGTACTAATCCGATACAATTCTACAATTTTAGGTGAAGGCACAGGTGGCTGCTAGAGCTTACAGGTTGACGTTGCAGCTATTTGGGCATGGAGCTTTCATCCGGATTTTGTAGGCCCTCATGCTTTCGATGATGTATATCGTTATTATCTAGCTTAGATGTAGGATATAGATAGTGGAAAATGTTCCACTAGTGTTTCTTTCCACTTTTGTTCAAACATTGTATTTGTGCCATTTTTGCAAAAATATGATAATGCAATTACGAACTAGTTCTTTCATTTGAATATATCTATACTAGATGATTGATTTGTGAACGCTTATGTTGTTAAGTAGTATGTATACATGTATATTAAGAAAACAAAAAGTTTGAAGTTTTCGCTAAAATTAACCTAGATAAAGTAAGTATAAGGTATGTAGGCTTGTCTGCGACCTCTGAGAGGTCAATGACGCCGATCTCGTCTGGGTCTAGACTCAGGTCGTGACACATTTATCTAGGTTGAAGTTTCAACATAAATAACCATCTTAACTATGTTGAAGATCTTATTTCAATCATAACTACACATACATGAAAAGGTGATTTAGCCTACTAAGTTAAGAATCACATTCGCATTCTACATGTATTAAGTAGAAAGACACAGGTCTACCAAAATAACACACACATATCATCATCTTATCACATGTAAAATAACCTCCAAGTAGCACATCGAGAAAACCGGGTCTAATACAAGTCACCCTACATACTTCTATAGAAATATCTTCATAGTTCATCATATAAATCATATAGTCAACTAGGAAGATTCACACTTTAATATCAAGTATACACACATGAAAATATCACTATAGTCTACTATAGACTCTATCATCAAGTTAGAGGAATACATGTTTCACATATACACCTAAGTCATATATACCTTAAAAATGATCACATATCAAAATTATAACATGCAAACATCATAATTCATAAAGTAATGCCGAGACAGACACATTCTTCACTATCAATAAAGTAATGCCGACATGGCCATGTTGATCACATATATAGAACATAAGCTCTGCCACCATAAGTGGACCATACCAATCGTCACAATTTAGTGCCTATACTAGAGAATGTAAAAGAAGTTGGGTCAACATACCACCATTCAAATATCAACACTCCGATCCATAGCCAAGTCAACCAATTATATCCATAAAGGCTCTTACCAATAGCCATACACTTTAATTCAAACCAATAATTAAACTATACAATATTCCAACATAATACAATATGGAAATCATCAAATTAGGACATCCTATATACAATTCTAACATGCTTCTTACATAATTTGATAACCCAAAGTAATCTACACAAGAAATCAATAAAATAGAGTTATGGTCACATCACCCATAATATAGACAAAATAGGAATTTCATGATTTGCACGGGTTCATAAGGAAATTATCTAAAATTATTCAATTATCATCAATTGTATCATAAATCATTGATTCAAAACGTTTTATGCAAGAACTCATGGCTAGATATCAAAATAGGAGAATTTATCTTTTGAAAAATCTTGAAAAACACTTTGAAGTTTGGCTCCATGAATCAATGGAGAAAACATGGAAAATCAGTCTTCTTCCTTGGAGCTTCAAAGCTTCGTCAATTGAGGTTTTGGATTGAAGCATTGAATAGGTTTTGTTTTGAGTTGTGGGTGTTACTTAATTGAAGACTTTTGAGGTTTAAATAGAATCAATAACTGTTAATAAGAAGTCCCCAAAAGACCCGAAACACCCCTGCACATATAGGACGATTTAACCAATTCTAATTTGACATAAAATGACGCGACCAAATCAGAGACATGGCAGCGCGTCGTGGAGGCACTTCCAATTCTAGGCTCTGGAAAATTTTGAGAAACAATAACTCGTTTCAGCCACGCGTCGCAGGGAAAACTTTTTGCCCTTTGATTGTAGGCTGCGATGCGCCTTTGGCCTCAAATCTTGGCTGCCCCGGCAGATTCATTGGCCCATGTTTGGGTTGTCATCAAGGACCCTTTGGCTCGTCCTTAGGGCATCTTTATCAGACGTTTTGACCTTTTTACATGTCACACTATGTTTAGGTACAATAAATAATCAATTTAAACCTAATACCATACCCCAAAACCCCCTACAAAACACTACGACACACTAGTTTAACTTCTACTAATTTCTAGACGTGTTGGATGTTTCACTTCCAAACTCCTCAAGCTGACTTCTAACACTATTACTAACTATTTTAGGACTTTATAACCTCATGAAACACATGTTACGATCTATCTTCACCTAATTCGTGTCAGAGGTGTTACATTATCCCCTACTTGGACAACATTTGTCCTCGAATAACACTTGTTTCATTTTAAACACTTTCAAGAGATAAGACTCAAGACTAGCAGATCATAAACATACCACACAATATACAATACATACAAATAGGAGGAACATCAACTCCATATAATCAAGAGACTCAAAACACAATACGGAGATTAACAACATCTACAATTCATTATTCAGTAAGACTCACATTCTTCTTTTCATATAGGAGGAACTCCATCTCCACACATTATAATTATCATATAAATCATTACAAACACATCATTGTAACCATTTTTTTATGAAGGACAATTTAGTCAAATTTCCAAATTCTTTACAGTGAAGTACTACATCTCTTACATTGAAGTATGCTAAATCATTCAATAATGTAACTCTTAAGCAATTTATGAAGGAAGTACGAAAATATGAAAGAAAAATACATATAAATTTATTTTATAACATAAAAGTAGTAAGATGCACAATTCGAGGAGAAAAAAGAAATTCATTTTCAACTACTCCTAAACACCATAAAACATGAAACATGCTACTATGACTTTATATCTCTTAAGCTTAAGTAAAATAAAAGAGAAGAGACAAAAATCTACAATCCAAATACTCTGTATACTCCTCCACTTTTAAGAAATCCATTAACAAACAAGAGAGAAACTATAACTTATCGGCATCATCACCCGAATTTGTTCCTCTAGCTTTGAGAGCATTTAAGAGATTCCTTTTTGGTGCATCAACTTCCGGAACATGTTGACGAGCTTGCTTTTCCTCTCTTCCTCTAGCCTCAATAGTAGGACAATCTATATCCTTATGACCATCCTTAACACAACCATACAAACCACAGGTATCAGCTATACATTTCCCAAAGTGCTTCTTCCCGCACCTAGCACAAGTAGGCTTAACACCTTGAGAAATACTACTACTCTAAACCTTGACCTTAGGAGCTCTAGGTTCATCTTTATTTGGAGCCCTCATCTTAACCTAGGTTGGTTTTGCTCATAGAATCTAGACCTCCTCAAGTTTCTCGAAATCCTACTAAGCTTAGACTCCTCAATGGATTGTGCACACACCATAAGTCTAGATAAGTTCATGTCACCATGAAGCATGGACGGAAGGCACTCTTTTTTCATAAGGTTGGCAACACAAGTCATAAACCTACTCATCTCATCCCTAGGGATAGACAACAAGGATAGATCATACCTAGATAACAATGTGAACTTAAAAATATACTCTTCCACACTGATGTTCCCTTGCCTAAGGTTAATGAAGTCCTCAACCGTCACCTCCGTCATCTCATGGGGAAAGTACTTTCCTAAGAAAGCCTCCTTAAGCTCCTCTTACTCTATAGGACTCGAATCAATCGGCTTATTATCTTTCATTTGGTGTACCACACTTGAGCAACTTTCTTCAATTGGTATGAAGTAAAATCCGCCCTCTCCGTAGAAGCATCCCCTATAGCACTCAACACCTTGTACACACCATCAAGAAACACTTGGGGATCTTCTTCCACCTTAGAGCGCAGAAAGATAAGAGGATTCATCCTCACAAAAGTCCCTCAACCTAGAGGTCATATTACTCTCTATAGCATTAACCCTAGACTCAACACCCCTATTCACATGAGTTATAATTGCTCGGGCTAAAGCGAGTAAAGCCTCTCTAATCTCCCCGTTAGTCATGTCCGAGGAAACCACTGGAACCTCATTAACTTCACCTCCAATAGGGACTTTATTACCTTCTGGAGGAACTTGGACACCTTGGGGAACTTGAAATTGTTTTGGACCTAATCCACCTGATATACCGTGGTTTCACGGTATTATTAGTAGGAGCTAATGACAGGGACATACAACTGGGAAGAACCCAAGTTTTTGGAATAGATTCGTATGATCTTTAGGGGTCTCTTGGGAGAGGGACCAACAGAGAAGAGAACCCTTATATTTTATGACGTTCAAACCTTGAAGTTGATGCCTAAACCTTCTTAAACACTTACTTCCAAATCCATGTTTCAACAACAAACTCTCGACAAAAAATCTCATCCCTTTGCCTAGCGTTTTTGATTTATTTGTTTGTTTAAAATTTTCGTTGTGAGTTCTTCAAGTGTAAAGAACTTTAGTTTATATTTTGTTCTTGTGCGTTATTTTGCAGAGAGAATATGAAAGAGAATAGATATTGAACGTTAATGTTGACGAAATAGACGTGAGAGAGTTAAAGTTTTATTAGGCTTAGTAGTCTAGTTTAGGACTTAGTCAAATAAGGTTTTATAAAATGATAAAATAAAATCTGATTTCCCGTTTATTTTAAATCAACTAATAACTAATAAATATTCATTAATTACATTAATTTACCAACTTAAATTAAAAACAAATTTAATTCATTGCTACCTAGGTTCGAACCCGGGTGGCGCAAGACTTCACTCTAAGGGCCAATTTTTGGCCCTCTCTCCCTAAAATGTCCCTCCACCTTATTAATTAAATAATTAATTATATATTTAGGGTAATTACGATACTACCTTAGCCTGGAAAAAGTACCATTTTACCCCTAGACGCTCCAAACTTATGATTTCCCCTTTTTGAGTCCGGTAAAGACTCATCCGAATAAATCTTCAAATTCGGGAGCCCTATGTGGCTGGACCCAACCTTTGCAAGCTAAACTTACTCCCCAAGTTAGTTGGCTTGGAGGTCGTAAGGGTTAAGAGGTATGTTTCTACGCGCATCAATCCGTGTGAAGTCGGTCTAATCGTAGGCATTCTAGACACATTAAGCATTATTTAGCATATCCATTTTTAGGGTTGTTACATTATACCCCCCTTAGGAACATTCATCCCCGAATTAAACTTCTTATTATATATAGCACAATGCCAGTCATATCATAACATAATCACTATGCACGGTCAAGCAATAGCAACAAAGAATAGAGAGATAAGGAAACTTTGACTTAAGAGTAGGAAGTCTAACCTCAAGGACTGAAAAGATGAGGAAAACAAGATCTCATATCGACATCGGCCTCCTACGTAGCACCCTCACCAAGATGTTTCCTCCACAATACGTTAACTGTGGCAATCTCCTTGTTCCTCAGCTGCTTGACCTGTCTGTCTAAAATCTGAACAGGTATCTCCTCATAGGACAAATCTTCATCGACCCCCAAGCCTTAAACAAGTAGAATCGATGTTGGATCACCTATGCATTACTTCAACATAGAGACATGAAAGAATGGATGAACAGAAGCTAGATCCGCAGGCAATGCCAACTCATAGGCCACCTTACCCACATGCTGTAGGATCTCATATGGACCAACATACCTCGGACTCAAGTTCGCCTTCCTGCCAAACCTCATCACCCCCTTCATAGGTGATATCTTCAAATAGACCTGCTCACCAACATCAAACTCTACGGGTCGTTTCTATTGTCGACATAAGACTTCAGCCGACTGTAAGCAGTAGCCAACTTACCCCTAATCACCCTGACCTTCTCTAAGGCCTCATGAATGATATCTGGACCCAAATGGATGACTCTCCAACATCGAACCACCCAATTGGAGACCTACATCTCCTACCATATAGTGCCTCAAATGGTGCCATCCTAATGCTAGAGTGATAACTGTTATTATACAAGAATTCTATCAAACGCAGATGGTTGTCCCAACTACCCCTGAAGTCAATCAAACACGCCCCCAACATGTCCTCCAAAATCTTAATGGTGCTCTCAACCTGCCCATCAGTCTGAGGATGAAAGGCAGTACTAAGATTCACTTATGTGCCTAAGCTTTTCCAAAATGATCTCTAGAAATGTGAAGTGAAATGAGCTCCTCAATCTGAAATGATAGACAAGAGAATCCCATGCCATCTCACAATCTCATCAATGTAGAGTCTCACATAATCATCGGCTCTGTTAGTAAACTTCACAAGGATAAAGTGGGCAGACTTAGTCATCCTCTCCACGATAACCCATATGGAGTCATGCCATCTCCTAGTCTTTGAAACACCAACCACAATGTCCATATTAATGGAATAAAATTTCCATGCCGAAACCTTAATAACCTGAGTAAGACCGACAGACGTAAGATGTTTTTCCTTAACCTATTTACAATTAGTACACTTGGCAATAGATCTGTTTATGATCATAATACATCTTTGTGGAACCTGGATGTATGGAGTATCTGGAACCATGGGCCTCTGTAATGATCCTAGTCCACAAATCATCCACATCTGGTACAAACACCCTGTCTTGGTACCTATGTATGTTGTCATCTCCTAAAGCAAAAGACTCATGCATGCTAGCCAACACTAAGTTCTTCAGCTCCATCGACATAGGATCAAGATGCTGACCCTCCTTGACTTCAACTACTAAAGATGCTTCAGAACTAGGATGAACTGAAACACCCCCATTAATAGAGTCAACTAATTGCACAGCCAGTGTGGCCAGTCTGTATATATCTTTAACCAACTCCCTATTGTCATCCTCAACATTGGTTGTACTTCCCATGCTCATCCTACTAAAAGAATCAGCTACAACAATATCCGTACTTGGATGGTAGAGGACATTCATGTGATAGTGCTTCAACAGTTCCAACTATCTCTGCTGACTAGATTCAACTCTCTCTGTGTGAACACGTATTGGAGACTCTTGTAGTCTATGAACACTTCCACATGCACCCCATTCAAGTAGTGCCTCCACAACTTCAGTGCAAACACCACAGCTGCCAACTCTAGGTCATGAGTGGGATAATTTTTTTCCATGAACCTTGAGCTGTCTGGACGCATCGGCTATCACCTTACCACCATGCATAAGAATACAACCCTAAACTACCCTAAATGCATCAGTATACATAGTGTAATTCTCACACACATCGGCAAAGTAAGCGTCAGGGCTGAAGTTAGTCTATTCTTGAGCTCCTGGAAACTATTTTCACAGCACTCCATCCATTCAAACTTGGCCTTCGTCTTAGTTTAAGTTGTCAGTGAGGCAGCAATGGAAGAAAAACCCTCCACGAACCTGCGATAATAACCAGCCAATCCAAAGAAGCTACGAATATCTGTGGGAGTAAGGGGTTTTGGCCAGTTTTTAAAGCTTCAGTCTTTTTGGATGTACCTTTACACCTTTGTCAGACACAACATGCCCCAGGAAGGTCACTGATCTAAACTAGAATTCACACTTGCTGAATTTGGCATACAACTGATGTTGTGTAACCTGCAAGGTTAGTCTCAAATGTTGTTCATAATCTTTCTTAGTCTTAGAGTAGATGAGAATATAATCAATGAATACTACGACAAAAGATTCAAGGTATTCACGGAAGATTCTGTTCATTTGATCCATAATTGGAGCAGGCGCATTAGTGATACCAAATATCATAACTAGAAACTCGTAATGACCATAACGAGTATGAAAGGTTGTCTTTGGAGAATATTAATCCATAACCCTAAGCTGATGGTACCCTGAATGAAGATCAATCTTCGATAAGAAACTGGACCCTTGGAGCTAATCGAACAAGTCATCTATTCTGGGAAGTGGATACTTATTCTTGGTAGTGAATTTGTATAACTTCCGATAATTGATACACATTCTAAGGTTTCCATCTTTCATTTTCACAAACAACACTGGAGCGCCCCAAGGGGATATGCTCGGCTGAATGAAACCCTTATCGGTGATATTTTTTAACTGCAACTGCAACTCCTTGAGTTCAGTTGGAGCCATTCTGTAAGGATAAATTGAAATTGGTTTAGTATCGGGTTCTAAGTCAACACCAATGTCGATCTCCATAGGGGGAGGAACTCCATGAATTCATTAGGAAATACATCTTGGAACTCATTCACTATAGGCACTGAGTCTATGGAAGGAATGTCATGATCTAAATCATTAACACGCACAGTATGACAGAATAACCCTTTGGACATCTTTTTATTGGCTTTAAGGTTTGAAATCAAGGGATTAGGACGACTCGAGTTGTACCCCTCCCAGACTAGCTCTTATCCATTAGGGGAAAAAAATCTCACAACCCTACTATGACATTCGATACGAGCACAACAACTATGAAGCCTGTCAATTCTAGAATAACATCAAAATAATACATTGGTAACTCAACCAAGTCTGCACACATAGTCTTACCACATACAATTATTGGGCATTCTTTATGAACCCTATTAGCTCTTACATTTCCTCCTATTCGGACAATCCTTCATCATGTGACCCGGTTTGCCACAACTATAACAAGTGTTAGAGCCCCTCATACACTCTCCTTCATGCAGTATGCCACACTTCCTACAAGGTGGCCTCTCCTGAGCTGTAAAGTTTTACAAACTTCAGGGAGTAATCCCTGAATTACATTGAGCCCTGCTTAAGGCTGATGAATTCCTCAACCTTATCCTCCTTCATTTATATGGGTAATAACTTCTCTAGAAAATCCATCTTGAAAAAATTCCCAAGTCATAGGAACTTCTTCTAAGGACCTACTATCCTGCCACACTTTATACCAGGATTGAGCTACATCCCTTAGCTGGTAGGATGCGAACTTAGACTTCTCCACATCAACCAAACCCAATATCCAGAGCTTATAAAGTGCTAGCTTGGGCCATCCAGCAACAACTCCTCCAATCTCTCAGCCTGCTTTTCTTCTTGTATTCATCTTTTGGAAACTTCAAGAGTTGATGTTAGATAAGCTCTTAACACCAAGAAATTCGACATTTGAGAAGGCACAATAAGATTAGAAGAAGGGAAATTTTCCTACGTATCATGCAGTCTCTAATTAAGGATAGTGGTGCACTTCACTACCATGACTTAGAAACTACTCAATGTGGTTGATGTAACTTATTATCCTCCGAATTTAACCTTGTTCTCTTGATACCAACTTTGTCACGACCATAGTCTAGACCCTAAATGAGACCGGCATCGTTCCCTCTCAGAGGTCGCAGACAAGCCTACATACGTCATACTTACTTAATCTAGGTTAATTTTTGCTGAAAATTTAAAATTTTTGTTTTCTTAATATAAATGTATACATACTAGTTAACATCATAGGCGTTCACAAATCAACCATCTAATATAGCGATAATCAAATGAAAGAAACAGTTCATAATTGCCTTAACGTATTTTTGCCAAAACGACACCAATACAAAGTTTGAACAAAACTGGAAAGAAACACTAGTTGAACATGCTCCACTAGATAAATCCTACATCTAAAATAGATAATAATGACTGACATCCTCAAAAGCACAAGGGCCTACTTTGTTCGCATCAAAGCTCCCCGTCCGAATAGCTGCAACGTCAACCTGTAAGCTCTAGTGTCCACCTCTGCCTGCACCTAAAATTGTAGAGTTGTATGGGATTAGTACACACTTGTACTAATAATAGGTATATGCAAGCACACACCAAGGACATGCATGAGTAAGAACAGCTCTTTCCTAACAACATGATAATCGAAAGTCAAATCAGGTGACTTGCCAAATAGGGATTAGGAAAGTTAGTGAGCTTTAAAAATTTTGATTAGGAAAGTGAGTGAGCTTTCCAAATTTGGATTAGGAAAGTCATTCCATGAGAATAACATGCATCATCATAATTATCATATTGCACACAACATATAACATCTTGTACAGAGCACATAACATATTGCATATAACACATAACATTTTTCATATCATTCGTTCATATACCATGAGTCCTTGAAATCATGGACTTGAAATCAAGACTTCCGAAATATGAGGACTCAACATATGGGACATCAACTAGGGAGCCTTCTTTAGTAAACACAGAGTCTACTTCAGTCATTCATACGTACTTCATTTAATTCCATTAATAGAAAACACAGAGTCTACTATATTCAACTCATACGTCATGGGAGTTGGCTTCTAGTATGAGGACATAATAACTCAATATAAGATTTCTCATCTCGTCATTTGTATTAAGTGTGTTTTATCTCAATACTTTCATTAGAGTGTTCAGAGAGACTGGTCTCTTCATTAATTTTACACTCTCATAGGTGAGTCCGTTTTGGTAACATTTACTTAGGCTCATTTGAGATTGCTCTCATCTTGTACATTAGCCTCATATCATGTTGTAACCAAATTTATTAACATTACCACATTTTCTCTTCATAATTACTCACACCTTTTTATGTGAATGTTCATTTAATCATACGCCAATGCACTTGGCCATTTAGTGTGTTTCACACTTTTACTTAACCTTTCTAGGGTTTCATCATTTCATTGTTCATTTCATCATTTCAATATTTCATTGTTCGTTTCATCATTTCATTGTTCATTTCATCATATGCCAATGCACTTAGCCATTCAGTCATTTTACACTCTTACTTAACTCTTCTAGGGTTACATCATTTCATTACATACATCTTAGGTTCACTTATTTTTAAATGTATGCTAGATTGATTGGTCTATACATTCAAGCCATGAGGCTTTGTTCATAGTTAGTATAAGTGATTCATATCTTCCTAAGATTATTTGGTACAAGACTTATGCATCTCGTATGTATGACAAGATCTCGATTTTGATCTAAGTAGGTAGCATTATTCTTGAATATTTAATTCATGTATGACTTATGTATCAATACGGAATTTGGGCAAGGGAAACCGGGTTCGAATCCCTAGACAAAACTTACATTTTTCATTTATTTTATTTTGGTCCACACGGTTTGGGAACCCAAGATCAAGCCCCAACACCTTCTTTCCTTTTAATTTATATCCTTTGAAATTTCTCTTCCTTGGCCGAGGGGTTTTCAGATCGAACCCCCACAACCCCTTTTATTTTTTTGTTTCTTTTTTCTTGACTTTTTTGAGTTGACCATGAGGGTGTGGGATCGAACCCCCAGATCCTCACTTAATTTTTTTCTTTTAGATCTCCTTTTCCGCCTAGAGGTCGTGGGTTCAATTTCCACACCTCATATTTCTTTTCTTTTCAGGTTTTTCCTTAAGCTTGACCGAGAGGTTGTGGGTTGGAATCCCACTCTCTCATTTCTTATGTTCATAGATCATTTTCCAGCCAAGACCATGGATTGAATTCCCATTACCACATTCCTTTTTACTTATTTAATTTCATGTATTTTAATATGGTGAGGTCACGGCTTCAACCCTCCATGACCTCACTTGTTTTAATTCATTTTTTCACAACATTTTGAACCCTCTTAAATTGACCGAAACTCATTATTTGAAACTGGAAATTTGGTAGTTTTCTTCAGCATCATTTCATCAAGTTACACATTAGTTCTTAGGGAATTTCATAGTTCATTTAGAACGTTTTAGGTGCATTTTCTTTGATTCGATAAGCCAAGAATTTCTCACTCAATTTTGACACATTACACTTCATATGAACATCACGATTTACATAAGTTTGTGCACGTAAGATCACCATAACATTACAATTTTTGAGCCTTAACCCGAGAACACCTAGTCACGGTCACAGTTTTGCACACACATGCACATAGTTTCGGAACGCATAGGTTGTCACTCCTACGATTTCAAACACACATACATGAACATATTCATCACGAAAACACAACACACGTCTATTATCTACCAGTAAACATACCTAATTTATGAATCATTGGGAGCAAGTGATAGGGACATGCAACGGGGAACAACCCTAGTTTTCAGAATAGATTTGTCTAAACCTTAGGGGTCTCTTGGGAAAGGGACCAACAGAGAACAAAAACCATACCTTTTATGACGTTCAAACCTTGAAGTTGCTTCCTAAACCTACTCTGACACTTACGTCCAAATCCAAGTTTCAACACCAAACTCTCGACGGAAAATCTCCTCCATTTGCCTAACGTTTTTGATAAGTGGTTTATTTAAAATTTTCGTTGTAAGTTCTTCAAGTGTGAAGAACTTTATTGTATCTTCTGTTCTTGTGCGTTATTTGGCAAAGGGAATGTGAAAGAGAAGAGAGATTGAACGTGAATCTTGAGGAGATAGACGTGAGAGAGTGAGAGTTTTATTAGGTTTAGGAGTCCAGTTTAGGACTTAGTCAAATAAGGATTTATTAATTGATAAAAAAATCTGATTTCCCTTTTATTTTAAATCAGCTAATAAATAATAAATAATAATTTATTTCATTAATTGACCAACTTAAATTAAAAACAAATTTAATTCATTGCTTCCACCTAGGTTCGAACACGGGTGGAGCAAGACTTCACTCTAAGGGTCAAGTTTTGGCTCTCTCTCTCCATAATTTCCCTCTACCTTATTAATAAAATAAATAATTATATATTTAGGGTAATTACTATACTACCCGTAGCCTTGAAAAAGACCATTTTACCCCTAGACCCTCCAAACTTAAGATTTCCCCTTTTTATGTTTGGTAAGGACTCACCCGCGTATATCTTCCTATTGGGGAGCTCTACATGGCTAGACCCAACCTTTCATAGGTCAAATAACTCCCCAAGTTAGTTCCCTTGGCATTCGTAAGGGTTCGGAGATCTGGTTCTACGCACATCAATCCATGTGAGCCCAGTCTAATAGTAGGCCTTCTGGACACATTAAGCATTATTTAGCATATACATTTTTAGGGTTTTTACAGAAGATTATGATATCCTTGAAGGCGAAAGTCGTAATGGTATACTTTTTGTGTGAATGATTGACTTAGGGGTTTTTTGTCTAGAACAACATAAAATCATCCTTAGGAAGTTCATGAAACTATCCTATTTAATCATTCTATGGCAGCCCTAATGGACACCTTTGGTAACGTGTATTATGATTTGTTTGTGATTATGATATGGTACCTCTTCATATGCCCTTGGATTGAATTTATCTATGAGAACAAAGGCTTGAACTGAGAGAGTATGCTTGGGGAGTGAATCTACTTAAGTTGAGATTAGAGTATAAAGAAACCCTTAAAATTCCATTACCATGTACCTACATGGGATGTAACCTAGTTATACCGTTGGCAAGTGGAAAACTCTTCATCGAAGTACGGTAGACTCCAGATTCCATTCCTTGCTAGTACGATTTATGTCTGTTATTGCCTATTCTCATCATATGAGATACATTCTGGTGTTAGATAAGATCTATAATATCTAGGTTGTTAAATGGGACACTATCTAGACATTGCACGAGTAGGCTTTAAAGAAGCTAGTGTTTAGGTTCACTAGGTCTTCTCCAAGACTGTTATGTGAAGTCCTTAATTGTATAATGACTCTTAAACGGTTTGATGAACATAGTAAATTCAAGTACTTATCTAAAGTAGCTTTAGGAATTGCTTAGGTGGGCTTGATATAGGTGTATGGGTGGTGTCTTCATATCTTACTTAGGTGAGTCTTATATTAATTATCGGTAGGGAGTTTAGCTAATAAAATTAAAATAATCTTATTATTAGGTAGTCTTAAGAATTACTTAGGAGTGTGAAGGAGTTATTTGGTCGATCGCTTCATATCTCACTCAAGTGAATCTTAGAATAACCTTTGGTAGGAGGGCCTCATGTCTATGTGTTTTTAATTAATATTAATGCTATATTGTAGAATGTGACTTATATATGTTTATGCTGACTTCTAAGTGACTCTTATACTTTTCTTATGAAGTTTTCTTCAAAGAGAGCATGTTTTATACAAATGTTGTTTTAGCATGGTTTTAATTGCATGTCAGCATACTTAGGTGCATTCTAATGTACTAATTCCATATATCTTATCTTATCTCTAAAGGTGTAGGTGACATTTAAGAGGATTCATTGAAGTGACGCTTGGACATTAGTATTCATACAAGAAAAGTTGTGGTATCTCCTCGATTGATTGAAAGACATCACCATGTTTAATTTTATTGTTAATGACACTGTAAATGACTTATATATTTGTATTTTATTGATATATTGGACGTGAACCATGATATTCAGGTGTCTAAGATGACGACTTTAATACTTAGTCTTTCCTGTGATTTTCTATGAAATAGATCTTGAGGTATTATTATTTCGTGTAAAAAAATTTATTACTTTTCATACATGTATGCAATAAATGATATAAAATGGCTTGTACAAGACCTCTGACAGGAAACGTACGTCGTGCCACGATTTGAGAATACGATTTTTTCTAGGGTATACTTTTAGGTCGTTACACCCATTGCCAAGCTAATTTAGTCCACTATGCTCGCCTCTACATGTAACTATTTGGGGATACCATATAATAATTTTCAGGATAGTCAGAATATTGTGCATGCAACGGGCGCAGACCATTTGGCAATCACACTTATTTTAAATGTGGGCAATATTGACACTAAAGTGGGACTGTTCACAGCGGCGTGTGATTGAGTCCAGAAAGTATATTCTCAAGCAATGGTACCCGCGGGAATAGTGATATTGGTAGAGGAGGTCCACAAGATGAGCGAGGAAGTAACCAACGATGCCGTGGAGGTAGATGAATGGGTAATAGAGATAGAGGTAATTCACAAGTAGGCATGGAGTTAGCTTGTTTTGATGATAAAAATTGAGTGTTATAACTTTTATGTTAAAAAAAGAGGTTGAGGCATCTGATTTAGTGATCAAGGTACTATTCTTATCTTTGACCGGATGGTTAATATGTTATTTGATCGAGGTACTTATTCTTATGTGTCTGTGAGATTGGCCTTTGGACATAAGATATTGTGTGATATTTTTTATGCCCCTACTCGTTTTTGTACCCCAGTTGGAGATTCAGTTATAGTCACCCATGTCTATCGTGTTTTCTCTCTTTTGTTTCTGCAATTTTTGACTTGGGTCAATTTGGTGAATTTTGATATGGATGATGTGGATATCCTAATTGGCATAACTTTGTTGACCCTTTATCATGTTGTGCTTAATTCTAATACAATGTATGTGACTCTAGAAATTTTTTGAAGGGAAATATTAGTTTGGGAAGTGGGGTACAAGCCTACTCAAGAGAAGATTTTATTTTCCATCTAGGATAGTGAACAGGTAGGATAGGGTTTTTAGCTTATTTGGCTTATGATAGGGGTTTTGATATTGAGTATCGATCCATTATATCTGTTCCTGTGGTTTTTGAGTTAAATTATGTATTTCCCAATGACTTTCCTAGAAAGCCTCCGTAAAAAAGACATAGAGTTTTGTATTGATTTGGAGACCAGTACTCAGACTATTTAAATTCCTCTGTATAACATGGCTTATGCATAATTGAGAGAGCTTAAGGCTCAAATCCAAGAGCTCCTTGATAAGGGATTTATCTGTCGTAGGGCTTCCCCATGCTATGCTTCATTTTTATTTGTTTAGAAGAAGGATGGTAGCATGAAAATGTATATTGAATTCCGATAATTGAGCAGAGTCACTATTCAAAATAGGTACCCCTTGCCTAGGATAGATGATTTTTTTTATCAATTGCAAGGTGTAGCAATCTTCTTGAAACGTGCAAGGCATCACATCACCTTCCGATCTAGCTCTAACAAACGCTAATCATATAAGAAACATGCTCCCTCAGCTATACTATAAACGTTGTCAAGTACCACAAGAACAAAACAAGCATATGCATGATATGGGTTTTTACATAGAATTTCCTAGTATCATGTTTCATATTTGTGGGCGTCATTGTGAAAATGAGTATTCCTTTATATCATTACAATATTGCATTTTTTCATGAATTTATGTTTTTATGGTAAAATGAGCTTTATTGACCATATCCTTCATGTTTTATGCCTCTATAGTAAATTGCACAAATGTTGCATGAGTAGACTCGTGAGCATGTTTAAAAGTAAATTTTTAATGTGATGCATAAATGTGCTTTAATGGGAAATGGGAATTATGTGCAAAAATTTTGTAGTGGCATGATATAATGTGGAGAAGGAAGTTCCTCCATTGTGAAATGAGAAATGTGGACTCTTAATGCGTGATGAATTCGTAGATGTTGTTTGTTGTGTTTTGAGGCTATGCTTGTGAAGTTGGTGTTTCCTGTAAGTTTGGCGCATTGACTATGAAGTTGAATTTATAATGATATGTGTTGTGTGATGCTAGTTGATCTATTTAGTCCTTGAAAGAGTTTTGTTGTCATTCAAGTACAAATGTTTTCCAAGTGGAGGAGTAGTATTTCACCCTCAAAATGAATTAGGATAAATTAGAGCTTAACATGACTTTTTTGAGTCAATAACTTGTTAAAATAATGAAAATCAGACTTTCAAGTCGCATTTAAAGATTTTGGAAGTCAAACATCAAGGAAAAACCAAGACATCCGTAAAATAGTTTTGTGTGTGCTAGTGTTCTCTTGCATGTTGTATGTGTTTTGGTGCGTCATTTGGATTCTAAATTGATGAGAGGGTTCCCTAGTGAGTAAAAGGATATGTGTAGGGGTTAAACGTCTGAGTACGACGCCATAAGAACCCAGCTAGGGGTCCTTGAGGAGGACCCTAAGCTCAACCCCCAAAGCTACTAAAATTGGGTGACTAACGGCCATGGCTGACCGTCAGTAGGTCATGAAACAGAGCGTCAACCCCCTCTGCAGGTCAAGACTTATCCTAAAGTGTCACATCTGGGTTTTCCCCCCATATATGTAAACGGCGTCGTCATCCTCTTTGAGGACTAAGACTAGCCTCTTATCTTACATCATCACATTCATAAGTCAAATTTAGTGGAAATTTTAAAAAAATTATTCCTTCTACTTGGACGTTTAGATAGACCTCTACATACACATTACACACACACACACACACACACACACACACACACATATATATATATATATATATATATATATATATATATATATATATATATATATATATATATATATATATATATATATATATATATATATATATATATATACATAGACCCTTCGTATAGGAAAGTTACATAGCCTTCTACTTTTATTGCACACATATATATAAGATAGAACATAGCCTTATAGATTATCTCATCTCATACCATCTAAACGATCATAGAAATTTATGCATATCCCTACATAAATGTAAAGAATCCATATATAGGCTTATACAAATCGTACTCAAATGAAAATAGAGTGAACGTAAGAGTCTTAGAAAACAAAGTAACTCCATAAGATAGATAACGACCTCGCCCTCGGCAAGTGAGGACCTACCCACTTGGATGGTAGAAAATATCTAAGTCTTCTTCAAGTTATATAGAATGAGTATTTAACGACTGGAACCTAAAATATTGGGGGAAAGGAAGAAATGGGATTAGTACTCCACTTGTACTAAGTATAAGACCATATGCACATATTCTTGGCCTTGCCGGGGTGATAGAGGATACTCATGTCATAATCTTTCAACACATCTTCTTTGACGGAGATTAAACTCCTTTTCGTTAAACACATATTGGAGACTTTTATGGTTGGTATAGACATCAGCATGGACACCATACAATTAATGCCTCCATATTTTCAAATCAAAAACCACGGCCGCTAACTCGAGGTTATGAGTTGGATATTTCGCTCATGTACATTAAGTTGCCTAGAAGCATAGGTTATCGCCTTCCTATGTTGCATAAGAACAGACCCCAAACCCACTCGTGATGCGTCACAATACACAATAAACCCCGTTGAACCCCCCTAGAAGGTAAAAATCAGAGCGGAAGTAAGCCTATATAACATTTAAAACCTTCTCTCACATGCTTCCGACCACTCAAATTTCTTACACTTTTGGGTCAAAGTAGTCAAGGGAGATGTAATGGATGCAAAAACCTCCACAAACCTCCGACAGTTACCTGCTAAACCCAAGAAAATCCTAATATTCTTTGGAGTCAAAGGTCTAGGACAATTTTTCACCACCTCTGTTTTGGATCAACCTCATCTCCCTCACTAGAGATGGTATGACCAAGAAATGTCACCGACCTCAACCAAAATCACATTTGCTATACATGGCAAACAATTGATGTTCTTTAAGTACTTGCAACACTACCCTCAAATGGTTATGTGTTCACCCTCATTTTTTGAATACACCAAGATGTCATCAATGAACACAATGACAAATAAATTTAGGTAATTTTGAAACACCCTATTCATTAGGTCCATAAATGTTGCCGCAGCATTAATGAAATCAAAGGACATTACTAAGAACTTATAATGACCATATCTAGTCAGAAATGCCATCTTTGGTATATCCTCCTCACCTCTCACCCTAAGTTGGTGATACCGTGACCTCAAGTCAATCTCAGAAAAAAGAAACTTGCCTCTTGGAGTTGATCAAACAAGTCGTCAATCCGAGGGAAAGGATACTTGTTCTTGATTGTGACTTTATTGAGTTGGCGGTAATCAATACACATTAGTAAAGACCCATCCTTCTTCTTCACAAACAAAACTGGAGCACCCCATAGAGAAATACTAGGTCTTATAAGCCTTTGTCTAGTAAATCCTTGAGTTGAACCTTCAACACTTTCAATTTGACCGGAGCCATCCGATAAGAAGGAATTGAAATGGGATTTGTATCCGGTAGCAAATCAATAAGAATTGAAATGGGATTTGTATCCGGTAGCAAATCAATACCAAAATCAATTTCCTTTTCTGGAGGAATCATTGGAATAGACCTCAAGAAATTCACTCACTACGGGGACCGACTCAATGGGATCGGAGTCTACATCTAGGACTCTTACAATATGGTATAGACAACCTTTAGAGATCATTTTTCATTCTTTTAGACAAGAGATGATACGACCTTTAGGAATAGAGTTTCTCCCCTTCCACTATACAATGGGTTCATTTGGAAAGTTAAACTTCACCACCCTTGTCCTACAATGAATAGAAGCAAAGAAAGCATGCAACCAATCCATACCCAATATAGCATCAAAATCATACATATCGACTTCTACTAGATCAAGATAAGAAACTCTATTGGGCAACATAATAGGACAATTTCTATACACCCTTTTTGCAAGAACCGACTCACCCACCGGAGTAAACACTAAAAAAGGTTCACGCAAAATATCGGGTAAAATGTCAAACTTTTTGGCAACTAGAGGAGTAACAAAGGATAAAGTAGCACCGGGATGAATTAAGGTATAAACATCAACATACCATTCACCATTTCGGAAAAAGCCTCTTTCTCACCCCTAGAGTGGAGAACATAGAAGCGGTTCTTCTTTGGAGCCTCATTAGAGCCATTTTCTTTAGATTGACCACCCTTTTCTTTCCCTTTTATATTAGTGAAATCCCTAACCTTGTGTCTACTCTTGCCGCAACCAAAACAATTGCCCGTTCTAACCAAGCACTCACCAAATGACCCTTTCCAAACTTGGCACATATAGGCTTCTCATGTGGTGAGTTTGCACTCCTTCCCTTTTGAGATTTTGGTTTATTTACCTTATTATCACTATCCTTAGTGAACTTGGATGGAACTTTATTAGAAACTCACTTCTTGAACCTAGTCTTGTCTTGTATCTCAAGCCTTTTCTTTAAAGAACCTCCCTCAAATGATCTTGCCATCTTGTCATCTCTAGTCTTTCTCTTAGCCGTTGCCTCTTCTACATGCTTGGCATGCACCATAAGGCGAGAAATGTTCATGTTTTCAGGTAGCATAGCCTATTGACACTCATCTTGCAAATCATTCGACACCCTTATCATAAATCGACTCATTTCATCTCTAGGATCGGAAATAAATAAGGAGCATATTTCGACAATTTAGTGAATTTCAAAGCGTATTCATGAACATTGGTTGATGAACTCCACCACTTTAGATTCCCTCATCTCCCTAGGGAAGAACCGATCTAGAAAATCCTTTTTGAAGATCTCCCAATTCACCGAACCACCTGCCAATGGCCTATTATACCTCCATTGCAAAAACCATGCTTGAGCCACGTCCTTGAGTTGATAAGTGGCCAACTCGGCCTTCTCACTTGTGCAAAAATCCATAGACAATAGTATCTTATAGACTTTATCGATGAATTTTTAGGGGTCTTCCTAAATCGTAGACCCGTATAAAGTAGGAGGGTTCATTCGAGTAAAGTCTCATAGACGGGAAGCCATAGTAGTAACTTGTTCATGAGGACGGGTTACAACCTCCTGGTTGGCTTGGGCCGTCATATATTAGGCTTGAACCATGGCGTCTTGTGAATGAGTAGTTATAGCTTGGGACATTTGAAGGAGAGCGACCCTTATATTCTCATCCATCAAATGAGGAGGATTCATCAGGGCTTGGTCATAATTTTCCCCTTCCTCAATAGGAGGAAATTGATCATCATGGGGAGGAGATCCCGCAATGGAATTTTCCTATTCAAGTCTTCGTGTAACATTCCTTCGAGTGTTCATTCTTTCTATAATCATAACAATAGGATTAGATGCAAAATCACACCATAGGTATACTCTAATCGCATGATATTAGACTTACAAGAAAATGAGAGTTTCCTAGGCATCATGTAGGTTCCCATCCATAACTGTGGCGCGCTTCACAATAATAAACACGAACATACATAGACGTGGTTGAGAGAGACATTGACTCTAACATAATTAAACCTCATGCTCCGATACTTAGTTTTTCACATACGATTTTACCCCCTAGATGTAACCGGCATCGTTGTCCTCTTTGAAGAGTAAAACAAGCATCTTAGATTACATCATCACATGCATAAGTCGAATTTAGCAGAAATTATAAAAAAATTATTACTTGTACTTGGTCATTTACATAGACATCTACTTACACATAATATATATATATATATATATATATATATATATATATATATATATATATATATATATTACGCCACTTGTACTAAGTATAATACCATATGCACACATTCTTGAAAATATTCTAAGAAAATGATAATTTTAAAACTATACATTTTTTATTTAAAACCTTCATGGATATACAACAAAAACATACCAATCAATGTTTCGCATTTATTAAGTTATAGTCATATTCATCACAATACTAAAACATCAAGTCTAGTAAAATTAACCATCCATATTATATAAGTAGATACATACTCAAGTAACTCTACATTCAATGTCATATTAACATTAACCATGAATAAGAGTACATTTCATTATAACAAAGCAAGACGACTACCCATTAACCCCTATCAAGTCAACAAATGCAATGACCATGCAAAGCGCCATAACATTACTCAATCAAGTAACAAATCCAGAATCATGACTAACACACTACTTCATATAACATGACATTTAGATATTTATTTCATCTTACATTAACAATATAGACCAACACATATGCATTAGTGAACTAACCAACATATAGTACCAACAATATGCAAGTCCATCATATACATATCAAAAATCATTATAAGCATAAACATACATGAGAACATCCTTCTAAGGATCCCCTCAAGGCTAACTAGTGCAATGCTTAGCTAGAGTCTTATACTTCTACCTAGACTAAGCTAGACCCCTTAGGTTATCCTAGTTAGAGTTCAATCCTTTAATTAAATTTACATTTTTGGGAACATCTTTCTCTAACCGACATATACCACATGAACTAGTGTGGAATCCGGTATTGTAAAACCTTACACCAATGGAAGGTGGTCTACCGGCCAAAGTAAAACCAAACATAAACGTAGCTTTCTAGGTCGATTCACGAGGTAGTCTTCCTATGGGGGCAACATAGTTCAAGAACTAGAATATACGTATAATCCCTCTACATACCATTTGGCAATTGGGGACTCCTCTCATGGAATATAATGCATAAGTATCCCTCATTGGGGAGTCAACACCACGTTTAGAACTATAGGGTGAATCTTCCTCTATTTGAAGTCATCACCTCCCATTGTCAAGTTCACTCGGTGCTAAACTAATTCCTTCATTGAAATGTCTTTAAGACTTTAGTTATCAATGATAGCTTAGTTTAGGTCATAGTGTCTACCCTTTTATAATATTCATCATCAATAGCTCAATAAGGATTGCATGAGTTTAAGTCCTTTCATTTCAATTCATATAAGTGAGGTTAGCTCATAAGCATTTACATCATAATAAGGCCCATTGATAATCATCACAATCCTTATATCATATACACCTTAATCAACCTCACAACATAGTCAAGAAATTTGAATCCAACATCATACCACCCTATCAATCCATATAACATCATGACTTAATCACAATTAAACACAATTTGAAGTAAAGGATAAAGATCATAAGACTTACAAAGTCCGCTTCATAGTTCATCATCAAGGCCTTACTATACACCCTCAATTAAATCCAATTTAGTGTATACAACATTATAATTAAATATTCGACTTGATAACAAGGCTAGAAGAACTACTACATCACAATTCAATAATAGATCATAGCTTAAGATAAGACACATAGATTAATTCACTTTCTAACCTAGATCATCATCTCAAGGACTAGCATGAAAGAGTAAAATTCACTCTAATTATTCATTATTAATGTAATAAAATCATTTAATAGCAATTCAACCAATAACAAAATCAATTGAACAAGTCTCAACTTAATTCATGTCAATATCAAACCTAGGGTTAAGGGTTAAGGATCATCATCTGAAAACTATACCAAATCATCAAGACGTATCACAATTAAGTTAGAATAAATTTTTATGTCCTATTATGCAATACAAAACATAAAAAACTCAATTCATACCCTAATTTTTTAGATTGAGAAGAACTTACATGAAAACCCAACTTTTGAAATTATTTTGAAGGAACACTTTGACGAAAGAGGTCTCAGAGGTGAATTAGATCCCATAGATCAACATTTGATATAGATTTGATGGTGAATTTGTCCCTTTATATCCCCTAAATTCCTCCCTTAACTAGTCTTCAATGGTGTCTTCCAATAGAGAGAAGGAAGAGGATTTGTTTTGTGAGTTGTGTTTAATCTAATAAGGGTTGGGGCCTTTATATGGGGTTTTAATTTTCTTAATTAGACTCACATAAACCCATTGTTAACTACCTAACGCCTTATATAATGAACTAATCAAAAAGTGCAGGAAAATTGCAAGCCCATCGACGAGACCACGATTGACAGATCGTTGGTCCATCGACGGTCAGGCCTCCATCCATGACGCACAACAGTAATTTTTGTCAAAGACTTGTGCAGGTGGGGGATCCATAATTTTTTCCAACTGTTGTATGATGGTTGGCATCGACGCCCCGTTGATCCACACACGAGCCATCCTTTTCCCCTCGTGGTGGGACACTGCCCAGGAGGTGTTGCCTCCTACGTTCTAGGGTCAACCTCAATGCCCTTGATTGGTCCTTGAGGAGTATTACTCAGATGTTTCAACCACAAATCATATCAAACACCTATTAACTACCATTCCACCAATTTTGATGGATTTCAGATTTCTAAAAGCTCGTCAAATAGGTTTAGGCACTCTAGTACCTGCTAGAACTAGTTTCCGAACATCATTGACGTTCTTTGATGTTTTTGTTCCTAAACTTCCTAGTTGATCTATATTCATTAAAATAGGTCTTAAAACAGTGTTTCGACCTCATAGAACCTATGTTAAGATTTAAGATTGGTCTTGAACTTTTGAAGTGATATAGAGGGAGCCTTACCTCGTATGGATAATCTTAAGACAAGTTCGACGACCTGCAACACGACCTTTCAAACAATCTACGGTCCGTAGGTGGTGGCCTTTGATGAAGGACTCAAAATTAAGTCTTGTCTTAGCCATGTTAGGGTTGAATTAGTTAATTCACCCCACCTTTCAATTGAGTAACGGATGCCTATTTTTAATGTTTTTAGGTATTGTAAGTATATTTAAACAATTACACCCTCACTTAGACCCTAAAATTAAAATAAAACTCTTCACTCCTAAATAAAATCTTTCAAGAACACCATTGAAGGTCTAGGTCAAATTTAAGCTAGGGGGCCGGCGGGCACGCCCCCAGCTTCTTAAGTTTGGGAATTGTGCCGGACCAATGCTACGAGCAACACCAACTCAACTAAAAAGAGAAAAAAGGGTACTCAGAAGGAATTTCAAGTGATTTCTTCATCAATTTTCGTGGCTTTCTACTAATAAAGTATGGTAATTTTATCCTTGATTCTTCTATCATTCAAGAAGCCAATTCAAAGGTTTTTCAAAAGATGTCAAACATCCTAATTGTCCCATTTCAAATTATAAGCATTAGTTCTTGCATCAAAAGGTTTAAATTGATGATTTATGAAGTATTTAATGTTAATTGATAGTTTTATAATTAAAAAACTCCATGGACCCATAATCTTCCTAATTATCTAATCTTTGCTTTTAAAGTGGGTTTGATAATTGTGATTGTTTATGGGTGGAATTGTACTTTCATTGCTTTATAGCAAGGATTGTTATTGTTATCTATCTCTATATATAATGAATTGTTGATTTACTAATGAGTTGGTGATCTTTACCTTATAGGTAAGTTCTCTTGTTATGACTCGAAGTATTGGAAGGTTATTAATGGTGAATTGTGATACTCTAGAATGGTGAGTTAATTCAATTACTTAGTATAGTAGGAGTGCTTGGTATGGTTTTATCCATTTCTTGTGGAGGTGCTTACTTCTTTTTATTGTTTGATTGTGATCTTGATGGATATATGATGTGAATTGAAGGTTGTTTATTTTTTTAAGTGGAAAATAGGCATATTTTGAAGTTGTTATATGATGATAAGATGAACTTGTATAATATATGTGATAATGTGAGTGAAATCATGTTTCCTCTAAATGTTGGTATGTGACGATGATAGACTATGAAGAGTCTCTGTACGTCGATATGGTGTCTTGTTTAGGTAGACCTAGTTGTCCCTTCTTGATATAGGAATGATAAATGAGGTGTTCTAAAGTATGTCTTAAACTGGTAGACAAAAGAATGGTGTCGCTTCTTGATGAGTCTAGAACTTGAAATGAATGTGAAGCATTGAATATAAAAAGAAGGCTTTATAATGAAGTGAATCGGATTGACCTAGCATGGTACCCGTTACATGAATGATCTATCCTAATGAACCTTGATTGGTAGACCCTTGTGGATCCCTTCTTGGTAGTTGTATTATGTGTTGGTAAGACTTACAGATTGTACATTCTCAAATACTATTATGTGAATGAGCATACTCTATGATAAACAAGGAAAAGCATCGAGTAGATATGCTTGTGGTAGTATCTCTACTTGAGTATGAGACTTATAAAGATGCCATTGATATCCTCTAAAACGTATGCCTACATGGGATGTCTCCTAGTTCTACCTTTGGGAACTACAACACCTTCCACGGTGTGGGATCTTATGACACCGCATTCCATACCTAGTTATTATGGTATATGTAGGTTAATTCCTATTCTCATCATGTGGCATGTAACTCTATTTATTCTATAGGTTCTACAACGTGTAGGTAGTTGAATAGGTGGCTATCTACACATGGTACGAGAAGGCTTTGAAGATGCTAAAGTGAGTTCCCTAGGTCTTCCAAGACCATTATGTGAAGTTCATTAAATGCATAAATGTCTCTTTTAGGATATTTAGTAATGAATGTTTGACTTGTTTTGGTTTTGCTGACATAGAAATGTCCTTATCGTTGGTCGTCTTAAGGAATAGTTAGGTGTGTATTGAAGAGGTTTTATGGGCAATCTATTCATGTCTTAGTTAGGTGGGTCTTAGGATAACCTTAGGTAGAGGTTCTAAATAGCTCAATGGGTTGCTTAATGATTATGGTCTTATCTTAAAGATTTTTTGAGTACTATCGTATGTGGTTGATGATGGACTTGTATGATTCACTTTAGCACTTGATTGATGAAATTTATCAAAATAGCATGAAAATCATATTTCAAGTAAAGTGACCCTTTATGCATGGAATTCATTCATGTTCACCATACTTAGTGCTTAATTTTACTATTTTCATATCTGTCTCTTTGTTTACAAATGTAGGTGGTGGCAAGTGAGGACTATTTAGTTGAAGCTTGCGAAATATATTCCTCTCAAGATTGTTATGTCCTCACATGTTCGAGGATTGTATTTTATTTCTAATTTTCATTTATTGAAGACATTATACTAGACTCTAAGTTTCTTTTCAATGTAAAGGTCGTGACCGTATGATAATGAGATGTGTGTAAGGTTGGTTTTTTATTGACTTAGTTTTCTTATGTTTTGTAAAAGAGTTTTCTTATTGAATTTAATGTGAAAAGTTTTAAATTATACGCTACTTTTCATACTTATGTAAGGAATGAACGCTAAGAGGTTTGTATAAGTCCTCTGAGAGGTCGAGTAGGCCGTGTTACTTACAGGGGGTACTTCATAGTCGTTACACTGAGAAGGACATGCGATACATGAATCCACAATTGTTCATTTATTCAGGTACTATTTTGCTATTTTTGTAGCTTACTTTTCCTATTTTTGTCACTCGGTGACAACTTATGGGTAAATTTATATCTTTTGTCATGAAGAGGTTCCTTTGTTATAGAAATGCCAACGAGGGGAAAATCTTGGCCGGAAAAACTTTTTCGTAGTATTATGAATTTCCCAGCCTTGTGCATATTTGTAGGAAATTGGGGTCATCAATTTTAGGGAAATATCGTAGAAACTGAATGGAGTAAATCTGAATTTTATTACATAATTGGTTATATAACTCATTTAGTAATGCGTACGACTTTACAGAACTGAATCTGGATAAATTGATCTCCAAGAATTGATCTTAACGTTAAGGGAATTTTGTATGTATAGGGGGTTAAGAGCGTGTTGTGAAAAGGGGGTTCTAAAATTCCCCTAAAATGATTTGTCCCAAATTATGCCGCTATAGTGGGAATCGTGCCGATACAGAATTGAAATTGTTGATTTTTGGGATTTTTCAAACAAGGACTCACTAATACAAAAGTTGCCACGACAACGGGATTTTTTTACTGCTGCAGCGGTGCCCTTAAAGAGATATCGGGACGCAGTGCCGGCACAAACGGGAATTAAGTCGTAAATAAAACTCAAAAAGGACCTTATTTTGCACTTTTCGAGTTTTAGAGTGAAAGAACGACCCCTGGGCTATTCCAACTTGTTTTCACCATTCATGAAGTTAATAGTAAGCTTTTTACTTCTCGAGTTCACTTTTAGATCTTTCAAACGTAACAAAAATGGTGAATATTGACGGGGAAGAGTTTCTTGATAGATTATATGGTGTTAATAACAATATTTTGACTAGCTAGGGTCATGGGTTTCTAGGGTTCATAGAATTGTTAGTACTCCAGGTAATAAGTGCACGAATCTGGAAAGGGAATGATTGTGTTTTTTGAAGGTTTCGAGCTTGTTTCTAGGTAGGTAATGGTTGTGATTTCATGATTGTGTTATGTATGCATGTTTCTTCTTCGTTATGATACTTCTACGAATACGAATGTTGCAATATTGATCACGTTTGTTTTAACTCAGATAGATAAATAATACAACCATGATATAAATGTATGATCTTGATGATCTACTTTTGATTGTTAGTGTGGTGTGTGAATAGGGATCGGATTGGTTGTCACATTTCAGCATAACCTTGGATCGGTTGTCACGTCCTAGCATAACTTGGGATCGAATTTCCACGTTCCATCAAGACAATTGTTTAGGTTCCGTGAGAGCAACAATGATATGTTAATCATATGAAATGTTTTATAAAATTGCCATGTTGATAATTTTATTTATGTTGGTATATGTGCATGTGCATATGATGATTGTTTGAATTGTTTATATTGAACTAGTATAATATAAACAAGTTGAACAAACATTATAATCACATTGTCTGATTCTGTACTTGTTTTTATTTTTGTTGAGTAGAGGGTATCTTCAAAGGCTATTGACAGACTTCTCTTAGGAGATTAGGGATTACCTCATCGACTACAAGGGTGATCTGCATTTTTTGTGATGCCATGGAACTCTCTTTGGTCTAACTCCACCATTTCCGTACTTAGATCACTGTCTTTATTAGTTTAATACTTCATTAATATTCTCTTGTTTAGATTTGGATATCATTTAATAGTTTTGCTATATTGATATTCAAATTCTAGGTTTAACTTCTGCTATGTTTAGTTGACTGGATCCCTATGAAGTTAAGCCTAACGTCCTTTTTAGTCATTTAACTTTCTTGGGTAACTTAAATACCTTAGTTTAGATTAATTGCTTTAGTTTGTTGGTAGTAGTGCTTCTCCCTATATGTTGTAAGTGTTGGTGCCAATCACGATGGTATTTGGGTTGTGACATAAATGAGCTGACAGTGCTTCAAGAATTATCAAACACAACAATAAACAAATAAGAGAAACCAAGGTAAAAGAGAAGAAAGAATTCTAGAAAGCGTGCCAAACTAGGGAAGGAGTAATATTTGAAAGAGTAAAAGTTTTTAGCTTTTACCTTACCTTGATTTTATATATAATGAACAAATAAATAATAATAATATATTATATACTAGTAACTTGTAAAATAATGATGGAAATAGTAAAAGTTTTAACTTTAACCTTACCTCAATTCCATCAAATAAGGAAAAAAAAAGTAATTATTATTTAAGGCATGTAACGTGTGAAATTAAATAAACATATATAAATTTAGTCACGAATTCCCATAAAGAGGGAGAGAAAATTCAGAAACTTAATAATTAACTTAAATTGGGAAATTAATTACTCTGTAAATTCGTAATTTCAATACTATATTTGTAATTAAATACAAGTATATATATATAATTTTAATTAAAATAGATGTTGTATATTATACTAACTTTTCAATAAAAAGCTTCGCTAAAAAGTATTGAACCAAACAAAGAATTGGCCCAACCCATCTAACAAAGCCCATATTGATCTAGATAGGGTTTTTAAGGTGACCTAATTACCTCTGCCTCCAAGCATCTCAATATTTATATATAATCCTACAATTTATTACTTGTACACAAGCTTATACTCATTTTGGTTCAACTCTTTTATCTTCATATCATTTTTTTCTTGTGTCATCTCCGTGAAGTTATTTTGACTACCTTTGTATGTTAAGGCTTTTGATACATACCTGAATTGGCAATGTATTGAATGAACAAATTTCCAGATTATTAGTACATATGCTAATTCAGGTATGTATCAAAGCTATGACATACTTAAAGGACGATTTACTTATATGAGTGGAAAAAAACATTTAAAGGTGTGATTCAGTAACTAATTAAGAATGAGAAATCATGAGCTTCCAATTTCAAATAAAAATCATTCTGTGTGATTTCTTTCCACGCAACTTAACATTGATAAATCAAAATTTCGACAATTGTTGTTGACGGTGGAGTGTGGAAGATATCTAGTGAATTAGTCAAGATTTATGCATATTTATTTTTACGCTATGATTCTAGAAACTCTAAGTCATTCGTATAATTTCTATATGTTGTTTGATTAATCTAATGGCGGATCTGACTATTGCTTTCTTAATTTAAATGAATTATGTGATTTGGGGTTTAGTTAAGATAGTAATAAGTATAATAATAAGGATTGTAATAATAATAGTAGTATTAATAATGTTAATAATAATACTAATAATAATAATAATATTAATAATAATAATAATAATAATAATAGTAATTCTAATAATAATAACAATAATAATAACAACAACAACAACAACAAAAACAACAACAACAACAACAACAACAACAACAATAATAATAATAATAATAATAATAATAATAATAATAATAATAATAATAATAATAATAATAATAATAATAATAATAATTGTAATTGTAATTGTAATTAAATACATATTATCGATCTTGTTCTCTTTAATATAGTGTTCATGGTATGAAAATTATCAAATAGCTTTTTAAGGAGTTGGTCAAGATTTGAATTGAAGTAATACGAGAAAAACAATATCAAAGACAGATCTAAAATCTTTGCCTATAATATTTAGATTTCTCTAATAAATTAATTTAATATGTAGAATAGAAATTTAAAACATAATAGTATTATGATTTTAGAATTTAAAACTTCAAATTTATATTCTAGCAACACTTCTAACTTAGATACAAATTAGAAACAGACGCTTCATTCATCTTTTCTTTACCCTTCATGCTTTGATTGAGAATTGAATGACATTTGTAATGAATCTTACTGGTTGATGAGAAATTTATGACGGTAAATTCATTTTTCCTATACCTATTTTATTATCGTCTCTTTGACCTTTAGTGACAAATGTTTGAGTTAACGTGTTCATATTAAACGAGGTCTAGAATATATCATGAGAGGGAGGATATCAATAAAAAATAACTTGTTTGTTAAGCCTTGGAGTTATTCACGGTGTCCTATCCATCCAAAAAAAATATAATAAACTAAGAAGTTGAAGATGAATAAGAGATCATTTAACAATGGTGAAACAATTATCAAACACAACAATAGAGAAACAGAAAAAACAAAGGTTCAAGAGAGAAGAAAAAAATACTATAAGGCGCGACTAACTAGGGGAATAATTGGGAAGAGTAAATTTTTTTACTTTTTACCTTACCTAGATTGTATCAAATAAGAATAAAATAAAAAGAAATATTACATAAAATACCAATAACTTTTAAAATTAAGAAATAATGATGGAAATAGTAAAAATTTTACCTTTTACTCGATTGCATCACTTAACAAAATGAATAAAAGTAATTTATTATTAAAGGCCTTTAATGTGTTAAATTTAATAAACATCCTTAGGCATAAATTCCCTTAAGGAGGGAGTGAAAATTCATAACTTACCAGGTTGTTAGTACAATTGCCAATTCAGGTATGTACCAAAGCTATGATATTTGCATGTTATAATATTGATATGTAATCATTTTGAAGGTATATATGACTTATGTGTATATGTGAATTCAAAACATGTGTTCTTCTAACTTGATGATAGAGTCTATAGTCGACTATAGTGATATCTTCATGTGTGTATACTTGATATTAAAGTGTGAAACTTCCTAGTTGACTATTTGAGTTATATGATGAACTATGAAGATATTTCTATAGAAGTGTATAGGGTGACTTTTAGTAGACGTGGTTGTCCCGATGTGCTACTTGGATGTTATTTTACATGTGATAAGATGATGATATGTGTGTTTTGTTTTGGTGTACCTATGTCATTCTACTTAATACATGTAGAATGCGAATGTGATTCTTAACTTAGTAGGCTAAATCACGTTTGTCAAGTATGTTTATGTATGATTGAAATATGATCTTGAACATAGTTAAGATGGTCATTTATGTGGAACCTTCAAACTAGATAGAAGGTGTCACGACCGAAGTCTAGACCCCAGACAAGACCGGCATCGTTGACCTCTCAAAGGTCGCAGACAAGCCTACATATGTCATACTTACTTCATCTAGGTTAATTTTAGCAGAAAATTTGAACTTTTTTTTATTTTCTTAATATATATGTAAACATACTACTTAATATCATAAGCGTTCACTTCTTAATATACATGTATACATACTATTTAATATCATAAGCGTTCACAAATCAACCATTTAATATAGATATAATCAAATGAAAAAAACAGTTCGTAATTGCATTAACATATTTTTGCCAAAATGGCACCAATACAATGTTTGAACAAAAGTGGAAAAAAACACTAGTGGAACATGCTCCACTATCTATAGCCTACATATAAGTTAGATAATAACGATATACATCCTCGAAAGCATGAGGGCCTACCAAATCCGGATGAAAGCTCCACGTCCGGATAGCTACAACGTCAACCTGTATGCTCTAGCAGCCACCTGTGAATTCACCTAACATTGTAGAATTGTAAGGAATTAGTACATGATATACCGTGGTTTCACGGTATAATTAATACTTTTTCCTTAAGTTTGGTGTGTCCGAAAGCCTTTTTGTGCTAATTTTGATATAAGTTTCTATTTGTTTTGCAGGAAATCTGTCCAAAGCTGAATGCGGAGATTTTGAGCGAAAAATGCAGAAGAGACCACCTACGGAGCTTATGACGGTCCGTCGTTCCTGTTACGGTCCGTAAGTGGCAGCGTAGTGCAGCTGCTGAAGGAAGATGGGCAAGTCTGACCAAGTGTGGGATTACGAAGCTTGTGACGGTCCGTCATGGCCATGACGGTCCGTCCTGCAGGTTCGTCATGAAGATCAGAGAAGTGATCCCAGTACCCAGATTCCAAGAGTTGAAGTATTTTGAAACAAAGACCCTCGATAGACCGTCGAGCTTATGATGGTCCGTCACACTTGCCGTCGAGGGGTATAAGAGAGCAGCAGAAAAAATTGCTAAGCATGGGATGACAGAGACCATGACGGTCCGTCGCGACCACAACGGTCCGTCGCGGGGTCTGTCGACCCAGCCGCGTTTTGGCAGATTTCCAGTAATTAGAATCCTTGTTTAATTAGGTTTTTATTTTTCATAAATAGTTCGAAAAACCTCGTTTTTGAGGTTAGACTCTGCTACATTAGACATCATATTATTAGACTTTGTGTGTTAGTGTTTGATTTTTGGAGATTCTTACAAGTGATTTTTGGTGATTAATCAAGCAAATTTTCGGACTTTATTCTTTCTCATTGAAGTAAGTACATGAATTCTTATTTAATATATTTGAATATTGTGTTTATGGCTATGAGTAACTAAACTCCATAACTAGGGTTGTGGGAACCATAGGCAAACAATGAGATAAACCCTAGCTAAAATAACAATTCTAGAATAGTGTCTTGCATGTATTAATAATTCTTTCGCTTAGAAGTCTTTTTAATGGATGATCAACGTTAGAACTCGCCTTAATGCTACTTGCCGGACCAACGAGGTAGATAATAGGAAAAGAATTATTAACATAGATTTAGTGTATACTATCTAATAGGCTAGTATTGATTGGTACGAGGTAATAACTGAGTCAAATATCGAATACGATGCTTAATATGAGGTAAAGATAAGGGTTAGGGAAGCAACACACGTAGCCGGACCAAGGTGCGGAGTGAGATTTTCTAGATGCCGGACCAAGGATTTAGAAATACATAACTTATCACTTTGCATGCAAGATACTAGGAAAGAATTGTTATAATTAGAATTATCAAGTTATGAACCTGTGGGGAACACGTAAACCCTAGTTACTTTGATTAATTGATTAAAACCCAAAATTAAAAGCTGTTAAGTGTCTGTGTCAAGTTAGTTAGTTATTTTTACTCATTAGGAAATACAAACCCCCCTTTTTATGCTTTTACTTTCTAAGGAAGTCACCAACCGAACAATAGTAATAACAAGTTGAAGTTAAGTCTAGACTATTTTCCTCGTGGGAACGATCCCAACCTCACTAGTTGGGTTATTTACTTGACGCGACCGCTTTACTTCTCATTTGAGAAGTAAGTTTGAGCGTATCAAATTTTGGCGCCGCTGCTGGGGAATTTAGCTTTTAGATTAACTTGAACTTATTACTAAAGTTTAGTTGATATTTTCTTGATTTTACTTTGTTTTATTGTTTTTGATCTCCTTTCAGAACTATCCTCCTTGTATGCCAAATATACGGAGAGGAAGAGAACCCTTGTTTCCCTACGATCACGAGCTAGAGCATACACTGCGCAATATGAATCGAAACTTGGGAATAAATGATGAGGATCCAAACCAGAACATCCCAAATCCAGTGGATGTTCATGGTCAGATGTTACCCGACGCTCCGGGTGAACATCAATAGAGGGGACAAAATCCCGTTCCACGGCCCCAAGCATACTAGACAGGGTATGATAACATCGCAGACTCGGATGGGCCACTTGTCTTGCCCCCCTACCCACAGGCCACACTTTTGTGGTGACTAGTAGCCTGATACAAATGCTCACTGCCAGAGGTTTGTTTTCAGGGCTACCTTCTGAGGATCCACATGCCCATATAGCTAAGGTAAGGGCAGTGTGTAAAAGTTGTGTGGGGAGGCCTGATTTGGATCTAGATGTAATAGGTCTAGAGTGTTTCCTCTCTCATTGACGGGAGAGGCTGCTATGTGGTTTACTGAGCTCCCATACAACTGCATCTTCACTTGGAACCAACTACGGGATGTCTTCTTAGCACGCTACTATCCGGTCTCCAAGAAATTAAACAACAAAGACAGGGTGAATAACTTTGTGGCACTACCAGGAGAGTCAGTTAGTAGTTCTTGGGATAGATTCGCCTCATTCTTGAGAAGTGTTCCAAATAACCGTATTGATGATGAGTCACTGAAGGAATACTTCTATCGGAGACAGGATGATAACAATAAAGCGGTGTTTGACACTATAGAAGGTGGATCTTATGGAGAATGCCCTTATGCTGAGATTGCTGAGAAATTGGAGAAAATCTCCTGTAACAACAAAGCTTGGAGTACTAGGAAGTCCGATACAGGGAGAAACACCTTCGCAGTGCAATCAACTCACAACCCAGCCACAGATGATATTTTCGTGAAGAAATGGCGCAGATGAGAACTGAGCTTGGGTTGGTACTAAAACATGTCACTGGGGGTGCAAAAAAGATTAATGCTGTCAACTACTTGGCTAAACCACCACCTCTAATCGATGAGTGTTATTATGCGGAGGATTCCTATGCAGTAAATGAACAGATGGGGGGTTTCGACCAATTGCCCAAGGTGCAAATCAGGATAATTGGCGTCAAGGTCAAGGGAAGCAAGGTCGGAACTATGGTAATTACAACCGTGAGGGTCATTATGTCCGAGATGGTAACCGCGATAACAACTTCAACAGGGGCAACTACGGTAACAGAAATGATAGGAATGGGCCCTATGTCCCTCCCCAAAATCGTGAAGTTACTCCTAGGGATGGTGGAGATTGTATGGCGCGAGTTGAGGATATTTTGCACAAAATGATGAGGAGATTCGATGCTAGTGATAAGAACATCAAAGAATTAAGGGGTGACTTAGCTAGTATTGGGCAAAAAGTTGATACACATGCAATTTCGATTAAGCAGATTGAATTGCAAATGGCCCAATTATCTGCGACAGTAAACACACGGCAACCGGGCACTCTTCCTAGCAACACTGTCCAAAATCCAAAGAATGATGCACACTGTATGGAAATCACTACTCGGGGTGGTTAGCAAACCATTGACCCACCGATGCCATTTGCTGAGGAAAATGTGAGAAAGAATAATGATAATGTGGAGAAGGGTAGTGGTGAAACAGAGGAAAGTAATGGAAAAGAGGTAGAATTACCTAAGAAGGTAATCCCCATGCCTAGGCCACCACCACCTTTCCCTCAGAGATTAGTGAAAAAGACCGAGGATGGTAAATACCTGCGCTTCATAACAATGTTGAAGCAGCTTTATATCAATGTCCCTTTGGTAGAAGTTTTAGAACAAATGCCCGGTTACGCCAAGTTTATGAAAGATCTGGTCACCAAGAAAAGATTGGTTACTTTTGAGGATGATGATAGATTACAGCATTGTAGTGCTATTGCTACAAGATCCCTAGTGCAAAAGAAAGAAGATCCGGGTGCATTCACTATACCCTGTACAGTTGGGTCATTACATTTTGCGAAAGCATTATGTGATCTGGGGGCGAGCATAAATCTCATGTCCCTCTCAATTTACAAGAAGTTGGGTTTGGGGGATCCAAAACCCACTGCGATGCGGCTACTGATGGCTAATCGGACAGTGAAACGACCTATAGGGATACTCCATGATGTTCTAGTAAAAGTGGAGTCATTCATCTTTCCGGCTGATTTTGTTATTCTTGATTGCGAGGTCGATTTTGAAGTGCCTATCATTCTTGGGAGGCCATTCCTTGCTACAAGTAGAGCCTTAGTTGATATGGAGAAGGGACAGATTACATTTCGGTTGAATAATGAAGAAGCGACCTTCAACATTTGTAGGACCATGAGACAGAGTGGTGAGCTCCAATCGGTATCTGCCATATCCCACAAGGAAAAGATGAAGAAGGGGAATGAACAAAAAACTGCAAAACAAGAGTTTATGGTTGGAGACTTGGTGCTTGTAGACAGTTCTGGGTCACCTTGTCTTCCGGGCAAGTTCAAGTCCTAATGGGCTGGCCCTTACTTGATTACCCAAGTATTACCTCATGGAGCAATTGAGTTAAAAGACAAGGAGGGAGTGCGGTTTAAGAGGGATAGAGATAGAATAAAACTCTATTTTGGGCATAAAGCATCGGGGAATGAAGCGATAGAGACACACCATCTTGATGAAGTCTGAGTAATCAAGGGTCTCCAGTCGTGCCGCGACATTAAATCAGGCGCTTGTTGGGAGGCAACCCAATACTTATCGTCTTTTTATATAATGGTAGCATTTTTATATTAATGGGTTTTAAATTTACAGGCACATCACCAGGAAATTCTGCAGAAAACTACTCCGCAGCAGCCACTGATGGATACATCGACGGACCGTTGCGCATACGACTGACCGTCGTAAGCATCCGTCACACGTGGTACGTTTTTCTGTCAGTTTGAAATTAGGGCACACACAACGGAACCTACGACGGGTTGTCACATATGCGACGGACCGTCGTCGGGGAACCATCGCGTGATTAATGAATTCTACCCAACCCGACCCGGCTGGACCCTTTTCAAAATCTGACCATTTATACTCCCCACCCCTCCATATTTCACCCCATTACTTCCTTATTCCTCTCATCTCCCCTCGCTTTTCAACATCCACACTTCCCCCCACTGATCATTGCCCCAAAATCCTTCTAAGCCTTATAATTATCATCTACTAGTCGGTGCTGCTGCTGTAGGTGTCTACCTTGCCAACTGAATCATTCTCCATTTGCCTTTTCTACATTTCCAAGGTATGTGTCTCTAAATTTATACTCATTTATCTTGTATTTTTTTTTATTAGTTAGTATTAGCTTAGTTCTTAACTCGTATCTTGTTTCCTTTATATGATTATGTCTAAACCTAGGCTCAAAATGTTTGAATTTGCCATGTTAACAACCCTAGACATAGGTGATTTTGCATTAATAGTTTCCTAGGTAGTTGGGATAGACACATATAGGTCCACAACACTACAAGACCATGTGGGTTCATCGGGGTTGCTTAGGGTACCTACAGTTCTATCTCTATCATTCAGAACGAGACCCCGATGACGATCCGTCGTGGGTACGACGGACCGTCGTAGGGTCCGTTGCACAATCCCTAGCACCCCTGTCGTACTGGATACTTGTGACGGACCGTCGTACCCACGACGGTCCGTCCTGCATGACCGTCATACCGGTCAGAGACCCCTCTCCTAAGGGTCTCCATTTTTTTTCCAAGTGTCCTTCAATGGACACTTGTGACGCACTGTCGTACCCACGACGGTCCGTCCTGCATGACCGTCGTACCCACGACGGTCCGTCCTGCATGACCGTCATACCGTTCAGAGACCTCTCTCCTAAGGGTCTCCATTTTTTTCAAAGTGTCCTCCAACGGACACTTATGACGGACCGTCGTACCCACGACGGTCCGTCCTGCATGACCGTCATACCAGTCAGAGACCACTCTCCTAAGGGTCTCTATTTTTTTTCCCAAGTGTCCTTCAACTGACACTTGTGACGGACCATCATACCCACGACGGTTCGTCCTGCATGACCGTCATACCGGTCAGAGACCCCTCTGATAAGGGTCTCCCAACATTTTCTAAGTGTCCTACGACGGACTCTTACGACGGACTGTTGTACCAACGACGGTCCGTCCTACTCGACCGTCATGATGGTGAGAGACCCCTCTTTCAGGGTTCTTTATATATACATCGACCAAGAACAACACGATGGACCTCATGATGGTCCGTCATAGCCATGACGAGCCGTCATCTGGCCCATCGTGTGATACAGTTTCAATATCACTAACACACTACTTTCAATGTTTTGTGTCGTATGGGCTTGCCTGTCTTGTTTGCCACCACTCATACTAATATTGATCCTTTACAGGTACTATTTACTATGGCACCCAAGCACGACCGCACCTACGCACGCGGGCGATCTAAGTCTGTCGCTCCGTTTGCACGCTTGATCACCGGCTCTGATGATGAGCGGGACCCTGAATATGTGCCCCCAGGCACTTCCGCACCTTCCCGTGCTGCACGTGCCCCCAGAGCCACACCCAAGATGGTGGCGTCCGGCGTAGTCACTGCCTCCCAGTCTGATGAGGAGCGCACACTGACCGGCACACCCTCCGGGTCAGCCACCATAGAGGAAGGAGCGTCTGGCTCCTTAGGAGTATCATGGTCCGAGGAGGCTTCAGGCTCCACTGAGGTTCCCGCACCTGCCACTGCTGCAGCGTCGGCCTCGTCTGATGAGCCTGACAGTTCAGACTCTACATCCGGCGCACCAGCCGAGGTCCCCACCCCAGCCTCTGACCAGCCAAATCGATGGTGTGTCGAAGGCCAGTTTCAAGTTTACTACGACGCCAAATTCCTGACTGATAAAGGAGTAATGACTCGGACACTCACCTTGGAGCAGCGGGTACTTACAGGGAGTCTCCCATCGATGCCGGAGATCCACAAACTATTCACCAGGCATCGCTTAGAGTGGACAACCCGTTAGTTGGGACGATACAGCGAGGAAGTGGTCCGAGAGTTCTACGCATCCTACGTAGCGACTCTCCGATCACAGATCGATAGGCGGGCTGCTCCCGCTAAATAGGCCCCACTGGAGCAGGTTCGAGTTTGGGGCGTGCAGGTTGACATTTCCCTGCCAGCTATCCGCCGATTCCTATACGGCGAGAGTGCAGATGCTACGCGGACCCCCATCACTGCCGAGTTTGACTATCGCTGGCAGATAGTAAAGGATGGACAGTTCTTGCGCGAGCAGGCACTGAGAGAGACCACCAAGAGGTGGATGGCCCTGCACCTATCAGTCGACGGAGAGAGTGCCGATTGGGTCACTGAGCCGAAGGGGGCCATCAAGAAGGCCAACCTCACGTTCGTTGCAAAGTTCTTGTGGTTGCTCGTCCGTCACTGCCTTTCCCCCACAGCTGATGATAACATCGTCACCTGGGATCGAGCAGTGTTGATGGCGGCGATGATAGCCGGCTTCAAGGTGGACTTCGCATGGCTTCTCCAAGCAGTCATGCACGAGAGGGCATTCAAGGTCACTACTACCTACCCCTTCCCGTGTATGATCTTTGCCCTTTGCAGGTCTGCAGGTGTGCCCATATGGCACATAGATCAGTTGAAGACCCCACAGGGCACCGTTGACGTCGGCCTCATCAGAGACGAGGCCAATGAGTTGGCGCCACGCAGAGGGCCCTGTCCAGAGCTGCCCCCTCTTGCTGATGATCTTGTGGATTCGGTAGCCCAGGCCCGCACAGCTACACAGGCATCCACTAACACTACCCCGGTCGAGTCTATCCCGGGTAGTAGCACAACCCCTCTACCGTTACTGGCCCCGCTTGCTAGGGTCCAAAAACTGGTGGCACAAATTGCCACTCTTCTGCATCATATCCAGCCGTGGATGCAGAAGTCTATTACTGAGTCGGAAGCGCGTACAGGGAGGATGATGCAGCGGAAGATTGCTGAGGTTAACCAGCGCCTAGATGCCTTTGAGTTGAGAGTGTTAGCTCGACCAGCCCCTCCGGTAGATGTGTCGACTCTTCAGACTGTAGTCGACAGACTTCGTGCAGACATCGCCACGATACTAGCGGCGAGGGTGCCGGATTCTGAGGACCCTTCTGTCGAGCCTGCTGATGACACAGTATAGGCGGCCCTGTTTACTACTTCTAAAATTCCACCACCTCCCCCTACAGAGAGTGCCAAGAGGCGTAGGGGTCGAGTAGAGGATGAGGCGCGAGCATGGAAGAAGGAGCACCGAGAGATGGAGGCTGCGAGGAGAGCCTCACTTGCTGAGGCGGAGGCACACCAAATCAGAGCATCGCAGATAGCAGCTGGGGCGTCTAGCTCCCGCACTGTAGAGACAACAGGAGGCACTACTGATGATGCGGTTGCTGCTGAGGACATCACTGAGGGTGTCCAGATTTCTGAGGACGTGGGTTCCAGGAAACTGGACCCACCAGCTTGCTGATCGACGGCGCTATGCGCCACAGTTTTGCTTTACCTACCACTCTAATATTTAGATTTTTATGCATTGGGGATAATTGCATGCTTTTTTGTTGGGGGTGGGGTAAATGGAAAGTGAGTGTTAGGGTGATGTCTAAGCAGCCCAACTCACTATCCTCTTTTGGGGTTTTCTTGCCTGTGTTCTTTTTCCCCAAAAGACTGATTACTTTTTCTGTTGAACCGGCACGTTACATCTTTTGTACATAGTTTAACTCTGAATCATGATGGCTAAAATGATATCCTGATAAAACTAGAAAATATTGCATGACTAGGCGTAATAACTTATAATTGTGTGGCTCTAAACATGAAATAGAGTTACACCATTGCATCACCCTAAATCTTCAGGTCGAACTAGGTGTCTAATAATCTGGTATAGTGATGAGATGTCAAGTGAGTGTGAGGAAATTTGAATAGTCCACTATTGGTACTGAGCTAGAACTTGCCTGGTTAGTCCTACTAAAAGTAAGTTGTACCAGACAATTAGGAAAGGATCATAGTCCCTTATTCAAAATAGCCCAACTCACTATCCTAAATAAAAGAAACCAAATGAAAGTTATCCTTCTTTGATCCAAATAATTTGAGCTTAAAATTAGACCTTTCTTTTTCACCCCAACTGATCTTTTCTGGGAATAATATGTTGGCCCTGGTCCCTCCTTGGACATGTGCACCTCATCTTATGCTAAAAGCATAAGTTGAGGGTGGCTAACGCATAAACAACCTTCGTTATGGCCCTGACCCAACTTTAGGTATTGTGTACCTTGACTCATGGCAAAGCCATGAGTTGAGGGTGGCTGTTTTGAGGAATGCTCTGGAAAGTGGGGTTGAAAGAACAAAGAGTGAGAAAGAACAAATGCAAAGTGACTCAAGAACTCGTTGAAAGAAAAATTAAAGAAAAAAAAAGGAAATATACAAGAATTACAAACAAGAAAAGAAAAGAGTCACTTACACAAATGAAGAAATAAGGGAAATAGCAAGGTTAAAGAATGGGAGAAACTGGGCGAGATAAAGTGATAGAAAGTGGAAGGTTTAGCCGATATGTCAAGGAGGGCAAAAGTCACTAAAGTATACCTAAATATACCCTACCTGACTCTGAGCCTATGTTACAAGCTAAGAAAGTCCTATCGTGATCCTAAGGGTTGTATAGCGAACTTAATGCAGTGAAAATAAGGGCAAGCTTATGGCGATAGGTATGAATGAGTGTGACTTTGTTTTAAGAGCGAGTGTTGAAAAGTAATCCTTATACTCAAACTGAAATCATTGTGTGAAAAATGAGGATTTTGTTTTGAAGTGAGGACACTAGTGGCAATACCGGAATTGTTAGCACCTCGGTGAGAAATTGAAGAGGATAGGTGTTAGTGCATGGTGAGTCTGTGTCATGTTCGAATCCCACAACATTCAAGGCCAATAGTGATAGCATGCATAGATTTGATGAGATTAATCGGGATTGATAGCCAAATGATTGCAAAGGATAAAACATGAATACTATTGTACAAAGATTGTGTAGTGAGTCATAGTGCGTCGCTTGAGGACAAACAACGAATTTAAGTTGAGGGTGTTGATGCACCGTGGTTTCACGGTATAATTAATACTTTTTCCTTAAGTTTGGTGTGTCCGAAAGCCTTTTTGTGCTAATTTTGATATAAGTTTCTATTTATTTTGCAGGAAATTTGTCCAAAGCTGAATGCGGAGATTTTGAGCGAAAAAATGCAGAAGAGACCACCTACGGAGCTTATGACGATCCGTCGTTCCTATGACGGTTCGTAGGTGGCAGCATAGTGCAGCTGCTGAAGGAAGATGGGGAAGTCTGACCAAGTGTGGGATTATGAAGCTTGTGACGGTCCGTAATGGCCATGACGGTCCGTCCTGCAGGTTCGTCGTGAAGATCAGAGAAGTGATCCCAGTACCCAGATTCCAAGAGTGAAGTATTTTGAAAAGAAGACCCTCGACGGACCGTCGAGCTTATGACGGTCCGTCACACTTGCCGTCGAGGGGTATAAGAGAGCAGCAGAAGAAATTGCTAAGTATGGGACGACGGAGACCATGACGGTCCGTCGCGACCACGACGGTCCGTCGCGGGGTCCGTCGACCCAGCCGCGTTTTGGCAGATTTCCAGTAATTAGAGTCCTTGTTTAATTAGGTTTTTATTTTTTATAAATAGTTCAAAAAACCTCGTTTTTGAGGTTAGACTCTGCTACATTAGACATCATATTATTAGACTTTGTGTATTAGTGTTTGATTTTTGGAGATTCTTACAAGTGATTTTTGGTGATTAATCAAGCAAATTTTCGAACTTTATTCTTTCTCATTGAAGTAAGTACATGAATTCTTATTTAATATATTTGAATATTGTGTTTATGCCTATGAGTAACTAAACTCCATAACTAGGGTTGTGGGAACCATAGGCAAATAATGAGATAAACCATAGATAAAATAACAATTTTAGAATAGTGTCTTGCATGTATTAATAATTCTTTCGCTTCGAAGTCATTTTAACGGATGATCAACGTTAGAACTCGCCTTAATGCTACTTGCCGGACCAAGGAGGTAGATAATAGGAAAAGAATTATTAACATAGATTTAGTGTATACTATCTAATAGGCTAGTATTGATTGGTACGAGGTAAGAACTGAGTCAAATATCGAATACGATGCTTAATATGAGGTAAAGATAAGGGTTAGGAAAGCAACACACGTAGCCGAACCAAGGTGCGGAGTGAGATTTTCTAGATGCCGGACCAAGGATTTAGAAATACATAACTTATCACTTTGCATGCAAGATACTAGGAAAGAATTGTTATAGTTAGAATTATCAAGTTATGAACCTGTGGGGAACATGTAAACCCTAGTTACTTTGATTAATTGATTAAAACCCAAAATAAAAAGCTGTTAAGTGTCTCTGTCAAGTTAGTTAGTTATTTTTACTCATTAGGAAATACAAACCCCCCTTTTTATGCTTTTACTTTCTAAGGAAGTCATCAACCGAACAATAGTAATAACAAGTTGAAGTTAAGTCTAGACTATTTTCCTCGTGGGAATGATCCCAACCTCACTAGTTGGGTTATTTACTTGACGCGACGGCTTTACTTCTCATTTGAGAAGTAAGTTTGAGCGTATTAGTACACACTTGTACTACCAAGGACATGCATGATTAAGAACATCTCATTCCTAACAACATGGTTATGGAAAGTCAAGTCAGTAGACTTGCCAAATTGGGATTAGGAAAGTTAGTGATCTTTTGAAATTTGGATTAGGAAACTATATGAGGTTTCAAAATTTGGATTAGGAAAGTCATGCCATGAGAGTAACATGAATCATCATAATTATCATATTGCACACAGCATATAACATCTTTCACAGAGCACATAACATATTTCATATAGCACATAACATTTTTCATATCATTCGTTCATATGCCATGAAACCTTAGAATCATGGACTTGACATCAAGACTTCCAAAAAATGAGGGCTCAACATATGGGACATCAACTAGGGAGCCTTATTTAGCAAACACAGAGTCTACTTCATTCATTCATACGTACTTCATTTCATTTTATTCATAGGCTAGTGTGAACACCAGCAATACCTAGGATGTACTTTAAGACTTTCATCGGGTTCGTTGTGCAATGAAAAAGAATGACCTAGTGCCACTACTTAAGTCTATATCATCTCTTGATTATCATATCCTAACACCTTTGGTATCATTCATTTCATTATGTGCATCATTTGAGGCTGACCTCATTAATTCATTGGGAACTTTAACTTTAACCGACATAGATCATGTGAGCATCATGAAATCCAGTGTCTCCCCCACACCAAAAAGAGGTGGAATCATCGGCCAAGGTGACCTGAAACATGGTAGCGTACATGGGAATCGAACCCCGCTAGATTCCTATATTTGGAGTATAGATTGGAAGACTATGAGATATAAGGAGAACCATACCCGTCATGCCGGATAGTCTTATCTCATGAGATTTACGTGAACCTCCACCCTTCCCGAAAGAAGGCATCACCACTCATAGCGAGCCTATCGGTTCTCAGTATAAAGTTCCATTATATTCAACTCATACGTCATGAAAATTGGCTTCTAGTATGAGGACATCATAACACAATATATGATTTCTCATCTTGTCATTAGTATTAAGTGTTTATCTCAATACTTTCATTAGAGTGTTCATAGAGACTGGTCTCTTCATAAATTTTACACTCTCACAGGTGAGTCCGTTTTGGTAACATGTACTTAGGCTCATTTGAGATTGCTCTCATCTTGTACATTAGCCTCATATCATGTTGTCACCACATTCATTAACATTAGCACATTTTTTCTTCATAATATGCCAATGCACTTGGTCATTTAGTGTGTTTCACACTCTTACTTAACCTTTCTAGGGTTTCATCATTTCATTGTTCATTTAATTATTTCATTGTTCATTTAATTATTTCATTGTTCGTTTCATCATTTCATTGTTCATTTAATCATGTGACAATGAACTTGGCCATTTTGTTATTTTACACTCTTACTTAACTCTTCTATGGTTACATCATTTCATTACATACATGTTAGGTTCACTTATTTTTAAATGTATGATAGACTTATTGGTCTATACATACAAGCCATGAGGCTTTGTTCATAGTGCGTTTAAGTGATTCATATCTTCCTAAGATTATTTGGTACAAGACTTATGCATCTTGTATGTATGCCAAGATCTCGATTTTGATCTAAGTAGGCAGCATTATTCTTGAATATTTAATTCACGTATGACTTATGTATCAATATGGAATTTGGGCAAGGGAACTCGGTTTCAAATCCCTTAGACAAAACATACATTTTTCATTTATTTTATTTTGGTCCACACGGTTTGGGAACCCAAGATCGAGCCCCAACACCTTCGTTTCCTTTTATTTTATATCCTTTGAAATTTCTCTTCCTTGGCGTGAGGGGTTGTGAGAACGAACCCCCACAGGCCCTTTTATTTTTTTTATTTCTTTTTTCTTGACTTTTGTTAGTTGACCATGAGGGTTTGGGATCGAACCCCCAGATCCTCACTTTTTTTTTTCTTTTAGTTCTCCTTTTCCGCCTAGAGGTTATGGTTTCGATTCCCATGCCTCACATTTCTTTTATTTTCATGTTTTTCCTTAAGCTTGACCAAAAGTTTGTGTGTTCGAATCCCACTCCTGTCATTTCTTATGTTCATACATCAGTTTCCAGCCAAGACCATGGATCGAATCCCCTTCACCACATTCCTTTTTACTTATTTATTTTCATGGATTTTAATATTTTGAGGTCACAGGTTCAATCCTCCATGACCTCACTTGTTTTAATTCATTTTTTCACAACATTTTGAACCCTCTTAACTTGACTGAAACTCATTATTTGAAACTAGAAATTTTGTTGTTTTTCTTCGGCATCTTTTCATCAAGTTACACATTAGTTCTTAGGGAGTTTCATAGTTCATTTAGTACGTTTTAGGTGCCTTTTCATGGATTTGATTAGCCAAGAGTTTCTCACTCAATTTAACCACATTACACTTCATATGAACATCACGATTTACATAAGTTTGTGCACGTAAGATCACAACCATACCATTGGAATTTTTTAGCCTTAACCCCAGAACACCTAGTCACGGTCACATTTTTGCACACACATGCACATAGTTTCGGAACACATAGGTTGTCACTCATACAATTTCAAAGACACATACATGAACATATTCATCACGAAAACACAACACACGTCTAATATCTACAAGCAAACATATCCAATCTACGAATCATTGGGAGCAAGTGATATGGACATGCAACGGGGAACAACCCTAGTTTTCGGAATAGATTTGTCTGAACCTTACGGGTCTCCTGGGAAAGGGACAAACAGAGAAGAGAAACCATACCTTTTATGACGTTAAAACCTTTAATATTCTTCCCAAACCTGCTCTGACACTTACGTCCAAATCCAAGTTTCAACACCAAACTCTCGACGGAAAATCTCCTCCATTTGCCTAACGTTTTTGATAAGTTGTTTGTTTAAAATTTTCGTTGTAAGTTCTTCAAGTGTGAAGAACTTTGGTCTATCTTCTGTTCTTGTGAGTTATTTGGTAGGGAGAATGTGAAAGAGAAGAGAGATTGAACGTGAATCTTGAAGAGATAGAGGTGAGAGAGTGAGAGTTTTATTAGGCTTATGAGTCTAGTTTAGAACTTAGTCAAATGAAGATTCATTAAATGATAAAAAAATCTGATTTCCCTTTTATTTTAAATCAGCTTATAAATAATAAATATTAATTAACTACATTAATTTACCAACTTAAATTAAAAATAAATTTAATTCATTGCTTCCACCTAGGTTCGAACCCGGGTGGAGCAAGACTTCACTCTAAGGGCCAAGTTTCGGCCCTTTCTCTCTAAAATGCCCCTCCACCTTATTAATTATATAATTATTTAAATAATTAGGGTAATTATGGTAGTACCCTTAGCCTATAAAAGACCATTTTACCCCTAGACCCTCCAAACTTAAGATTTCCCCTTTTTAGGTTTTGTAAGGACTCACCCGCGTAAATCTTCATATTCGGGAGCTCTACATGGATGGACCCAAACTTTCCTAGGTCAAATAACTCCCCAAGCTAGTTGTTTGGGAAATCGTAAGGGTTCGGAAGTCTGGTTCTACGCGCATCAATCCGTGTGAGACCGGTCTAATAGTAGGCATTCTTGACACATTAAGCATTATTTAGCATGTCCTTTTTTAGGGTTTTTACAGAAGGTTATGATATCCTAGAAGGCAAAAGTCGTAATGGTATCCTTTTTGTGTGAATGATGGACTTAGGGATTTGTTGGCTAGAACAACATAAAATCATCCTTAGGAAATTCATGAATCTATCCTATTTAACCATTCTATGGAAGCCCTAATGGACCCCTTTGGTAAGGTGTATTATGATTTGTTTGTGATTTTGATATGGTACCTTATCATATGCCCTTGGGTTGAATTTCTCTATGAGAAAAAAGGCTTGAACCGAGAGAGTATTCTTGGGGAGTGATTCTACTCAAGTTGAGATTAGAGTATAACGAAACCCTTAAAATTCCATTACCATGTGCCTAAATGGGATGTAACCTAGTTATACCCTTGGCAAGTGGAACACCCTTCATCGAAGTAGGGTAGACTCCAGATTCCATGCCTTGCTATTATGGTCTATGTCTGTTATTGACTATTCTCATCATGTGAGTTACATTCTAGTGTTAGATAAGTTGTACTATATTTAGGTAGTTGAAAGGGACACTATCTAGACATTTCACGAGTAAGCTTTAAAGAAGCTAGTGTTTAGGTTCCGTAGGTCTTCTCCAAGACCATTATGTGAAGTCCTTCATTGTATGATGTCTCTTAAACGGTTTAATGAACATAGTAACGTAAAGTACTTATCTAGAGTAGCTTTAGGGATTACTTAGGTGGGCTTGAAATAGGTGTATGGGTGGTCTCTTCATATCTTACTTAGGTGAGTCTTAGGGTAATTATAGGTAGGGAGTTTAGTTAATAAAATTGGAATATTCTTATTATTAGGTAGTCTTAAGGATTACTTAGGAGTGTGTGAAGGAGTTGTTTGGGCGATCGCTTCATATCTCACTCAAGTGAATCTTAGAATAACCTTTGGTAGGAGAGCCTCATTTCTATGTGTTTTGAATTAATATTGATGATATATTGTAGAATGTGACTTATATATGTTTATGTTGACTTCTAAGTGATTCTTATACATTTCTTATGATGTTTTCTTCAAAGAGAGCGTGGTTTATACAAATGTTGTATTAGCATGATTTTAATTGCATGTCAGCATACTTAGTGCATTCTAATGTACTAATTCCATATATTTTGTCTTATCTCTAAAGGTGTTGGTGACATTTAAGAGGATTCATTGAAGTGACACTTGGACATTAGTATTCATTCAAGAAAAATTGTGGTATGTCCTCCATTGATTGAAATACATCACCATGTTTAATTTTCTTATTAATTACACTGTAAAAGACTTATATATTTCTATTTTATTGATATATTGGACGTGACCCATGATAGTCACGTGTCTAAGATGATGACTTTGATATTTAGTGTTTCCTGTGATTTTCTATGAAATAGATCTTGAAGTATTATTATTTTGTGTGAAAATTTTTTATTTTGCACTACTTTTCATACATGTATGCAATAAATGATATCAAAGGGCTTGTACAAGAACTCCGATAGGACAAGTACGTCGTGCCACAATTTAAGAATGCGATTTCTTCGAAGGTATACTTTTAGGTCGCTACACTCATGGCCAGCTAATTTAGTCCACTATGCTCGCCTCTACATGTAACTATTTGTGGATCCCATATAATAATTTTTAGGATAGTCCGAATATTGTGTATACAACGGGTGCAGACCATCTGGCAATCACACTTGTTTTAAATGTGGGCAATATTGACACATGAAGCGGGATTGTCCACACCGGCGTGTGATTGAGTCCAAAAAGTAGCTTCTCAAGCAATGGTACCCGTGGGGAATAGTGATATTGGTCGAGGAAGTACACAAGGTGGGCGAGGAAGTAACCAATGAGGTCGTGGACGTAGATGAATGGGTAATAGAGATAGAGGCAATTCGCAAGTAGGAATGGAGTTAGCCTATTTTGATGATAAAAATTGAGTGTTATGATTTTTATGGTAAAAATGAGGCTGAGGTATCTAATGTGGTAATCCCAGGTACTATTCTTATCTTTGACTGGATGGCTAATATTTTATTTGATCGAGGTACTTATTCTTATGTGTCTGTGAGATTGGCCTCTGAACATAAGATATTATGTGATGTTTGTTATGCCCCTGGTCGTTTTTGTACCCCAGTTGGATATTCAGTTATAGTCACCCATGTTTATCGTGTTTTCTCTCATTTGTTTCTGCAATTTTTGACTTGGGTTAATTTGGTGAATTTTGATATGGATGATGTTGATATCATAATTGGCATTACTTGGTTGTCCCTTTATCATGTTGTGCTTAATTCTAATACTATGTATGTGACTCTAGAAATTTTTGGAAGGGAAATATTAGTTTGGGAAGTGGTGTACAAGCCTACTCAATCTAAGATTTTATTTTCGTATAGGAAAGTTACATAGCCTTCTACTTTTATTGCACACATATATATAAGATGGATCATAGTCTTAAAGATTGTCTGATCTCATACCATCTAAACGATCATAGAAATTTGGGCATAGCCCTACATCAATGTAAAGAAGCCATATATAGGCTTATACAAATCATACTTAAATGAAAATAGAGTGAACATAAGAGTCATAGAAAACAAAGTAACTCCATAAGATAGATAACGACATCGCCCTTGGAAAGTGAGGACCTACCCACTTGGATAGTAGAAAAATATAAGTCTTCTTCAAGTCGTCTCGAATGAGTCCTCAACGACCGTAACCAAAAATATTGGGGGAAAAGGAAGAAATAGGATTAGTACGCCACTTGTACTAAGTATAATACCATATGCACACATTCTTGAAAATATTCTAAGAAAATGATATTTTTAAAACTATGCATTTTTCATTTAAAACCTTCATGAATATACAACAAAACCATACCAATCAATATTTATTAAGTCACAGGCATATTCATCAGAATACTACAACATCAAGTATAGTCAAATTAACCATCCATATAATATAAGAAGATACATACTCAAGTAACTCTACATTCAATGTCATATTAACAATAAGCATGAATAAGAGTACATTTAACTATAACAAAACTAGACAATTATCCATGAACCCCTATCAAGTCAAGTGCAATGACCAAGCAAAGCCCCATAAACTTACTCAATCAAGTAACCCAACAAGAAATATGACTAACACCCTACTTCACATAACATGACATTTAGATATACATTTCATCTTACTTTAACAATATAGACCAACACATATCCATAAGTGAACTAACCAACATATAGTATCAACACTATGAAAGTCCATCATATATATATCATATATAATTATAAGAATAAACATACATAAGAACATCCTCCTAAGACTCCCCTTAAGGTTAACTAGTGCAATGCTTAGCTAGAGTTCCATACCCCTACCTAGACTAAGTTTGACCCCTTAAGTTATCCTAGTTAGATGTCAATCATTTAATTCATTATACCTTTTTGGGAAAATCTTGCTATAACCTACATAGACCACATTAGCCAGTGTGGAATCCGGTGTTATAAAACCTTATACAGATGGAAGGTGGTCTACAGGCCAAAGTAAAACTAAATGTCAACGCAGCTTTCTAGGTGGATCCATTAGCTAGTCTTCCTACGGGGGAAACATAGTTCAAGAACTAGGAGATAGGTATAATACCTCTACATACCATTTTGAATTTGAGTCCTCCTCTCATGAGAATCCAACAGATGAGTATCCCTCATTGGGGAGTGAACACCACATTTGGAACTATTGGTTGAATCTTCCACTATGGGAAGTCATCACCTCCCGTTGTCAAGTTCACTCTGTGCTAAGATAAGTACCTTTGTTTAAATCTCTTTAACCCCTTTAATCATTAATCAAAGCTTAGTTTAGGTCATATGATCTAACCCTTGTATAATCATAATCATCAATAGCTCAATGAGAATTGCATGAGTATAGGTCCTTTCATAATAAATCATATAAGTGAGGTTAGCTCATTAGCATTTCACATCATAATAAGGCACATTGATAATCATCACCATACTTATGACATATAAACCTTAATAAACCTCACAACATAGTCATCAGATTTCAAACCAACATCGTACCACCCTATCAGTCTTAATACAAGGCTTACTCCAATATAACATCATGACTTAATCACAATTATCCATAATTTAATGTATAGGATAGAGATCATAAGACTTATCAAGTCACCTTCATAGTTCATCATCAAGGACTTACTATAAATCCTCAAATCAGTCCAATTTAGGCTATACCACATCATAATTCAATGATCAACATGTTAACAACGCTAGAAAAACTACTACATCATAATTCAATACTATATCATAGCTCAAGATAAGACGCTTAGATAAATTCACTTTCTAACCGAGATTATCATCTCAAGAACTAGCATGAAATACAATAATTCACTCTAATGTTTTCATGATTAATGTAATAACATCAATTAATAGCAATTCAACCAATAAACCAGTCAATTGAACAAATCTCAACTTAATTCATGTCAATATCAAACCTAGGGTTAACGGTTAAGGATCATCATCTGCAAACTATACCAAATTATCAACATTTATAACAAAAAAGCTAGAAAACATGTTTATATATTACTATTATCCAATAGAAAACATAAAAAATCAATTTATAACCTAATTTTTGAGATTGAGAAGAACCTAGATGAAAACCGAGCTTTTGTTATTATTAGGAAACAGGTATCAAAAGTTATATCCCATACCTCAACGTTTGATGAAGATTTGATGGTGAATTCGTCCCTTTATAGCCCCAAAATTCCTCCCCTAGCTAGTCTTCAATGGTATCTTCCAATAGAGAGAGAAAGAAGAGATAAGGAAGAGGGTTGTGTTTAATATAAGGAGGGTTGGAGCCTTTTATGGGGTTTTAATTTACTTAATTATACTCCCTTAAACCCCTAATTTACCACCTAACCCCTTAACTAATTAAATGAACTAATTTAAAAAATGCAGGAAAATTGCAGGCCCATCGACAAGACAATGATCGACGGATCGTTGGTCCATCAACGGCCAGGCCTCCCTCCCTGCTGCACAACCAAAGTTTTAGTCATCAACTTGTGCATGAGAGGGCTCAATCATTTTATCTAACTATTGGACGAAGTTTGGCATCGACGCCCCTATCGACCCACGCGCGAACCGTCCTTTGCCCCTCATCGTTGCACACATCTCATGCAGTGTTGTCTCCTATGTGCTAGGGTCCTCCTCAAGGGCCCTTGGTTGTTCGTTGGGGAGTCGTACCCCAAATTTTCTACCACTAATAATCTTAAACACTTATTAACTACACTTCCACCAATTTTTATGGATTTCCGACCTCTAAAACTTTGTCAAATAGGTTTAGGCACGCTAGCACCTCCTAGAACTAGTTTCCGAATATCAAGGACGGTCTTGGATGTTTTGATTCTAAACTTCCTAAATGACCTATATTCATTAACATAGGTCTTAAAACAGTGTTTAGACATCATAGCACCTATGTTAAGCTTAAGACTAGTCTTGAATTTTCGTTGTATTACATTATCCCCCTCAGAGGAACATTCGTCCCCGAATGACAAAAAACATCTTGAAAGGAAGGAATAGACTCAAGGCTAGAAGCCCAACCAATAACAATACATAATAACATTAAACATATAATTCAACCAAGGCAATTCAAAACTTCAATCACCAAATATAAGGATCATTACGTTATGAGGAATATCCTTCTCACAACAACATGATGTCAATATGCATTACATAAGTCAATTCTGCCGATATTTAACTTATCAATATGCTACACATTATTTCATAAAGACTCATCATATCAAAATGCACAAGATAACTCAAACAAGACAAAAAGAAAAATTTCAAGTTCAAATTCTCACTTCACTTTAATCACTGTAAAGCAAAAATAAAAAAATGCACATTTTGCAAAACTTCACCAAAAATCAAAGAAACTTCAATTTATAGTCATTATATTAATTATCAGTATGAACTAGCAACCTTAGTTATCAAATAGATGAGGGTAACGGGACTTTATGTCGGTCTCTGACTCCCATGTTGCACCCTCAACTAGGTGTTTCTTCCTTAACACCTTTACGGAAACCAGCTCTTTATTTCTTAACTTCTTGACTTGCCTATCAAGAATTTGAACCGAAACTTTCTCATAAGAGAGGTTTTTCTTGACACGAAGACCCTCAGTACGAATAATAGACTCGGGATCACCGATACACTTTTTAAGCATGGAAACATGGAAAACTAGATGGACCGAAGACAATTCACTAGGAAGTTTCAATTTATAGGCAAATTTACCAACTTTTAGCAAGATTTCATACGGACCGACATAATAAGGACTCAACTTCCCTTTCTTGCCAAATCTAACCACCCGATTCATTGGTGAAATTTTCAAATACACCTTATCACCTTCTTCAAACTCCAAATCCCTTCTCGTATGATCATCATAAGACTTTTGCTGACTATAGGCCGTTTTCAACCAGTTCCTTATGATTGAAATTTCTCCAAAGTCTTATAAACCAAATCGGGACCAAGAAATGAAGACTCTCCCACTTCTAACCATCTAATAGGAGACCAACATCTCCTACCATACAAGGCTTCATTGGGAGCCATGGAGATGGATTAATGAAAACTATTATTATAACCAAACTACACCAAAGGCAAGTGATTATCCCTATTTCCTTTTAAAATCAATAATACAAGCCCAAAGCATATCCTCAAGGTTTGGAATAGTACGTTCGGCTTTACCATCCATTTAGGGATGAAAAGCGGTACTCAACTTCACCTTAGTATCCAACCCTTTTTTGAATGACCTCCAAAACCTAGATCTAAATTGTTCACCCCGATCTAATATGATGGATAACTGAATACCATGGCGACACACAATCTTATCTATGAAGATTCTAGCATAATCATCCACCGAATAAGTAGATTTGACAAGAATAAAGTGAGCGTACGTTTTCAATCTATCCACAACCACCCACATAGAGTTATATTGTTTTTGAGTCCGATGTAAACCCATTACAAAATCCAGATTGATGTCTTCTCACTTCCATGTAGGAACTTGGATTTCTTGTAGTAAACCACTCAACTTTTAATGTTCGGCTTTTACTTGTTGGAAATTTGGACATTTACCGACAAGCTCCGCTATGTTCCTTCTTCATACCTTCCCACCAATATACTTCCCTGAGGTCATGGTACATTTTCGTCGAACCCGGATGAATGGAATAGTGGGACCCATGGGTTTCCTCAAGGATTCGAGCAACTAAACCCATCTACATTGGGAACATAAAAATCTCCCTTGGTACCTGAACACACCATCCCCCTAAGGAGAATGACTTATTTAACTTACCGACAACCGATTCTTTCAACTTTATCAATGGTTTTTCAAGGTGTTGTTTGGACTTCACCTCAACTACCAATGATAACTTGGAGTTATGATGGACTTTGAGATCGCCATTCGGAGAATCTTCCAACCTCACACCTAACCTAAGAAACCTATGTACATCCCTCACTAGGTCTTTCTTGGCTTTATTTATGTGAGATACACTACCCATCGTCATACGACTTAGAGCATCCGCAACAATGTTGGCCTTGTCGGGGTGATAGAGGACACTCATGTCGTAATCTTTCAACAATTCCAACCATCTTCTTTGACGGAGATTAAACTCCTTTTCGTTGAACACATATTGGAGACTTTTATGGTCGGTATAGACATCAGCATGGACACCATACAATTAATGCCTCCATATTTTCAAATCAAAAACCACGGCCGCTAACTCGAGGTTATGAGTTGGATATTTCGCTCATGTACATTAAGTTGCCTAGAAGCATAGGTTATCGCCTTCCCATATTGCATAAGAACAGACCCCAAACCCACTCGTGATGCGTCACAATACACAATAAACCCCTTTGAACCCCCCGGTAAGGTCAAAATCAGAGCGGAAGTAAGCCTATATAACATTTGAAACCTTCTCTCACATGCTTCTGACCACTCAAATTTCTTACACTTTTGGATCAAAGTAGTCAAGGGAGATGCAATGGATGCAAAAACCTCCACAAACCTCCGACAGTTACCTGCTAAACCCAAGAAAATCCTAATATTCTTTGGAGTCAAAGGTCTAGGACAATTTTTCACAACCTCTGTTTTCCTTGGATCAACCTCAACTCCCTCACTAGAGATGATATGACCAAGAAATGTCACCGACCTCAACCAAAATCACATTTGCTATACTTGGCAAACAATTGATGTTCTTTAAGTACTTGCAACACTACCCTCAAATGGTCATGTGGTCACCCTCATTTTTTGAATACACCAAGATGTCATCAATGAAAACAATGACAAATAAATCTAGGTTATTTTGAAACACCCTATTCATTAGGTCCATAAATGTCGCCGCAGCATTAGTGAAACCAAAGGACATTACTAAGAACTTATAATGACCGTATCTAGTCAGAAATGCCATCTTTGGTATATCCTCACCTCTCACCCTAAGTTGGTGATACCCCGACCTCAAGTCAATCTCAGAAAAAAGAAACTTGCCTATTGGAGTTGATCAAACAAGTCGTCAATCCAAGGGAAAGGATACTTGTTCTTTATTGTGACTTTATTGAGTTGGCGGTAATTAATACACATTAGTAAAGACCCATCCTTATTCTTCACAAACAAAAACTGGAGCACCCCATGGAGAAATACTAGGTCTTATAAGCCTTTGTCTAGTAAATCCTTGAGTAGAACCTTCAACACTTTCAATTCTACTAGAGCCATCCGATAAGGAGGATTTGAAATGGGATTTGTATCCAGTAGCAAATGAATACCAAAATCAATTTCCTTTTCTGGAGGAATCATTGGAATAGACCTCAAGAAATTCACTCACTATGGGGACCGACTCAATGGGAGGATTTGCGGAGTCTACATCTAGGACTCTTACAATATGGTATAGACAACCTTTAGAGATCATTTTTCATTCTTTTAGACAAGAGATGATACGACCTTTAGGAATAGAGTTTCTTCCCTTCCACTATACAATGGGTTCATTTGGAAAGTTAAACTTCACCACCCTTGTCCTACAATGAATAGAAGCAAAGAAAGCATACAACCAATCCATACCCAATATAGCATCAAAATCATACATATCGACTTCTACTAGATCAAGATAAGAAACTCTATTGGGCAACATAATAGGACAATTTCTATACACCCTTTTTGCAAGAACCGACTCACCCACCGGAGTAAACACTAAAAAAGGTTCACGCAAAATATCGGGTAAAATGACAAGCTTTTTGGCAACTAGAGGAGTAACAAAGGATAAAGTAGCACCGGGATGAAGTAAGGTATAAACAACAATAGAGAATAAATTCAACATACCATTCACCATGTCAGAAGAAGCCTCTTTCTATCCCCTAGAGTGGAGAGCATAGAAGCGATTCTTCTTTGGAGCCTCATTAGAGCCACTTTCTTTAGATTGAACACCCTTTTCTTGCCCCTTTATATTAGGGAAATCCCTAACCTTGTGTCTTCTCTTGCCGCAACCAAAACAATTGCCCGTTCTAACCAAGCACTCACCAAATGACCCTTTCCGAACTTGGCACATATAGGCTTCTCTTGTGGTGAGTTTGCACTCCTTCCCTTTTGAGATTTTGGTTTATATACCTTATTATCACTATCCTTAGGGAACTTGGATGGAACTTTATTATAAACTCACTTATTGAACGTAGGCTTGTCTTGTATCTCAAGCCTTTTCTTTAAAGAACCTCCCTCAAATGATCTTGCCATCTTGGCATCTCTAGTCTTTCTCTTAGCCGTTGCCTCTTCTACATGCTTGGAATGCACCATAAGACAACAAATGTTCATGTTTTCATGTATCCTAGCCGATTGACACTCATCTTGCAAATCTTTCGACACCCTCATCATAAATCGACTCATTTCAACTCTAGGATCGGAAATAAATAAGGAGCATATTTCGACAATTTAGTGAATTTCAAAGCGTATTCATGAAAATTGGTTGATGAACTCCACCACTTTAGATTCCCTCATCTCCCTAGGGAAGAACCGGTCTAGAAAATCCTTCTTGAAGATCTCCCAATTCACCGAACCACCTGTCAATGCCCTATTATACCTCCATTGCAAAAACCATGCTTGAGCCACGTCCTTGAGTTTATAAGTGTCCAACTCGGCCTTCTTACTTGTGAAAAACTCCATAGACAAGAGTATCTTATAGACTTCATCGATGAATTTTTAGGGGTCTTCCTTAACCGTAGACCCGTATAAAGTAGGAGGGTTCATTCGAGTAAAGTCCCATAGACGGGAAGCCATAGTAGTAACTTGTTCATGAGGACGGGTTACAACCTCCTGGTTGGCTTGGGCCATCATATATTAGGCTTGAGCCGTGGCGGCTTGTGAATGAGTAGTTATAGCTTGGGACATTTGAAGGAGAGTGACCCTTATATTCTCATCCATCAAATGAGGAGGATTCATCAGGGCTTGGTCATAATTTTCCCCTTCCTCAATAGGAGGAAAATTATCATCATGGGGAGGATCTCCCGCAATGGAATTTTCCTATTCAAGTCTTCGTGTAACATTCCTTCGAGTGTTCATTCTTCCTATAATCATAACAATAGGATTAGATGCAAAATCACACCATAAGTATACTCTAATATCATGATATTAGACTTACAAGAAAATGAGAGTTTCCTAGGCATCATGTAGGTTCCCATCCATAACTGTGGCGCGCTTCACAATTATAAACACGAACATACATAGACGTGGTTGAGAGAGACATTGACTCTAACATAATTAAACCTCATGCTCTGATACTTAGTTTTTCACATACGATTTTACCCCCTAGATGTAACCGGCATTGTTGTCCTCTTTGAAGACTAAAACAAGCATCTTAGATTACATCATCACATGCATAAGTCGAATTTAGCAGAAAGTTTTTAAAAATTATTACTTGTACTTTGTCGTTTACATAGACATCTACTTACACATAATATATATATATATATATATATATATATATATATATATATATATATATATATATATATATATATTACGCCACTTGTACTAAGTATAATACCATATGCACACATTCTTGAAAATATTCTAAGAAAATGATATTTTTAAAACTATGCATTTTTCATTTAAAACCTTCATGCATATACAACAAAAACATACCAATCAATGTTTCACATTTATTAAGTTATAGTCATATTCATCACAATACTAAAACATCAAGTCTAGTAAAATTAACCATCCATATTATATAAGTAGATACATACTCAAGTAACTCTACATTCAATGTCATATTAACAATAACCATGAATAAGAGTACATTTCATTATAACAAAGCAAGACAACTACCCATTAACCCCTATAAAGTCAACAAATGCAATGACCAAGCAAAGCCCCATAACATTACTCAATCAAGTAACACAACCAGAATCATGATTAACACACTACTTCATATAACATGACATTTAGATATTTATTTCATCTACATTAACAATATAGACCAAGACATATGCATTAGTGAACTAACCAACATATAGTACCAACAATATGCAAGTCCATCATATACATATCAAAAATCATTATAAGCATAAATATACATAAGAACATCCTTCTAAGGATCCCCTCAAGGCTAACTAGTGCGATGCTTAGCTAGAGTCTTATACTTCTACCTAGACTAAGCTAGACCCCTTACGTTATCGTAGTTAGAGATCAATCCTTTAATTAAATTTACATTTTTGGGAACATCTTTCTCTAACCGACATATACCACATGAACTAGTGTGGAATCCGGTATTGTAAAACCTTACACCGATGGAAGGTGGTCTACCGGCCAAAGTAAAACCAAACATAAACGTAGCTTTCTAGGTCGATTCACTAGCTAGTCTTCCTATGGGGGCAACATAGTTAAAGAACTAGAATATAGGTATAATCCCTCTACATACCATTTGGCAATTGGGGACTCCTCTCATGGAATATAATGCATAAGTATCCCTCATTGGGGAGTCAACACCACGTTTAGAACTATAGGGTGAATCATACTCTATTGGAAGTCATCACCTCCCATTGTGTGCTAAACTAATTCCTTCATTGAAATGTCTTTAAGACTTTAATTATCAATGATATCTTGGTTTAGGTCATAGTGTCTACCATTTTATAATATTCATCATCAATAGCTCAATAAGGATTGCATGAGTTTAAGTCCTTTCATTTCAATTCATATAAGTGAGGTTAGCTCACAAGCATTTATATCATAATAAGGCACATTGATACTCATCACAATCCTTATAACATATACACCTTAATCAACCTCACAACATAGTCAAGAAATTTGAATCCAACATCATACAACCCTATCAATCCATATAACATCATGACTTAATCACAATTAAACACAATTTGAAGTAAAGGATAAAGATCATAAGACTTAAAAAGTCCCCTTCATAGTTCATCATCAAGGCCTTACTATACACCCTCAATTCAATCCAATTTAGGGAATACAACATCATAATTCAATATTCAACATGATAACAAGGCTAGAAGAACTACTACATCACAATTCAATACTAGATCATAGCTTAAGATAAGAGACATAGATTAATTCACTTTCTAAACTAGATCATCATCTCAAGAACTAGCATGAAAGACTAAAATTCACTCTAATTATTCATTATTAATGTAATAACATCATTTAATAGCAATTCAACCAATAACCAAATCAATTGAACAAGTCTCAACTTAATTCATGTCAATATCAAACCTAGGGTTAAGGGTTAAGGATCATCATCTGAAAACTATACCAGATCGTCAAGATGTATCACAATTAAGTTAGAATAAATTTTGATGTATTCCTATTATGCATTACAAAACATAAACAAATCAATTCATACCCTAATTTTTGAGACTGAAAAGAACTTACATAAAACCCAAGTTTTGATATTATTTTGAAGGAACACTTTGAGGAAAGAGGTCTATGGGGTGAATTAGATCCCATAGATCAACATTTGATATAGATTTGATGGTGAATTTATCACTTTATATCCCCCAAATTCCTTCCCTAGCTAGTCTTCAATGGTGTCTTCCAATAGAGAGAGAAGGAAGAGGATTTGTTTTGTGAGTTGTGTTTAATCTAATGAGGGTTGGAGCCTTTATATGGGGTTTTAATTTTCTTAATTAGACTCGCTTAAACCCCTAATTAACTACCTAACGCCTTAAATAATTCAATGAACTAATTTAAAAAGTGCAAGAAAATTGCAAGCCTATCAACGAGACCACGATCGACGGATCGTCGGTCCATCGACGGCCAAGCCTCCTTCTGTGCTGCACAACAGTAGTTTTGGTCATAGACTTGTGCAGGTGAGCGATCCATCATTTTGTCCAAGTGTTGGACGATGGTTGGCATCGACACCCCGTTGATCCACACACGAGCCATCCTTTTCCCCTCGCAGTGGGATACTGCCCATGTTGTGTTGCCTCCTACGTTCTGGAGTCAACCTCAAGGCCCTTGATTGGTCCTTGGGGAGTATTACCCGGATTTTTCAACCACGAATCATCTTAAACACCTATTATCTACCCTTCCACCAATTTTTATGGATTTATGACTTCTAAAAGTTCGTCAAATAGGCTTAGGCACTCTAGTACCTTATAGAACTAGTTTCTGAACATCATGGACGTTCTTTGACGTTCTGGTTCCTAAACTTCCTAGTTGACCTATATTCATTAAAATAGGTCTTAAAACAGTTTTTAGACCTCATAGCACCTATGTTAAGCTTTAAGACTGGTCTTGAACTTTTGAAGTGTTACAGAGGGAGCCTTACCTCCTATGGACAATCCTAAGACAAGTTCGATGACCTGCAGCACGAGCTGTCAAACAATCTAAGATCCGTAGGTGGTGGCCTTTGATGAAGGCCTCAAATTTAAGTCTTGTCTCTGCCAAGTTAGGGGTGAATTAGTTAATTCACCCCACATTTCAATTAAGTAATGGATGTCTATTTTTAATATTTTTAGGTATTGTGAGTATATTAAAACAATTACACCCTCACTTAGACCCTAACATTAAAATCAAACTCTTCACTCCTAAATAAATTCTTTCAAGAACACCATTGAAGGTCTAGGTCAAATTTAAGCTAGGAGAGGAATTTCAAGTGATTTCTTCATCAATTTTCCTGGGCTTTCTACTAATAAGGTATGGTAATTTCATCATTGATTCTTCTATCATTAAAGAAGCCAATTCAAAGGTTTTTCAAAAGATGTCAAACATCCTAATTGTTCCATTTCAAATTCTAAGCATGAGTTCTTGCATCAAAAGGTTTAAACTGATGATTTATGAAGTATTCAATGTTAATTGATAGTTTTATGATAAAAAAAACTACATGGACCCATAATCTTCCTAAATATCTAATCTTTGTTTTTAAAGTGGGTTTGATAATTGTGATTGTTTATGGATGGAATTGTACTTTCATTGATTTATAGCAAGGATTGTTGTTGTTATCTATCTCTATATATAATGAATTGTGGATTTACTAATGAGTTGGTGATCTTTACCTTATACGTAAGTTCTCTTGTTACGACTCGAAGTATTAGAAGGTTATTAATGGTGAATTGTGATACTTTAGAATGGTGAATTAATTCAATTACTTAGTATAGTAGGAGTGCTTGGTATAGTTTGATCCACTCCTTGTGGAGGTGCTTACTTCTTTTATTGATTTATTGTGATCTTGATGGATCTATGATGTGAATTGAAGGTTGTTTATTTTTTTATGTGGAAGATAGGCATATTTTAAAGTTGTTATATGATGATAAGATGAACTTGTATAAAGATATGTGATAATGTGAGTGAAAGTATGTTTCCTCTAAATGTTGGTATGTGACGATGATAGACTATGAAGAGTCTCTATATGTTGATATGGTGTCTTATTTAGGTAGACCTAGTTGTCCCTTCTTGATATAGGAATGATAAATGAGGTGTTCTAAAGTATGTCTTAAACTGGTAGACGAAAGAATGGTGTCGCTTCTTGATGAGTCTAGAACCTGAAATGAATGTGAAGCATTGAATATGAAAAGAAGGCTTTATAATGAAGTGGATCGGATTGACCTAGCATGGTATCCGTTTCATAAATCATCTATCCTAATGAACCTTGATTGGTAGACCCTTGTGGATCCCTTCTTGGTAGTGGTATTATGAGTTGGTAAGACTTACATATTTTATATTCTCAAATACTATTATGTGAATGAGCATACTCTATGACAAACAAGGAAAAGCACCGAGTAGATGTGCTTTTGGTAGTATCTCTACTTGAGTATGAGACTAAAGTAAAAAGATTCCATTGATATACTCTAAATTGTATGCCTACATTGGATGTGTCCTAGTTCTACCTTTGGGAACTACAACACCTACCACAGTGTGGGATCTTATGACACAGCATTCCATACCTAGTTATTATGGTATATGTCGGCTAATTCCTATTCTCATCATATGGCATGTGCATTCTAGTTGTTGTATAGGTTCTACAATGTGTATGTAGTTAAATAGGAGTCTATCTACACATTGTACGAGAAGGCTTTGACGATGCTAAACTGAGTTCCCTAGGTCTTCCAAGACCATTATGTGAAGTCCATTAAATGCATAAATGTCCCTTTTAGGATATTTAGTAATGAATGTTTGACTTGCTTTGGTTGTGCTGACATAGAAATGTCCTTATCGTTGGTCGTCTTAAGGAACAGTTAGGTATGTACTGAAGAGGTTTTATGGGCGATCTATTCATGTCTTAGTTAGATGGGTCTTAGGATAACCTTAGGTAGAGGTTCTAAATAGCTCAATGGGTTGCTTAATGATTATGGTCTTATCTTGAAGATTTTTTGAGTACTATCCTATGTGGTTGATGATGGACTTGTATGATTCACTTTAGCACTTGATTGATGAAATTATATCAAAATAGCATGAAAATCATATTTCAACTAAAGTGACCCTTTATGCATGGAATTCTTGCATGTTCACCATACTTAGTGCTTTATTTTACTATTTTCATATCTGTCTCTTTGTTTACAAGTGTAGGTGGTGGCAAGTGAGGACTATTTAGTTGAAGCTTGCCAAATATATTCCTCTCAAGATTGTTATGTCCTCACATGTTCAAGGACTGTATTTTATTTCTAATTTCCATTAATTGAAGACATTATACTAGACTATAAGTTTCTTTTCAATGTAAAGGTCGTGACACTATGATAATGAGATGTGTGTAATGTTTGTTTTTTATTGACTTGGTTTTCTTATGTTTTGTAAAAGAGTTTTCTTATTGAATTTAATGTGAAAAGTTTTAAATTATCCGCTACTTTTCATACCTATGTAACGAATGAACGCTAAGAGTTTTGTATAAGTCCTCCAAGTGGTCGAGTACGCCGTGTTACTTACAGGGGGTACTTCATAGTCGTTACACTGAGAAGGACATGCGATACATGAATCCACAGTTGTTCATTTATTCAGGTACTATTTTGCTCTTTTTGTAGCTTACTTTTCCTATTTTTGTCACTCGGTGATGAGTTATGGGTAAATTTATATCTTTTGTCATGACGAGGCTCCTTCGTTATAGAAATGCCAACAAGGGGAATATCTTGGCCAGAAAAACTTTTTCGTAGTACTATGAATTTCCCAACCTTGTACATATTTATAGGAAATCGGAGTCATCAATTTTTGGGAAATATCGTAGAAACTGAGTGGAGTAAATCTGAATTTTATTACATAATTAGTTATATAACTCATTTAGTAATGCGTACGATTTTACGGAACTGAATCTGGATAAATAGATCTCCAAGAATTGATCTTAGCGTTAAGGTAAATTTCTATGTGTAGGGGGTTAAGAGCGTGTTGTGAAAAAAGGGTGTACTAAAATTCCCCTAAAAAGATTTGTCCCAAATTGTGCCGCTATAGCAGGAATCGTGCCGATACAGAATTGAAATTGTTGATTTTTGGGGTTTTCCAAACAAGGACTCAGTAATACAAAAGTTGCGCTACAATTGGATTTTTTTACTGCTGCAGCGGTGCCCTTAAAGAGATATCAGGACGCAGTGCCAGCACAAACGGGAATTAAGTCGTAAATAAAACTCAAAAAGGACCTTATTTTGCACTTTTCGAGTTTTAGAGTGAAAGAACGACCCCTGGGCTATTCCAACTTGTTTTCACCATTCATGAAGTTAACAGTAAGCTTTCACTTCCCGAGTTCACTTTTAGATCTTTCAAACGTAACAAAAATGGTGAATATTGACGGGGAAGAGTTTCTTGATAGATTCTACGGTGTAAATAACACTATTTGGACTAGCTAAGGTCATGGGTTTGATTTAGGGTTCATAGAATTGTTAGTACTCCAGGTAATAAGTGCACGAATCTTGAAAGGGAATGATTGTGTTTTTTTAGGTTTCGAGCTTGTTTCTAGGTAGGTAATGGTTGTGATTTCATGATTGTGTTATGTATGCATGTTTCTTCTTCGTTATGATACTTCTACGAATACGAATGTTGCAATATTGATCACGCTTGTTTTAACTCAAATAGATAAATAATACAACCATGATATAAATGTATGATCTTGATGATCTACTTTTGATTGTTATTGTGGTGTGTGAATAGGGATCGGATTGGTTGTCACATTTCAGCATAACTTTGGATCGTTGTCACGTTCTAGCATAACTTGGGATCGAATTTCCACGTTCCATCAAGATAATTGTTTAGCTTCCGTGAGAGAAAAAATGATGTTTTAAGCATATGAAATGTTTTATAAAATTGTCGTGTTAATAATGTTGTTTATGTTGGTATATATGCATGTTCTTATGATGATCATAAACAAGTAGAACAAACATTATAATCACATTGTCTGATTCTGTACTTAATTTTATTTTTGTTGAGTAAAGAATATCTTCTAAGGGTATTGAAAGACTTCTATTAGGATATTAGGTATTATCTCATCGACTACAAGGGTGAGCTGCATTTACTGTGATGCCATGGAACTCTCTATGGTCTAACTCCACCATTTCCGGACTTAGATCATTGTCTTTGTTAGTTTCATACTTCATGAATATTCTCTTGTTTAGATTTGGATATCGTTTAATAGTTTTGCTACATTTACATTCAAATTCTAGGTTTAACTTCTGCTATGTTTAGTACATTGGATAATGAAGTTAAGCCTAACATCGTTTTTAGTCGTTTAACTTTCTTGGTAACTTAAATACCTTAGTTTAAATTAATTGCTTTAGTTGGTTGGTAGTAGTGCTTGTCCCACCGGGTTGTAAGTGTTTGTGTCAATAACGATGGATTTTGGATTGTGACATATATGAGCTGAAAGTGCTTCAATAATTATCAAACACAACAATAAACAAATAAGAGAAACAAAGGTAAAAGATAGAAGAAAGAATTCTACAAAGCGTGACAAACTAGGGAAGGAGTAATATTTGAAAGAGTAAAAGTTTTTAGCTTTTACCTTACCTAGATTTTATTTATAATGAACAAAATAAATAATAATAATAATAATATATTAAATACTATTAACTTGTAATATAATGATGGAAATAGTAAAAGTTTTAACTTTAACCTTACATCAATCGCATCAAAAAGAAAAAAAAATAAAAGTAATTATTATTTAAGGCATGTAACGTGTGAAATTAAATAAACATACACAAATTTCGGCATGAATTCCCATAAATAGGGAGAGAAAATTTAGAAACTTAATAATTAACTTAAATTGGGAAATTAATTACTTTGTAAATTCGTGATTTCAATACTGTATTTGTAATTAAATACAAGTGTATGTATATAATTTTAATTAAAATAGATATTGTATATTAGACTAACTTTTCAATAAGAAGCTTAGCTAAAAAGTATTGAATCAAACAAAGAATTGGCCCAACCCAACTAACAAAGCCCATATTGACCTAGATAGGGTTTTTAAGGTGACATAATTACCTCTGCCTCTAAGCATCTCAATATTTATATATAATCCTACAATTTATTAGTTGTACACAAGATTATACTCATTTTGGTTCAACTCTTTTATCTTCATTTCAATTTTTTTTTCTTGTGTCATCTCCCTGAAGTTATTTTGACTACCTTTGTATGTTAAGGTTTTTGATACATACCTGAATTGGCAATGTATTGAATGAACAAATTTCCAAATTATTAGTACATATGCTAATTCAGGTATGTATCAAAGCTATGACATACTTAAAGGACGATTTACTGATATGAGCGGAAAAAAAATTTAAAGGTGTTATTTAGTAACTAATTAAGAATGAGAAAATCATGAGCTTTCAATTTCAAATAAAAAACATTCTGCGTGATTTCTTTCCACGCAACTTAACATTGATAGATCAAAATTTCAACACTTGTTGTTGACGGTGGAGTGTGGAAGATATCTAGTCAATTAGTCAAGATGTATGCATATTTATTTTTACGCTACGATTCTAGAAACTCTAAGTCATTCTTATAATTTCTATATGTTGTTTGATTAACCTAATGGCGGATCTGACTATTGCTTTCTTGATTTAAATGAATTTGTGGTTTGGGGTTTAGTTAAGATAGTAATAAATATAATACTAAGGATTGTAATAATAATACTATTATTAATAATGTTAATAATAATACTAATAATAATAATAATAGTAATTCTAATAATAATAACAATATTAACAACAACAGCAACAACAACAACAACAACAACAACAACAACAACAATTATAATAATAATAATAATAATAATAATAAAAATAATATAATAATAATAATAATAATAATAATAATAATAATAATGGTAATTGTAATTGTAATTGTAATTGTAATTAAACACACATTTTAGATCTTGTACTCTTTAATTTAGTGTTCATGGCGTCAAAATTATAAAATAGCTTTTTAATGAGTTAGTCAAAATTTGAATTGAAGTAATACGAGAAAAACAATTATCAAAGACAGATCTAAAATCTTTGCCTATAATATTTAGATTTATCTAATAAATTAATTTAATATGTAGAATATAAATTTAAAACATAATAGTATTATGATATTAGAATTTAAAACTTCAAATTTATATTCTAGCTCCACTTCTAACTTAGATAAAAATCAGAAATAGACGCTTCATTCATCTTTTCTTTACCCTTTATGCTTTGATTGAGAATTGAATGACATTTGTAATGAATCTTACTTGTTGATGAGGTATTTATGAAGGTAAATTCATTTTTCCTATACCTATTTTATTATCGTCTCTTTGACCTTTATTGACAGATGTTTGAGTTAACGTGTTCAACTTAAACGAGGTCTAGAATATATCATGAGAGGGAGGCTATCAATAAAAAATAACTTGTTTGTGAAGCCTTGGAGTTATTGACGGTGTACTATCCATCCAAAAAAAATATAATTAACTAAGATTTTGAAGATGAACAACAGATATAATTTAACAATGGTGCAACAATTATCAAACACAACAATAGAGAAATAGAAAAAACAAAGGTTCAAGAGAGAAGAAAATATACTATAAGGCGCGACTAACTAGTGGAATAATTGGGAAAAGTAACTTTTTTTATTTTTTACCTTACCTAGATTGTATCAGATAAGAATAAAATAAAAATAAATATTATACTAAATACCAATAACTTTTAAAATTAAAAAATAATGATGAAAATAGTAAACTTTTTAACTTTAACTCGATTGCATCAGATAAGAAAATGAATAAAAGTAATTTATTATTAAAGGCCTTTAATGTGTGAAATTTAATAAACATCCTTAGGCATGAATTTTCATAAAGAGGGAGAGAAAATTCATAGCTTACCAGATTGTTAGTACAATTTCCAATTCAAGTATGTACCAAAGCTATAACATATTTAAATGGAAAATTTATGTAGATGAGTGGGAAAAAAATCAATTAAAGGTGTGATTTAGTGAATAATTCACAACGAGAAAATCATGAGCTCTCAAACCCCAATAAAAAATATTCTACTCGAACTCTTTCCACCCAACTTAACATTGATAAATCGAACTTGCCAACACTTGTTGTTGACAGTGGAGTGTGGAAGATATCAAGTAAAAATTATTCAAGATATATGAATATTTATTTTTACATTAACATTTTAGAAACTCTAAGTCATTCTTATAATTTATAATATTTAATCTAATGGCGGATCTGATAATTTCTTTCTTGATTTAAATGAATTATGTGATTTGGAATTGTCACGATCCAAAACCGAGCCGCGACTGGCACCCACATTTACCCTCCTATGTGAGCGAACCAACCAATCTAATCTTTAACATTTTAATACAATATCAACAAAGAAATGCGGAAGACTTAAACTCATTAATAAAACAATTCAAAACTATTATTAATATCCCCAAAATCTGGAAGTCATCATCACAAGAACATCTATCTCAAATTGCTAAACTAAAACTGTCTAAGAAGCTAAAACAACTACTAGCTAGTCCATGCCAGAAGTTCAAGGCATCAAGACTTGAAGAAGAAGACCCAGTCCAAGCTAGACGCATTAGCTCACCCTGAATTTCGAAGGTAGTGAAGACTGGCTAGATCTACTGTTGAGTTGAAGTTGACGGAACGTTTGCTGCATTACACAAATAACAAAGAAGAAAACGTAAAAGTAGGGGGTCAGTACAACCACAAGTACTGAGTAGATATCATCGGCCAACTCAAAATAGGGAACAGTATATATCAATAATATGTAAATCAACTACAATACTCAATATGTAGCAATAACAATATTAATTCATCAATAAATACAACCGCGTTCACACATGAGGACTCAAGCTCAATACCATACTCATTTGGGAATTACGTTCATTTAGATTGAGTATGTTCATTATCTTTCAAGATTCATTATCTTTCTTCCCTTGTGTCGGTACGTGACACTCCGCTCCTCTATTTCTATCCTGGTGTCGGAACGTGGCACTCCGATCCTCATATACTATCCTGGTACCGGAACGTGGCACCCGATCCATATACTATCCTGGTGTCGGAACGTGACACTCCGATCCTCATTCTATCCTGGTACCGGAACGTGGCACCCGATCCATAATTCTATCCTGGTGTCGGACCGTGATACTCCGATCCTCATATTCATTCTATCCTGGTACCGGAACGTGGCACCCGATCCATAATTCTATCTTGGTGTCGGAACGTGACACTCCGATCCTCATATTCATTCTATCCTGGTACCGGAACGTGGCACCCGATCCCCTAATTCATCAAGCCTTCTTTTATACTAAGGCATCATCAATCTCATTATATAATATATCAAGCCTTCTTTTATACTAAGGCATCATCAATCTCATTATATAAGTGAATTAGGGTTCTTTCAAGATTTGAGATTCAATAGCTTCTCATGCTTTGTTAATTCATCACAATTTCATATTCATATTCATGCAAGCTTACAATTAAGCAAATAGTAGGGTTTACAATACTATCAACACATAACATTCACTATTAAGAGTTTACTACAAGTAGCATGAAAACCATAACCTACCTCCACCGAAGAACTGATCAAACAAGCTAATCCTCAAGCTGCGTTTTCTCCTCCCTCTCGATCGATCCCTCTCTTTCTCTTTGTTCTTTCTGTTTGTTTTATTCAAACCCTCTTTCCTTCACCCTAATTATCATATAATTAAGACTAAAAGAGGACAATAGAACCCACTAATTAACTTAAGGTTACCTCTTTTAACCCCCAAGTAATTAGACTTATTAATATTAACCCTCAATCTTTATAATTAAGGAAAGAATAGTCCAAAACGACCCTTAAAACGTGTAGAGGAATCCTATTCTGCCTGGGATTTGCGCAACCTGTGACGGGCCGTCGTGCCTGCGACGGTCCGTCACGATGGTCGTCGCAGCCTCCCAGAATCCAGGTGAACTGTGACGGTCCGTCCTGCACCTCCGTCCTGACGGTCAGAAACTCGTTTCTTGTACCAAATTCTCAAAAGTTGAAGTGTTTTGCAACGGGAACTCACGACGGTTCGTCGTGGATGTGACGGCACGTCCTGCAGGTCCGTCACAATATACAGAGAGTCGATTTTCAGTATCCAATTTCAGAATTCTAAGTATGCTGAAACGATGCACCCTCGACGGGCCGTCGTGCCTGTGACGGTCCGTCGCAGTGCCCGTGGTCTTGGCCAGTTTTTTTTTTTTTTCCAGAATTAAAATCTGCTGCTCAAAACGACTAAACAAGTCGTTACAATAGATACCAATTTACCCATCGTTCGTCCCCGAATGATCAAAAGAAGAAAAACAATGGTGAAAAGGAGTACCTGAATCTGTAAACAGATGTGGGTATTTTTCTTGCATATCTGCCTCCTTCACCCAAGTAGCTTCTTCAATCGGTCGATTCTTCCATTGAACTTTGATGGATGCAATCTCTCTCGACCTCAACTTGCGAACCTCTCTATATAATATAGCAACCGGTTCCTCCTCATAAGTCAAATTCTCATCAAGCAAAACTGAATCCCAACGGATGATGTAGTTTCCATCTCCGTGGTATCTTTTCAACATGGATACATGAAACACCGGATGCACTCCGGACAGCCCTGGGGGCAAGGCTAATTCATAAGCCACCTCCCCTATTCGCTTTAGTACCTCGAATGGTCCAATATACCTTGGACTTAGCTTACCTCTTTTTCCAAACCGCATCACCCCTTTCATGGGTGAAACCTTCAACAAGACTTGTTCACCCTCCATGAACTCCAAGTCTCTAACCTTTCGGTCTGCATACTCCTTTTGTCTACTTTGCGCCGCTAGAAGCTTTTCTTGAATGCGCTTCACCTTATCTAACGAATCCCTCAAGAGGTCACTACCCCAAGGTCTAACCTCAAATGCATCAAACCACCCAATGGGAGATCTACACCTCCTCCCATACAATGCTTCGAATGGGGCCATATCAATACTGGAGTGATAGCTATTATTGTATGAAAACTCTGCCAAAGGTAAGAAGCTATCCCAATGGCCACCAAACTCTATCACGCATGCACGAAGCATATCCTCCAACACTTGAATCGTTCGCTCAGACTGACCATCGGTCTGAGGGTGAAATGTCGTGCTAAGGTCCAACCTAGTACCCAATTCAGCATGCAATGTTTTCCAAAACTTAGAAGTAAACTGCGTACCTCTATCTGATATGATGGATAGTGGAACTCCATGCAGTCGAACGATTTCTGAGATATAGATTTTTGCTAACTTTTCTGCATTATAAGTCACCTTGACCGGGATGAAATGAGCAGACTTAGTTAACCTATCAACAATCACCCAAATGGAGTCATACTTACCCATTGTCTTTGGAAGTCCAACCACAAAATCCATTGCGATTCTCTCCCATTTCCATTCCGGAATGGGCATTCTCTGAAGCGTTCCTCCGGGCCTTTGGTGTTCATACTTTGCTTGTTGACAGTTTGGACATTTGGCAATAAAGTCAACAATATCGAGCTTCATTCTACTCCACCAGAAGTGTTGCTTTAGGTCGCGATACATCTAGGTTGCACCCGGATGTATAGAACACCTTGAACTATGAGCCTCTGTCAGAATAGTGTTGATCAGATTATCGACGCGGGGTACACATACCCTTCCCTTTATCCTCAAAACACCTTCCTCATCAATTGTTGCTTCTTTAGCCTCTCCTTGCAACACCTTATCTCGAATCCGGATTAATTTCTCATCATTAAACTGTTTTCCCTTAATCTTGTCAAGAAAAGAAGATCTTGACTCCACACTAGCCAACAATCCTCCCTTCTCATTTATTTCTAACCTCATCAAGTCGTTAGCCAGAGTCTCAACCTCTCTAGCCAATGGGCGTCTAGAAGCTTGCAAATAAGCTAGACTTCCCATGCTTCCAGCCTTTCTACTCAAGGCATCGGCCACAACATTCGCCTTCCCCGGATGATACAAGATAGTGATGTCGTAGTCCTTCAGTAGTTCCATCCATCTCCTCTGTCTCAAGTTCAAATCTTTCTGGAGTAAAGACATACTGTAGACTACGATGATCCGTATAGATTTCACACTTAACCCCATATAATAATGTCTCCATTGCTTTAGTGCAAATACTACCGCGGCCAACTCCAAATCGTGGGTTGGATAGTTACGTTCATGCACTTTTAATTGTCTTGAAGCATAAGCAATCACATTCTTCTCTTGCATTAGCACTGCACCCAACCCAGAATAGGATGCATCACAATAAACAATGAAGTTCTTACCCTCTACCGGCAAGTAAGGATAGGCGCGGTAGTCAACAAAGTCTTGAGTTTCTGAAAGCTTTCCTCACACTCATCCGACCATACGAATGGAACATTCTGCTTAGTCAAGTTCGTCAATTGAGAAGCAATAGCAGAGAATCCCTTGACGAATCGGCGGTAGTAACTAGCTAACCCAACAAAGCTTCTTATTTCTGATACATTAGTGGGTCTTACCCAATTCTTCACTGTCTCAATCTTAGAAGGATCCACCATCACTCCATCCTTAGAAACTACATGCCCCAAGAAGGACACTGCATCTAGACAAAACTCACACTTAGAGAACTTGGCATAAAGCTTTTTCTCCCTCAACATTTCCAATACAATTCTCAAATGCTCCTCATGTTCCTTCTTACTTTTAGAGTATATCAGTATATCATCAATAAATACGATCACAAAGAGATCCAAATACGGCTTAAAAATCCCATTCATCAAGCTCATGAAAGCAGCGGGGGCATTTGTAAGACCAAACGACATCACTACGAATTCATAATGCCCATACCTAGTCCGAACAGCGGTCTTTGGCACATCCGTTGCCCGTATTTTCAATTGATGATAACCGGATCTCAAGTCGATCTTCGAGAATACACAAGCACCTTGTAGTTGATCGAATAAGTCATCAATGCGAGGAAGAGGATACTTGTTCTTAATAGTTACCTTGTTCAGTTGTCTGTAGTCTATGCACATCCTAAAACTCCCATCCTTCTTCTTCACAAACAAAACCGGAGAACCCCAAGGAGATGCACTTGGTCTAATGAAGCCTTTGCTCAACAACTCTTGAAGTTGTGCCTTTAACTCTCTTAACTCCGCGGAGCCATTCTATAAGGGGGTATAGAAATGGGGCGAGTGCCCGGTTCCAAATCAATGCAAAAGTCGATATCCCTATCCGGTGGCATACCAGGAAGATCTGCAGGGAACACATCCAAAAACTCACGGGCTACCAAAACCGACTCAATCGAGGGTACTTGGGTAGTGTCATCCTTGAGATGTGCCAAGAAAGCTAAACACCCCTTACTAACCATTTTCTTAGCACAAAGAAAGGAGATAATATGCACCGGATTGGAAGTGTAGTCACCCTCCCACACTAACGGATCTGTCCCAGGCTTGGCTAACGTCACAGTTTTAGCATTACAATCCAAGATCGCAAAATTTGGAGAAAGCCAAGTCATACCCAGAATTACATCAAAGTCACCCATTACTAAAATAACCAAATCTACATAAGTGTTGCTCCCCACGAAATTCACCAAACAAGACCTATGTACCTTTTCAACTACCACAAACTCACCCACCGGAGTAGAAACACGAATAGGCATGTCAAGTAATTCACAATACAATTTTAGACCATTAGCAAATGATGAAGATACATATGAAAACGTGGAGCCAGGGTCAAATAATACAGATGCCATGCAATCACAAACCAAAAGATTACCTGTGATAACAGCATCAGACGCCTCCGCTTCGGATCTCCCAGGGAAAGCGTAACAATGGGCCCTATCACCAGTCTGTCCGTTGCCCCTACCATGTTGTGTCGTAGTGGCTCCCATTTGCCCATCACCTTTGCCGTTGTGGTGACCACCATTACCTCGACCACCACGCCCTCAAGAATAACGGCCTCTACCATGACCACCTCTACCTCTAGCTATTGGGGGTCGATTACTCTGTTTTGGACAATATCTCTTAATATGTCCAATTTCCCCACATCCATAGCATTCTCTGGGTTCACGCATCGGCCTCTCAGAGAAGTGTTGACCGGTCTGAGGTGGACCCCCAACTACAGTCTGTAGTGAAGACTGAATTGGTCGAACTGAGTGACCTCTGGAGCTCTGTCCTCTAGGGTAAGAACCATTAAACTCACCTCCCCTTCGAAACCTTTTTGATGTCGATGTCGTGGTGAAGTCATCTGGTTTCACTCCTTCCACCTCTATCACAAAGTCTACCACATCTTGGAAGGATGTTGCCGTTGCCGCTATCTGTAAGGCTGAAATTCGCAATTCTGACCTCAACCCCTTCACAAAACGGCGGATCCGTTCTTGTGGACTGAAACATAGTTGGGTGGCATACCTTGATAAAGCACGAAACTTAGCCTCATATGCGTTAACCGTCATCCTACCTTGCTCAAGACTCAAGAACTCATCCCTTTTTCTATCTCTCAAAGTCCTTGGGATATACTTCTCCATAAACAGGGTAGAGAATGATTCCCAAGTCATAGGTGGTGCCTCTGTTGGTTGACACTCAACATGTGACCGCCACCACATTTTGGCGTTCCCTTGAAACTGATAGCTCACGAACTCAACGCCAAACCGTTCTACTATACCCATCTTATGTAGTAGCTCATGACAATCAACCAGAAAATCGTAGGCATCCTCTGATTCTGCACCCTTAAAGACTGGAGGTTTCAATTTCAAGAACTTACTGAAAAGTTCATGCTGATCATTTGTCATAATAGGCCCAGTAGTCAGACGTGGAAATGTGCCTATTCCCAATGGTGCATCCATGCGGGGAGCCATAGTAGCCGCATGTCGTACCTGTGAAACCGGAGGTGTTGGTGCAGAAACCACTGGAGGTGCCTGACCCTGATCGGATAACCCGCTAAGATAAGCAAGTACCTGGTTGATCATCTCTGGGTAGGTTGGGGTGGCATTTCCTCATTTTGCCCTTGTTCAGTTTCCCCTTCCTCACCCTCTCTTAATACCTCCTCAGTCGGTGGAGGAGTCACTGCCCTAGCATCATATGGGCTAGGTGCTCGTCCTCTTCCTCTAGAGGACGTCCTCCCACGGCCTCTTGCCGCTGCTCTTCCTCGAGCTACAGCCCCAGTGGCTGGCTCAGTCGTTTCTTGTCTTTCCGTTGTTGCTGCTGGTGCGGTCGTTGCTCTAGTTCTAACCATCTGCGAAATAGAGTGAAGATGGTCAGATACCAATTTGTATCACCTAGATACCAATTGGACTCAAGTAGTAGCACGAAAGAAAGAATGAAAGAATGGAATTTTCCTAAAGTCTTATAGCCTCTCCAAGAAAAGTAAAGGTGTCCCCCTACCGTTCCTTAAGACTCTACTAGACCTGTTCTTGTGTGATGAGACCAACGAACCTAATGCTCTGATACCAAGTTTGTCACGACCCAAAACCGAGCCGCGACTGGCACCCACATTTACCCTCCTATGTGAGCGAACCAACCAATCTAATCTTTAACATTTTAATACAATATCAACAAAGAAATGTGGAAGACTTAAACTCATTAATAAAACAATTCAAAACTATTATTAATATCCCCAAAATCTGGAAGTCATCATCACAAGAACATCTATCTCAAATTGCTAAACTAAAACTGTCTAAGAAGCTAAAACAACTACTAGCTAGTCCATGCCAGAAGTTCAAGGCATCAAGACTTGAAGAAGAAGACCCAGTCCAAGCTAGACGCATTAGCTCACCCTGAATTTCCGAAGGTAGTGAAGACTGGCTAGATCTACTGTTGAGTTGAAGTTGACGGAACGTTTGCTGCATTACACAAATAACAAAGAAGAAAAAACGTAAAAGTAGGGGTCAGTACAACCACAAGTACTGAGTAGATATCATCGGCCAACTTAAAATAGGGAACAGTATATATCAATAATAATGTAAATCAACTACAATACTCAACATGTAGCAATAACAATATTAATTCATCAATAAATACAACCGCGTTCACACATGAGGACTCAAGCCTCAATACCATACTCATTGGGAATTACGTTCATTTAGATTGAGTATGTTCATTATCTTTCAAGATTCATTATCTTTCTTCCTCTTGTGTCGGTACGTGACACTCCGCTCCTCTATTTCTATCCTGGTGCCGGAACGTGGCACTCCGATCCTCATATACTATCCTGGTACCGGAACGTGGCACCCGATCCATATACTATCCTGGTGTCGGAATGTGACACTCCGATCCTCATTCTATCCTGGTACCGGAACGTGGCCACCCGATCCATAATTCTATCCTGTGTGTGGAAGTGACACTCCGATCCTCATATTCATTCTATCCTGGTACCGGAACGTGGCACCCGATCCATAATTCTATCCTGGTGTCGGAACGTGACACTCCGATCCTCATATTCATTCTATCCTGGTACCGGAACGTGGCACCCGATCCCCTAATTCATCAAGCCTTCTTTTATACTAAGGCATCATCAATCTCATTATATAATATATCAAGCCTTCTTTTATACTAAGGCATCATCAATCTCATTATATAAGTGAATTAGGGTTCTTTCAAGATTTGAGATTCAATAGCTTCATCATGCTTTGTTAATTCATCACAATTTCATATTCATATTCATGCAAGCTTACAATTACGCACATAGTAGGGTTTACAATACTATCAACACATAACATTCACTATTAAGAGTTTACTACAAGTAGCATGAAAACCATAACCTACCTCCACCGAAGAACTGATCAAACAAGCTAATCCTCAAGCTGCGTTTTCTCCTCCCTCTCGATCGATCCCTCTCTTTCTCTTTGTTCTTTTCTGTTTGTTTTATTCAAACCCTCTTTCCCACCCTAATATCATATTAATTAAGACTAAAAGAGGACAATAGAACCCACTAATTAACTTAAGGTACCTTTTTAACCCCCAAGTAATTAGACTTATTAATATTAACCCTCAATCTTTATAATTAAGGAAAGAATAGCCAAAACGACCCTTAAAACGTGTAGAGGAATCCTATTCTGCCTGGGATTTGCGCAACCTGTGACGGGCCGTCGTGCCTGCGACGGTCCGTCACGATGGTCGTCGCAGCCTCCCAGAATCCAGGTGAACTGTGACGGCCCGTCACACCAGTGACGTCCGTCCTGCACCTCCGTCCTGACGGTCTGAAACTCGTTTCTTGTACCAAATTCTCAAAGTTGAAGTGTTTTGCAACGGGAACTCACAACGGTTCGTCGTGGATGTGACGGCACGTCTGCAGGTCCGTCACAATTTACAGAGAGTCGATTTTCAGTATCCAATTTCAGAATTCTAAGTATGCTGAAATGATGCACCCTCGACGGGCCGTCGTGCCTGTGACGGTCCGTCGCAGTGCCCGTGGTCTTGGCCATTTTTTTTTCCAGAATTAAATCTGCTGCTCAAAACGACTAAACAGGTCGTTACAGGAATTTCGTTAAAATAGTAATAGTAATAATAATAATAATAATAATAATAATATAATAGTAATAATAAGAAATAATAATAACAATTATTATTATTATTATTATTATTATTAATATTAATATTATTATTATTATAATTGTTATTTTATTAAACACACATTTTAGATCTTGTTCTCTTTTTATAGTTTTCATGGTATAAAAATTATAAAATAGTTTTTTAAGTGTCACGACCCAAAACCGAGCCGCGACTGGCACCCACATTTACCCTCCTATGTGAGCGAACCAACCAATCTAACCTTAACATTTCAACATATATCAACAGAAAATAATGCGGAAGACTTAAACTCATTAATAAAAACCAATTCAATAACTATTATTCCCCAAAATCTGGAAGTCATCATCACAAGAACATCTATGATCAAATTACTAACTAAAAGTGTCTAAGAATGCTAAAAATACATAAGAAGCTAGTCCATGCCGGAAGTTCAAGGCATCAAGACTTGAAGAAGAAGATCCAGTCCAACTAGAAGCATTAGCTCACCCTGAATTTCCGATGTAGTAAAGACTGGCTTGAATTACTGTTGAGTCGAAGACGACGGCACGTTTGCTGCACTCACCAATACAAAGAAGAAGAAGAAAAATAAAGTAGGGGGTCAGTACAAAACACGGGTACTGAGTAGATATCATCGGCCAACTCAAAATAGAAAACAGTATATACCAAGTTATATCATAAATCAACTATGATACTCAACAAGTAGCAACAACAAGTACTATATCATCAACAATTACCGTCAAGTTCGCACATGAGGACTCAAGCCTCAATACCATACTCATTTGGGAATTATGTTCATTAGATTGAGTATATTAACATCTTTCAAGATTCGTTATCTTTATTTCTTGTGTCGGTACGTGACACTCCGCTCCCTCATGTTCATTAATCCTCTTGTGTCGGTACGTGACACTCCGATCCCCTACTACTATGTGTCAGAACGTGACACTCCGATCCCCTAAATCTAACGTGTCGGTTCGTGACACCCGATCCCCTAAATCTACGTGTCGGTTCGTGACACCCGATCCCCTAAATCTACGTGTCGGTTCGTGACACCCGATCCCCCTAAATTACGTGTCGGTTCGTGACACCCGATCCCCTAAATATACGTGTCGGTTCGTGACCCGGTCCCCCTAATACTACGTGTCGGTTCGTGACACCCGATCCCTTAATTCTATGTGTCGGAACGTGACACTCCGATCCCCTAATCTCATTCTATCAATTCATCAAGCCTTCTCTTATACCAAGGCATCATCATTCTAATTACTTTAGTTCATCAAGCCTTTTCTTATACTAAGGCATCATCAATCTCATAACTTTAGTTTATCAAGCCTTCTCTCATACCAAGGCATTATCTTTAATAAAGAGATTAGGGTTTTGCAAGATTTGGGATTCAATAACTTCATCATGCTTAATATAATCACAATTATATAATCACATTCATGCAAGCATACAAATCAAGCACATAGTAGGGTTTACAATATCATCAATACATATCATTCGCTATTAAGAGTTTTACTACGAATAGCGTAAGAGAAACCATAACCTACCTCCACCGAAGACTAGTGATCAAGCAAGAATCCCAAAGCTTTCTTCTTCTTCTCATTCGATCGATCCTCTCTCCCTCTCTCTTGTTCTTTCTAGTTTTCTTATTCAAACCCTCTTTCTTTTACCCTAATTAGCATATAATTAAGAATGAAAGAAGGCAATAATAACCCACTAATTAACTTAAGCTCACCTCTTTTAACCCCCAAGTAATTAGACTTATAATCCTTAACCCTCTAACTTTATAATTAAAGTAGGAATAGTCCAAAACGTCCCTTTAAGCGAGTAAAGAAATCCGACCCAGACTGGGATTACGCAACCTGTGACGGGTCGTCGTGCCTGCGACGGTCCGTCGTGCAGGTCGTCGCAATGTTCAGAGACCCAAATTTCCACCAAGGGTCTGTGACGGTCCATCACGCCTGTGACGGTCCGTCCTGCAAGTCCGTCACGAAGTTCAGAGAGTCGATTTTCAGTACCCAATTTCAGAATTTCTAAGTGTTTTGAAACGAGACCCTGCGACGGTCCGTCGTGACCATGACGGTCCGTCGTGGGGTCCGTCGTTTCAGCCAGTTTTCCAGAAATAAAATCTGCTGCTCAAACGACTAAACAGGTCGTACAATAGATACCAATTTATCCATTGTTCGTCATCGAACGATCACAAGAAGAAAAGTAAGGGCGAGAGGAGTCTTGAATCCTTAAACAGATGTGGGTATTTTTCTTGCAATCTGCCTCCTTCTCCCAAGTGGCTTCTTCAACGGTCGATTCTTCATTGCACCTGATGGATGCAATCTCCCTTGACCTCAACTTGCGAACTTCTCTATCTAAAATAGCAACAGGCTCCTCCTCATAAGACAAATTTTCATCAAGAAAAACTAATCCCAACGAATAATGTAGTTTCCATCCCCATGGTATCTTTTCAACATAGACACGGGAATACCGGATGTACTCCGGACAGCCCTGGGGGCAAGGCTAGCTCATTAGCCACCTCCCCTACTCGCTTAAGTACTTCAAATGGCCCAATGTACCTACCTCGACTTAGCTTACCTCTTTTACCAAACCGCATCACCCCTTATTGGCGAAACTTTCAACAAGACTTGTTCACCCTCCATGAACTCTAAGTCTCTAACCTTTCGATCTACATATTCTTTTTGCCTACTTTGCGCCGCTAGAAGCTTTTCTTGAATAGATTTCACTTTCTCTATCGAATCCCTGAAAAGGTCAGTACCCCAAGGTCTAACCTCAAATGCATCAAACCACCCAATGGGAGACCTACATCTACTACCATACAATGCCTCAAATGGAGCCATATCAATGCTTGAGTGATAGCTATTATTGTATGAAAACTCCGCTAAGGGTAGGAAGTTATCCCAATGACCACCAAATTCTATCACACATGCACGAAGCATATCCTCCAACACTTGAATCGTTCGCTCAGACTGACCATCGGTCTGAGGATGGACGCGGAACGCAGTACTAAGGTCCAACCTAGTACCAATTCCGCATGCAATGTTTTCCAAAACTTAGAAGTAAACTGCGTACCTCTATCTGATATGATGGAGAGTGGAACCCCGTGCAATCGAACAATCTCTGAGATGTAAAGTTTGGCCAACTTCTCTGCGTTTTAAGTCACCTTGACCGGAATGAAATGAGCAGACTTAGTTAACCTATCGACAATCACCCAAATAGAGTCATACTTACCCATTGTCTTTGGAAGACCAACCACGAAGTCCATTGCGATTCTCTCCCATTTCCATTCAGGAATGGGCATTCTCTGAAGTGTTCCTCCGGGCCTCTGGTGTTCGTACTTTACTTGTTGACAGTTTGGACATTTGGCAATAAAATCAACAATATCACGCTTCATTCTACTCCACCAAAAGTGTTGCTTTAGGTCACGGTACATCTTGGTTGCACCCGGATGTATAGAATACCTTGAACTATGAGCTTCTGTCAGAATAGTGTTGATCAAATTATCGACGCGGGGTACACATACCCTTCCCTTAATCCTCAACACACCTTCCTCGTCAATTGTTGCTTCTTTAGCCTCTCCTTGCAACACTTTATCTCGAATCCGGATCAATTTTTCATCATTAAACTGCTTTCCCTTAATCTTGTCAAGGAAGGAAGATCTTGCCTCCACACAGGCTAAAAATCCTCCCTTCTCATTTACTTCTAATCTCATAAGGTCGTTAGCCAGAATCTGAACTTCTCTAGCCAATGGGCGTCTAGAAGCTTGCAAGTGAGCTAGACTTCCCATGCTTCCCGCCTTTCTACTTAAAGCATCTGCCACAACATTCGCCTTTCCCGGATGATACAAGATAGTGATATCGTAGTCCTTCAGTAATTCCATCCATCTCCTTTGTCTCAAGTTCAAATCTTTCTGAGTAAAGACATACTGTAGGCTACGATGATCCGTATAGACTTCACACTTAACCCCATATAAATAGTGCCTCCATTGCTTCAATGCAAATACTACCGCGGCCAATTCCAAATCATGGTCGAATAGTTACGTTCATGCACTTTTAATTGCCTCGAAGCATAAGCAATCACATTTTCTCTTGCATAGCACTGCACCCAAGCCAGAATAGGATGCATCGCAATAAACAATGAAGTTCTTACCCTCTACTGGCAAGGTAAGGATAGGTGCGGTAGTCAACAAGTCTTGAGTTTCTGAAAGATTTCCTCACACTCATCCGACCATACAAAATGGAACATTTTTCTTAGTCAAGTTCGTCAGTTGTGGAAGCAATAGAAGAGAATCCCTGACAAATCGGCGGTAGTAGCTAGCTAACCCAACAAAGCTCCTTATTTCTGACACATTAGTAGGTCTTACCCAATTCTTCACTGTCTCAATCTTAGAAGGATCTACCATCACTCCCTCCTAGAAATACGTGCCCCAAGAAGGACACTGCATCTAGCCAGAACTCACACTTAGAGAACTTGGCATAAAGCTTTTTCTCCCTCAACATTTCCAATACCATTCTCAAATGCTCCTCATGTTCCTCCTTACTTTTAGAGTATATCAGTATATCATCAATAAATACGATCACAAAGAGATCCAAATATGGCTTACAAATCCCGTTCATCAAACTCATGAACCCAGTAGGGGCATTCGTAAGACCAAAAGACATCACTACAAATTCGTAATGCCCATACCTAGTTCGAAAAGCAGTCTTTGGCAATCCGTTGCCCGTATTTTCAATTGATGATACCGGATCTCAAGTCAATCTAGAGAAGACACAAGCACCTTGTAACTGATCGAACAAGTCATCAATGCGAGGAAGGGATACTTGTTCTTAATAGTTACCTTGTTCAGTTGTCTATAGTCTATACACATCCGAAAACCACCATCCTTTTTCTTCACAAACAAAACCGGAGCACCCCAAGGAGATGCACTTGGTCTAATGAAGCCTTTGCTCAACAACTCTTGAAGTTGTGCCTTTAACTCTCTTAACTCCGCGGGAGCCATTCTATAAGGGGGTATAGAAATGGGGCGAGTGTCCGGTTCAAGGTCGATGTAGAAGTCAATATCCCTATCTGGTGGCATACCAGGAAGATCTGCAGGGAACACATCCAAAAACTCACGGACTACCGAAACCGACTCAATCGAAGGTACTTGAGTAGTGTCATCCTTGAGATGTGCCAAGAAAGCTAAAAACCCTTTACTAACAAATTTTCTTATCACGAAGAAAGGAGATGATACGCACCGGATTGGAAGTGTAGTTGCCCTCCCACACTAACGGATCTGTCCCAGGCTTGGCTAACGTCACCGTTTTAGCTTTACAATCCAAGATCGCAAATTGCGGAGAAAGCCAAGTCATACCCATAATTACATCAAAATCGACCATTTCTAAGATAACCAAATCTACATAAGTGTTGCTCCCCACAAAGTTCACCAAACAAGACCAATATACCTTTTCAACTACCACAGACTCACCCACTGGAGTAGAAACTCGAATAGGCATATCAAGTAATTCACAATGTAAATTTAGACCATTAGCAAATGAGGAAGATACATAAGAAAATGTAGATCCAGGATCAAACAATACAGAAGCCATGCAATCACAAACCAGAAGATTACCTGTGATGACAGCATCAGATGTCTCCGCCTCCGATTCTCCCAGGGAAAGCATAACAATGGGCCCTTTCATTTGTTTGTCCGTTGCCCTACCATGTTGTGATGTAGTGGCTCCAGTTTGCCCATCACCTCTGCCGTTTTGGTGACCACCATTACCTCGACCACGACATCCTCCAGAATAACGGCCTCTACCATGACCAAACCTCTACCTCTAGCTATTGGGGGTCTATAACTCTTTTAGGACAATTCTCCTAATATGTCCAGTCTCCCCACATCCATAACACTCTCTAGAGTCAAGTAGAGGTCTCTCAGAGAAGTGTTGACCGGTCTGAGGTGGGACCCCCAACTACAGTCTGTAGTGAAGACTGAATGGTCGGACTGATAACCTCCGGAACCCTGTCCTCTCGAGTAAGAACCATTAAACTCACCTCCCTTTCGAAACCTTTTTGATGTCGATGTCGAGGTGAAGTCATCGGGCTTCACTCCTTCCACCTCTATCACAAAGTCTACCACTTCTTGGAAGGATTTTGCCGTAGCCGCTACTTGTAAGGCCGAAATCCGCAACTCTGATCTCAACCCCTTCACAAACCGGCGAATCTGCTCTTGTGGACTGAAACAGAGTTGAGTGGCATACCTTGATAAAGCACGAAACTTAGCCTCATATGCATTAACCGACATCCTACCTTGCTCTAGGCTCAAGAATTCATCTCTTTTCCTATCCCTCAAAGTCCGTGGGATGTACTTTTCCATAAACAAGCTAGAAAATGAGGCCCAAGTCATAGGTGGTGCCTCTGTTGGTTGACACTCAACATGTGACCGCCACCACATTTTAGCGTTCCCTTGAAACTGATAACTCACGAACTCAACACCAAACCGTTCTACTATACCCATTTTGTGTAGTAGCTCATGACAGTCAACCAGAAAATCGTAAGCATCCTCAGATTCAGCACCTTTGAAGACTGGAGGTTTTAATTTCAAGAACTTACTGAAAAGTTCATGTTGATCATTTTTCATTATGGGCCCCGTAGTCAGACGAGGAAACGTGCCTATCTCCAATGAGGCATCCATGCGGGGAGCCCCAAAGGTGGCATGTCGTACCTCTGGAACCTGAGGCGCTGGTGCAGAAAACACTGGGGTGTCTGGCCCTGATCAGATAACCCGCTAAGATAAGCCAGAACCTGATTGATAATCTCTGGGGTAGGTTGGGGTGGCATTTCCTCATTCTGCACTTGTTCATTCTCCACTTCCTCACCCTCTCTTACTACCTCTTCAGTCGGTGGAGGAGTCACCGCCCTAGCATCAGATGGACTAGGTGCTCGTCCTGTTCCTCTAGAGGACGTCCTCCCACGACCTCTACCACGGCCTCTTGCCACTGCTCTCCCTCGAGCCACAGCCCCAGTGGCTGGCTCAGACGTTTCTTGTCTTGCCGGTGTTGGTGTTGGCGCAGTCGTTGCTCTAGTTCTAACCATCTGCGAAATAGAGTGAAGATGGTCAGATACCAATTTGTATCACCTAGATACCAATTGGATTCAAGTAGTAGCACGAAAGAAAGAAAGAAAGAATGGAATTTTCCTAAAGTCTTATAGCCTCTCAAAGAAAAGTAAAGGCGTCCCCCCACCGTTCCTTAAGACTCTGCTAGACTCGTTCTTGTGTGATGAGACCAACGAACCTAATGCTCTGATACCAAGTTTTGTCACGATCCAAAACCGAGCCGCGACTGGCACCCACATTTACCCTCCTATGTGAGCGAACCAACCAATCTAACCTTAACATTTCAACATATATCAACAGAAAATAATGCGGAAGACTTAAACTCATTAATAAAAACCAATTCAATAACTATTATTCCCCAAAATCTGGAAGTCATCATCACAAGAACATCTATGATCAAATTACTAACTAAAAGTGTCTAAGAATGCTAAAAATACATAAGAAGCTAGTCCATGCCGGAAGTTCAAGGCATCAAGACTTGAAGAAGAAGATCCAGTCCAACCTAGAAGCATTAGCTCACCCTGAATTTCCAATGTAGTAAAGACTGGCTTGAATTACTGTTGAGTCGAAGACGACGGCACGTTTGCTGCACTCCACCAATAACAAAGAAGAAAACATAAAAGTAGGGGGTCAGTACAAAACACGGGTACTGAGTATATATCATCGGCCAACTCAAAATAGAAAACAGTATATACCAAGTTATATCATAAATCAACTATGATACTCAACAAGTAGCAACAACAAGTACTATATCATCAACAATTACCGTCAAGTTCGCACATGAGGACTCAAGCCTCAATACCATACTCATTTGGGAATTATGTTCATTAGATTGAGTATATTAACATCTTTCAAGATTCGTTATCTTTATTTCTCTTGTGTCGGTACGTGACACTCCGCTCCCTCATGTTCATTAATCCTCTTGTGTCGGTACGTGACACTCCGATCCCCTACTACTATGTGTCAGAACGTGACACTCCGATCCCCTAAATCTACGTGTCGGTTCGTGACACCCGATCCCCTAAATCTACGTGTCGGTTCGTGACACCCGATCCCCTAAATCTACGTGTCGGTTCGTGACACCCGATCCCCTAAATCTACGTGTCGGTTCGTGACACCCGATCCCCTAAATCCACGTGTCGGTTCGTGACACCCGGTCCCCCTAATACTACATGTCGGTTCGTGACACCCGATCCCTTAATTCTATGTGTCGGAACGTGACACTCTGATCCCCTAATCTCATTCTATCAATTCATCAAGCCTTCTCTTATACCAAGCATCATCATCTCATTATTTAGTTCATCAAGCCTTTTCTTATACTAAGGCATCATCAATCTCATTACTTTAGTTTATCAAGCCTTCTCTCATACCAAGGCATTATATTTAATAAAGAGATTAGGGTTTTGCAAGATTTGGGATTCAATAACTTCATCATGCTTAATATAATCACAATTATATAATCACATTCATGCAAGCATACAAATCAAGCACATAATAGGGTTTACAATATCATCAATACATATCATTCGCTATTAAGAGTTTTACTACGAATATCGTAAGAGAAACCATAACCTACCTCCACCGAAGACTAGTGATCAAGCAAGAATTTTCCCAAAAGCTTTCTTCTTCTTCTCGTTCGATCGATCCTCTCTCCCTCTCTCTTGTTCTTTCTAGTTTTCTTATTCAAACCCTCTTTCTTTTACCCTAATTAGCATATAATTAAGAATGAAAGATGGCAATAATAACCCACTAATTAACTTAAGGTCACCTCTTTAACCCCCAAGTAATTAGACTTATAATCCTTAACCCTCTAACTTTATAATTAAAGTAGGAATAGTACAAAACGTCCCTTTAAATGTGTAAAGAAATCCGACCCAGACTGGGATTACGCAACCTGTGACGTGCCGTCGTGCCTGCGACGGTCCGTCCTGCAGGTCGTCGCAAGGTTCAGAGACCCAAATTTCCACCAAGGGTCTGTGACAGGCCGTCACGCCTGTGACGGTCCGTCCTGCAAGTCCGTCACGAAGTTCAGAGAGTCGATTTTCAGTACCCAATTTCAGAATTTCTAAGTGTTTTGAAATGAGACCCTGCGACGGTCCGCCGTGACCATGACGGTCCGTCGTAGGGTCCGTCGTTTCAGCCAGTTTTCCAGAAATAAAATCTGCTGCTCAAAACGACTAAACAGGTCGTTACATTAAGGAGTTGGTCAAGATTTGAATTGTAACTTATATCAGAAAAACTATTATCAAAGGTGGATTGAAAATTTTTGACTATCATAATTATTTTTATCTAATAACTTAATTTAGTATGTAGAATAGAAAGTTAAAACATAATAGTATTGTAATATTAGAATTTAAAACTTGAAATATATTTTCTAGCTCCACTTCTAGCTTAGATAAAGCTCAGAAATAGACGCTTCATTTGTCTTTTCTTTACCCTTCTTGCTTTGATTGAAAATCGAATGATATTTGTAATGAATCTTACTGCTTGATGAGTAACTGATGATGATAGATTCATTTTTTTCTATACCTATTTTATTATCTTCTCTTTTATTTTTATTGAAAAGTTTGAGTGAATGCGTTCAACTTAAACGAAGGTCTAGAACATATCATGATAGGGAAGATATCATAAAAAATAATTTGTTTGTTAAATCTTAAAATTTTCTACAGGGTTCTATCCATACAAAATAATATAATAATCTGAAAAGTCGAAGATGAACAACAAACTTAAGTTAACAATGGTGTAAGAATTATGAAACACAACAACAGAGAAACAGAAGAAACAAAGATGCGAGAGAGAAGAAATTTTAGAAAACGTGACTAACTAGGGAAGGAGTGACATTAGAAAGAGTAAAAAATATTACTTTTACCTTACCTAGGTTGTATCAGATTGTAACGACTTGTTTAGTCGTTTTGAGCAGCAGATGTTATTTCTGGAAAACTGGCTGAGACGACGGACCCCACGACGGACCATCATGGGCACGACGGACCGTCGCAGGGTCTCGTTTCAAAACACTTAGAAATTCTGAAATTGGGTACTGAAAATCGACTCTCTGAACTTCGTGACGGAATGGCAGGACGGACCGTCACAGGCGTGACGGACCGTCACAGACCCTTGGTGGAAATTGAGTCTCTGAACCTTGCGACGACCTGCAGGACGGACCGTCACAGGCTTGACGGGCCGTTACAGGTTGCGTAATCCCAGTCTGGGTCGGATTTCTTTACGCGTTTTAAGGGACGTTTAGGACTATTCCTACTTTAATTATAAAGTTAGAGGGTTAAGGTTAATAAGTCTAATTACTTGGGGTTAAAAGAGGTAACTTTAAGTTAATTAGTGGGTTATTATTGCCATCTTTTATTCTTAATTACATACTAATTAGGGTAAAAGAAAGGGGGTTTGAATAAGAAAACTAGAAAGAACAAAGAGAAAGAGAGAGAATCGATCGAGAAGAGGACAACACAAAGCTTGGGAATTGCTTGTGATCACTAATCTTCGGTGGAGGTAGGTTATGGTTATGTCATACTATTCGTAGTAAACTCTTAATAGCGAATGATATGTTGATAGTATTGTAAACCCTGCTATGTGCTTAATTGTATGCATGCATGATACGATTATATAATTGTGATAAAATAAGCATGATGAAGTTATTGAATCCCAAATCTTGCAAAACCCTAATCTCTTTGTTAATGATATGCCTTGGTTATGAGAGAAGGCTTGATGAACTAAAGTAATGAGATTGATGATGCCTTAGTATAAGAAAGGGCTTGATGAACTAAAGTAATGAGAATGATGATGCCTTGGTATATGAGAAGGCTTGATGAATTGATAGAATGAGATTAGTGGATCGGAGTGTCACGTTCCGACACATAGAATTAAGGGATCGGGTGTCACAAACCGACACGTAGTATTATGGGGACCGGGTGTCACGAACCGACACGTAGATTTAGGGGATCGGGTGTCACGAACCGACAAGTAGATTTAGGGGATCGGGTGTCACGAACCGACACGTAGATTTAGGGGATCGGGTATCACAAACCGACACGTAGATTTAAGGGATCGGGTGTCACGAACCGACACGTAGATTTAGGGGATCGGAGTGTCACGTTCCGACACATAGTAGTAGGGCATCGGAGTGTCATGTACCGACACAAGAGGAATAAAGAATATGAGGGAGCGGAGTGTCACGTACCGACACAAGAGAGAAATAAATACAATGAATCTTGAAAGATGTTAATATACTCAATCTAATGAACACAATTCCCAAATGAGTATGGTATTGAGGCTTGAGTCCTCATGTGTGAACTTGGCGGTATTTATTAATGATGAAAGTGCTTGTTGTGATACATGTTAAGTATTGTAGTTTATTTATGATATTAATTGATATATACTATTCTCTATTTTGAGTTGGCCGATGATATCTACTCAGTACCCGTGTTTTGTAATGACCCCTACTTTTATGTTTTCTTGCTTGTTATTTGTGGAGTGCAGCAAACGTGCCGTCGTCTTCAACTCAACCGCAATTCTAGCCAGTCTTCGTCACACTGGATCTTCAGGGTGAGCTAATGCTTCTAGCTTGGACTGGATATTCTTCCTCATGTCTTGATGCCTTGAAGTTTCCGGCATGGACTAGCTTTTACTTGTTTTAGCTTTTAGAATACTCTTAGTTTAGTCATTTGATTATAGATGTTCTTGTGGTGATGACTTCCAGATTTTGGGGAATAATAGATGTTGAATATTAATAGTTATTGAATTGGTTTTTATTAATGAGTTTAAGTCTTCCGCATTACTTTCTGTTGATATACATTGAAATTTTAAGGTTTAGATGGGATGGTTCGCTCACATAGGAGGGTAAGTGTGGGTGCCAGTCGCGGCTCAGTTTTTGGTCGTGACAAACCTGGTATCAGAGCATTAGGTTCGTTGGTCTCATCACACAAGAACGAGTCTAGTAGAGTCTTAAGGAACGGTAGGGGGACGCCTTTACTTTTCTTTGAGAGGCTATAAGACTTTAGGAAAATTCCATTCTTTCTTTCTTTCTTTCGTGCTACTACTTGAATCCAATTGGTATCTAGGTGATACAAATTGGTATCTGACCATCTTCACATTATTTCGCAGATGGTTAGAACTAGAGCAACGACTGCGCCAACACCAACACCAACACCGACACCGGCAAGACAAGAAACATCTGAGCCAGCCACTGGGGCTGTAGCTTGAAGGGGAGTAGCGGCAAGAGGCCGTGGTAGAGGTCGTGGGAGGACGTCCTCTAGAGGAAGAGGACAAGTACCTAGCCCATCTAATGCTAGGGCGGTGACTCCTCCACCGACAGAGGAAGCAGTAAGAGAGGGTGAGGAAGGGAGAATGAACAAGTGCAAAATGAGGAATTGCCACCCCAACCCACCCCAGAGATGATCAATCAGGTTCTTTCTTATCTTAGCGGGTTATCTGATCAGGGTCAGGCACCTCCAGTTTTTTCTGCACCAACACCTCCGGTTTCAGAGGTACAACATGCAGCCACTATGGCTCCCCGTATGGATGCCTCATTGTAAATAGGCACGTTTCCTCGTCTGACTACAGGGCCTATAATGACAAATGATCAGCATGAATTTTTCATTAAGTTCTTGAAATTGAAACCTCCAGTCTTCAAGGGTGCTGAATCTGAGGATGCTTACGATTTTCTGGTTGATTGTCATGACCTACTACACAAATGGGTATAGTAGAACGGTTTGGTGTGGAGTTCGGAGTTTACAGTATCAAGGGAACGCCAAAATGTGGTGGCGGTCACATGTTGAGTGTCAACCAACAGAGGCACCACCTATGACTAGGGCCTCATTCTCTAGCTTGTTTATGGAGGAAGTACATCCCACGGACTTTGAGGGATAGGAAAAGAGATGAATTCTTAAGTCTAGAGCAAGGTAGGATGTCGGTTACTGCATATGAGGCCAAGTTTCGTGCACTATCCAGATACGCCACCCTACTTTGTTTCAGCCCACAAGAGCGGATTCGTCGTTTTGTAAAGGGGTTGAGGTCAGAGTTGCGGATTTCAGCCTTACAGGTAGCGGCTACGGCAAAATCCTTCCAAGAAGTGGTTAGATTTCGTGGTAGAGGTGGAAGGAGTGAAGCCGGATGAATTCACCATGGCATCGACATCAAAAAGGTTTCGAAAGGGAGGGAGGTTTAATGGTTCTTACTCTAGAGGACAGGGTTCCGGAGGTTACTCAGTTCGACCAATTCAGTCTTCACTACAGACTGTAGTTGGGGGTCCACCTCAGACCGGTCAACACTTTCTGAGAGACCTATGCTTGACTCTAGAGAGTGTTATGGGTGTGGGGAGAATGGACATATTAGGAGGAAATTGTCCAAAACAGAGTTATAGACCCCAATAGCTAGAGGTAGAGGTGGTCATGGTAGAGGCCGTTATTCTGGAGGACGTGGTGGTCGAGGTAATGGTGGTCACCAAAACGGCTGGGGTGATGGGCAAACTGGAGCCACTAAATCACAACATGGTAGGGGCAACGGAAAGACAAACAATAGGGCCCATTGTTACGCTTTCCCTGGGCGGTCTGAAGCGGAGGCATCGGATGCTGTCATTACAGGTAATCTTCTGGTTTGTGATTGCGTGGCTTCCGTATTGTTTGATCCTGGATCCACATTTTCTTATGTATCTTCCTCATTTGCTAATGGTCTAAATTTACATTGTGAATTACTTGATCTGCCTATTCGTGTTTCTACTCCGGTGGGTGAGTCTGTGATGGTTGAAAAGGTATATAGGTCTTGTTTGGTGAATTTTGTGGGGAGCAACACTTATGTAAATTTGGTTATCTTAGAAATGGTTGACTTTGATGTAATTCTGGGTATGACTTGGCTTTCTCCGAATTTTGCGATCTTGGATTGTAATGCTAAAACTGTGACGTTAGCCAAGCCTGGGACAGACCCGTTAGTGTGGGAAGGCGACTACACTTCCAATCCGGTTCGTATTGTCTCCTTTCTTCGCGCTAAGAAGATGGTTAGTAAGGGTTGTTTAGCTTTCTTGGCACATCTCAGGGATGACACTACCCAAGTACCTTCGATTGAGTCGGTTTCGGTAGTCCGTGAGTTTTTGGATGTGTTCCCTGCAGATCTTCCTGGTATGCCACCGGATAGGGATATTAACTTCTGCATTGATCTTGAACTGGGAACTCGCCCCATTTCTATACCCCCTTATAGAATGGCTCCCGCGGAGTTAAGAGAGTTAAAGGCACAACTTCAAGAGTTGTTGAGCAAAGGCTTCATTAGACCAAGTGCGTCTCCTTGGGGTGCTCCGGTTTTGTTTGTGAAGAAAAAGGATGGGAGTTTTCGGATGTGTATAGACTATAGACAACTGAACAAGGTAACTATTAAGAACAAGTATCCTCTTCCTCGCATTGATGACTTGTTCGATTAGTTACAAGGTGCTTGTGTCTTCTCTAAGATTGACTTGAGATCCGGTTATCATCAATTGAAAATACGGGCAACGGATGTGCCAAAGACTGCTTTTCAAACCAGGTATGGGCATTATGAATTTGTAGTGATGTCTTTTGGTCTTACGAGTGCCCCTGCTGCGTTCATGAGCTTGATGAACGGGATTTTTTAGCCATATCTGGATCTCTTCATGATCGTATTTATTGATGATATACTGATATAATCTAAAAGTAAGAAGGAACATGAGGAGCATTTGAGAATTGTATTGGAAATGTTGAGGGAGAAAAAGCTTTATGCCAAGTTCTCTAAGTGTGAGTTTTGGCTAGATGCAGTGTCCTTCATGGGGCATGTAGTTTCTAAGGATGGAGTGATGGTGGATCCTTCTAAGATTGAGACAGTGAAGAATTGGGTAAGACCCACGAACATGTCAGAAATAAGGAGCTTCGTTGTTTTAGCTAGCTATTATCGTCGATTTGTCAAGGGATTCTCTTCCATTGCTTCCCAATTGACGAACTTGACTAAGCAGAATGTTCCATTTGTATAGTCGGACGAATGTGAGGAAAGCTTTGAGAAGCTCAAGACTTGCTGACTACTGCACCAATCTCACCTTGCCCGTGGAAGGTAAGAACTTCATGGTTTATTTGTGAGCATCCTATTCGGGTTTGGGTGCAGTGCTGATGCAAGAGAAGAAGTAATTGCTTATGCTTCGAGGCAATTAAAAGTGCAATGAACGTAACTATCCGACCCATGATTGGAATTGGCTGCGCGGTAGTGTTTGCATTGAAGCAATGGAGACACTATCTATATGGGGTTAAGTGTTAAGTATATACGGATCATCGTAGCCTACAGTATGTTTTTACTTAAAAGGACTTGAACTTGAGACAGAGGAGATGGATGGAACTACTGAAGGACTACGACATCACTATCTTGTATCATCCGGGAAAAACGAATGTTGTGGCGGATGCTTTAAGTAGAAAGGCGGGAAGCATGGGAAGTCTAGCTCACTTGCAAGCTTCTAGACGCCCATTGGCTAGAGAGGTTCAAATTCTGGCTAATGACCTTATGAGGTTAGAAGTAAATGAGAAGGGAGGATTTTTAGCTTGTGTGGAGGCAAGATCTTCCTTCCTTGACAAGATTAAGGGAAAGCAGTTTAATGATGAGAAGTTGATCCGGATCCGAGATAAAGTGTTGCAAGGAGAGGCTAAAGAAGCAACAATCGATGAGGAAGGTGTTTTGAGGATTAAGGGAAGGGTATGTGTACCCCGCGTCGATGATTTGATCACCACTATTCTGACAGAGGCTCATAGTTCAAGGATATTCTATACATCCTGGTGCAACCAAGATGTACCGCGACCTAAAGCAACACTTCTGGTGGAGTAGAATGAAGCGTGATATTGTAGATTTTGTTGCCAAATGTCCAAACTGTCAGCAAGTAAAGTATGAACACCAGAGGCCCGGAGGAACGCTTCGGAGAATGCCCATTCCTGAATGGAAGTGGGAGAGAATCGCGATGGACTTCGTGGTTGGTCTTCCAAAGACATTGGGTAAGTATGACTCTATTTGGGTGATTGTTGATAGGTTAACTAAGTCTGCTCACTTCATTCCGGTCAAGGTGACCTACAATGCAGAGAAGTTAGCCAAAATCTACATCTCAGAAATCGTTCGGTTGCATGGAGTTCCACTCTCAATCATATCAGATAGAGGTACGCAGTTTACTTCTAAGTTTTAGAGAACATTGCATGCAGAATTAGGTACTAGGTTGGACCTTAGTACGGCGTTTCACCCTCAGACTGATGGTCAGTCTGAGCGAACGATTCAAGTGTTGAGGACATGCTTCGTGCGTGTGTGATAGAGTTTGGTGGCATTGGGATAGCTTCTTACCGTTGGCAGAGTTTTCGTACAATAATAGCTATCACTCCAGTATCGACATGGCTCCATTTGAAGCATTGTATGGGAGGAGGTGTAGATCTCCCATTGGGGGTTTGATGCATTTGAAGTTAGACCTGGGAGACTGATCTGTTAAGAGATTCTATGGAGAAGGTGAAAGCTATTCAAGAAAAGCTTTTAGCGGCTCAAAGTAGACAAAAGGAGTATGCAGACCGAAAAGTTAGAGACTTGGAGTTCATGGAAGGTGAACAAGTCTTGTTGAAGGTTTCACCCATGAAAGGGGTGATGCGTTTTGGAAAAAGAGGTAAGCTAAGTCCAAGGTATATTGGACCATTCGAGGTACTAAAGCGAATAGGGGAGGTGGCTTATGAATTAGCCTTGCCCCCAGGGCTGTTCGGAGTGCATCCGGTGTTTCATGTGTCCATGTTGAAGAAATACCACGGAGATGGAAACTACATTATCCGTTGGGATTCAGTTTTGCTTGATGAGAACTTGACTTATGAAGAGGAACCGGTTGCTATATTAGATAGAGAAGTTCGCAAGTTGAGGTCGAGAGAGATTTCATCCATCAAAGTTCAATGGAAGAATCGACCGGTTGAAGAGGCTACTTGGGAGAAGGAGGCAGATATGCAAGAAAAATACCCACATCTGTTTACAGATTCAGGTACTCCTTTTCGCCACTGTTTTTCTTCTTTTGATCGTTCGGGGACGAACGATGGGTAAATTGGTATCTATTGTAACGACCTGTTTAGTCGTTTGAGCAGCAGATTGTAATACGGGGAAAACTGGCTGAGACGACGTGTGTCCCGACGGACCGTCGTGGTCACGACGGCCCGTCGAGGAGGTGTCGTCCCATGACACTTAGAATTCTTCAAATTGGATATTAAAATCGACTCTCTATAAATTGTGACGGACGTGCCGTCACATACACGACGAACCGTCGTGAGTTCCGTTGCAAAACACTTCAACTTTTGAGAATTTGGTGCAAGAAACGAGTTTCTGACCGTCATGACGGAGGTGCAGGACGGACCGTCACAGGGGTGACGGGCCGTCACAGACCACCTGGAATTTGGGAGGTGGCGACGGCCATCGTGACGGACCGTCGCAGGCACGACGGCCTGTCACAGGCTGCGCAATCTCAGGCAGTTTAGGATCTCTCCACACGTTTTAAGGGTCGTTTTGGACTATTCTTTCCTTAATTATAAAGATTGAGGGTTTATATTAATAACTCAAATCCTTGAGGGATAAAAGAGGTAATTTGGGGTTAGTTAGTGGATTTTATTGTCCTCTTTTGCACTTAATTATAATTAGGGTAAAAGAAAGGGGGTTTGAACATAAGAAAACAAAAGAGAAAGAACAGAAAGGGATAGAGAGATCGATCGAGAGGCTGAGGAGAATAACAAAGCTTGGGAATTTCTTGTTGATTTCCATTCTTCGGTGGAGGTAGGTTATGGTTTATGTTACGATATTCGTAGTGAACTCTTAATAGTGAATGTTATGTGTTGATAGCATTGTAAACCCTGCTATGTGCTTAAATTGTATGCTTGCATGATTATGATTACGAAATTGTGATGAATTAACAAAGCATGATGAAGCTATTGAATCCAAAATCTTGAAAGAACCCTAATTCGCTTGATATATTATATAATAAGATTGATGATGCCTTAGTATGAAAGAAGGCTTGATAAATTATATAATGATAATGAGGATGCCTTAGTATAAAAGAAGGCTTGATGAATTAGGGGATCGGGTGCCACGTTCCGGTACCAGGATAGAATGAATATGAGGATCGGAGTGTCACGTTCCGACACCAGGATAGAATATGAGGATCGGGTGCCACGTTCCGGTACCAGGATAGAATGAATATGAGGATCGGAGTGTCACGTTCCGACACCAGGATAGAATATGAGGATCGGGTGCCACGTTCCGGTACCAGGATAGAATGAATATGAGGAGCGGAGTGTCACGTTCCGACACCAGGATAGAATATGAGGATCGGGTGCCACGTTCCGGTACCAGGATAGTATATGAGGATCGGAGTGCCACGTTCCGGCACCAGGATAGAAATAGAGGAGCGGAGTGTCACGTACCGACACAAGAGGAAGAAAGATAATGAATCTTGAAAGATAATGAATATACTCAATCTAATGAACTTAATTCCCAAATGAGTATGGTATTGAGGCTTGAGTCCTCATGTGTGAACTTGACGGAAATTGTTAATGATAAAGTAATTGCTGTTGCTACATGTTGAGTATTGTAGTTGATTTACATTATTATTGATATATATTGTTCCCTATTTTGAGTTAGCCGATGATATCTACTCAGTACGTGTGGTTGTACTGACCCCCCTACTTTTATGTTTTCCTCTTTGTTATTTGTGTTATGCAGCAACGTTCCGTCAACTTCAACACACCAGTAACTCGGGCCAGATTTCGTCATACCGGATCTCAGGGTGAGCTAACGCTTCTAGCTTGGACTGGATCTCTTCTATAAGTCTTTATGCCTTGACTTCCGGCATGGACTAGTTTCTTATGTATTTTTAGCTTCTTAGACATTCTTAGATAGTTTAGTTAGTAAATTGATCATAGATGTTCTTGTGATGATGACTTCCAGATTTTGGGGATAATAATAATAGTTTGAGTTGTTTATTAATGAATTTAAGTCTTCCGCATTTCTTTTGTTGATATTGTATTAAAGTGTTAAGGTTTAGATTGGTTGGTTCGCTCACATAGGAGGGTAAAAGTGGGTGCCAGTTGCGTCCCCGATTTGGGTCGTGACATTATAACAGTTGCACGACGTGCAGGCACAACCCAAAACAGGCTGGCGCATCAGTTTGGCAGTCCAAGTTTGAGTCCTACTCGGGGACCATTCTGATGGTCCCCAGAGCATCGTTCTCGGCCTTTTAGACCCTTTATACCGAATCAAAGATAGAATTGACCCAAGAAAACTAACAAATTTCATGTTGAACTAGGTAGGATTTTTTTGTGACCTAATTACCTCTGCCTCAACGCATCTCAACATCTATATATAATCCTACCATTTACAATTGTACACAAGCTGATACTCATTTTAGTTTAACTCTTATATCTTCTTTTTTTAAACTCGGTGAAGTTATTTTGACTACCTTTGTATGGATTTTGAACATACCTTTATTGTCAGTGTATTGAAAGAACAAAATACCAGGTTCTTAGTACATATGCCAATTCATGTATGTATCAAAGCTATGACATAATTCAAAGGGCGATTTATGTAAATAAAGTAGTGACCTCTTCAGCTTTAATCTTCAATTTTAGGTTCCCTCACGCACACCATAGCGCCTCTTATCCCGCTGTAGAGCCCCCCCCCCCCCCCCCCCCCAGAGCGACCAAATACCTTCCAAAGCATACAAACAGAACAAAAGAGTTTTTTAGAGAGTTCCAAAATCCCCTTTTTACAACACGCCTCTAACCTAGAACACTCTAAAATACTCTTTATGCTAATTTGATTCCTGGAGATCTACTAGCTCAAATTCAATTCCATAAAGTCGTACTTGTTCATTATGCGTTATGAAACTATGATGTCATCAAAATCATAAATTGTTCACCCAATTGCTGAGATATTTCTCTACCCTTTGGTGAGTCTAATTTTCTCCAAATTTGGACATGGTTGGGAAAATTCAATTACTACAAAAAAATGTATTCCTACGACAATTTCACCTTGTTGAAATTTCCATAAAGACGGGAACAAGACATTGAAATAGATACTAATTTCCTTATCACTCGTCTCTGAGTGAAAAAATTAGGAAAAATAGGCTAAGGGAAAGAGGTAGTAGCTATTCAACGAACAATTGAGGATACTTATCTCGCATGTTGTGCTAAGTATCCTAAGTAGTTTCCTCAACTAGACATATCTTCCATTGAACCTTTACAGATTCAATTCTTTGGTCCTCCACTTGGGCACATCACAGTCAAGAATTGCAATCGATTCCTCCTCATATTGGAGGTCCTTGTCTAAACAATAGTGTCCCTCTTAATGATATAATCTCCATCACCATGATACTCTTCAATATGGATACATGAAATAGCAGATGAACGCTTGATAAATAAGGGGGTAAGTCTTAACAATATGCTACCAGTCCTACACATTCAAGAATCTCAAATGGACTAATGTATCTAGGACATAGCTTATCATTCTTACAAAATCTGATCACCCCTTTCATTAGTGATACGTTAAGAAGAATATTCTTGCTAGTCTAATATTCCATGTCTCTAACCTTATGATCCTCATATTTCTTTTGTCTACTCTTGGATGCCAAAAGTATAACTTTAATACTCCTAACCTTATCATTAGAAACCTTCATGAAATCAACCCCTAAAGGTTTCACATTCAAGCCTCAAACCAACCTATGGGTAATCTACATCCCATCCCATATAATGCCTCAGATTGTGCTATATGAATGCTAGAGTCATAACTATTATTATATAAAAATATGCAGAAAGATAAGAATTTATGCCAATGTCCTCCAAAATCAATTGCACATGCTCTCAACATGTCCTCCAATACATGAATGATCCTCTCTGATTTTCAATCCAGCCGTAGATGAATGATTGTACTAAAACTGAGTTGGGTGCCCAATTTATCATGCAATTTCTGCCAAAACTTGGAGGTGAGTAGGGTACCATGATTTGAGATGATATAAATAGGCACTCCATGCAGCCACACTATCTCTTTCACATACACCTTAGCCAATTCTTTAGCATTATAGTCTATTCTTATCGGAAAAATGGGCTGACTTTGTCAATCTATCAACCAACAACCAAATATAATCAAACTTCCCTATGTCTTGGGAATATAAACCACATAGTCCATGTCTATTCTTTCCCACTTCCATTTCGGAATTGACATTATCTGAAGCAATCTTGGCAGCCTTTTGTGATCATGTTAAACTTGTTGGCATTTTTGTCACTTTTCCACAAACTCCGTATTAGCGTTCTTCTTACTTGACGACAAATAAATTTGCTTTAAATCTCTATGCAACTTGGTCCAACCCGGATGAATAGAATATCACAAACATGAGATTCTGCCAACAATATTTAAATCAAGTCATTAACCTGAGGAACATTAATTCTCCATTTAACCCTTGGTACACCATCCAAAACAAGAGTGGCATATTACGCCTTACCGTTCTCCATTTTCTCCATGATTTTTTTCAAATTTTCATCCTCAAATGGTGTGGGCATGATCTCCTCAATGAATGTGGCCTTAATTTCAATGCTAGCTGACACCCCACCCTTTTCAGAGATGCCCAAATGCATGAACTTTGTCTCTATGGTCTGAGTTTGTTTGACCAATGGTCACTTGGTTGCACTCAAGTAAGTAAAGCTACCAATGCTTACCGTTTTGCAACTCAAATCTTCTACCACAACATTAGCCTTACTCAGATGGTATGGAATGGTTACATCATAATCTTAGAGAAGCTACATCCATCTTTGATGTCTCAAATTGAGATCCTTTTGAGTCAAGACATGTTGGAAACTACAATGATTGATAAAGACCTCACACTTAACGTCATAGAGTTAATGTCCCAAAATCTAGAGAGTATACACTATCGCTGCAACGTCTAAATCATGCGTCGGTTAATTCTTCTCATACACCTTCAATTTACTCGAGGCATAAGCTATAGCATTATTACACTACATCAACACAACACCCAAACTAGAATTTGAACCATCTCAGTAAACGTTAACAATCTTTACCTTGATCCTGGTAATGCTAAAATGGATGTTGTGGTCAAGAGAGTCTAGACCTTTTTTAAGCTTTCATCACATTTTCAGTCCATTGAAATTATTTTTCCTTCTTAGTAAAATTAGTCAAGTGGATAGAAATGGAGGCAAAATTCATAACAAATCGGCGATAATATATAGCAAGTTGCACAAAGCTCCTAACTTCCATCACTGAACTAGGCCGAAACAAATTCTTAACAACCACAAACTTTTGAGGATCTACCATTACACCTTTTTCTGAAACTACATGCCCTAAAAATGCAACAAATTTCAACAAAAATTCCCACTTAAAAAATTTAAAATACATTGTTTGCTTCCCAAGAACACCCAAAACAGTGGTAGATGATTGACATATTCTTCTTCACTTTTAGAATAAAACAATACACTATCAATAAATACTATCATAAATGAATCAAGAAATGGTTGGAACACCCCATTCATCAAGATCATGAACGTTGCATATACATTGGTCAAACAAAAATACATAATCGAAAATTCGTAGTTCCATAATGAGTTATAAACGTTGTCTTGGGTAAATCCTCAGGCCTAATTTTAAATTATGTAAACTGGATTTTAGATAAATCTTTGAGAAAACGCTTCCCCTTGTATTTGGTAAAAGAGATCATCTGTTAGAGTCATGGGATATTTATTCCGAATAGTGACTATATTTAATTGTCGGTAATCAATAGACACTCTCATGCTACCGTCCTTCTTCTTAACAAACAAAATTGGAGCACACCATGCGGAAGCATGGGGGGGATAAATCCCTTATCAAGAAGCTCTTGGATTTGAGACTACAGCTCTCTTAATTCTCCCTAAGCCATGCGATATGGAGGGATGAACATGGAGCGCGTTCTAGGTTATAAGCTTATGAAAAAAATGATATCTCTATATGGACGCATACCAGGAAAGTCACTGCGAAATACTTCACTAAATTCAAACAACACATGAATAGACTCAATCGATTGACCTTGAATATCAACATCCCTAATATGAGCAAAAGAGGCCAAACAACCATGTTCTACAAATTTACAAGCCCAAATTGAGGATGTAATCTTAGCTTGCTTCGTCTTGTACACGTCTCTCCATTCTAACTTTTCCCTTCCCAGAATCTCTAGAGTTATAGACCTAGTATTAAACATAAGCACAACATAATAGTGGGAGAACCAAGTTATGCCTAAGATTATGTCCGAGTCAATCATATCCAGAATCACGAAATAATCCCAAGTATGATATCCCATAAATAAATTTGGGCAAGCACGATAGGCATGGTAAGTATGACTTACTCTTCGACTTGGGTATAAACATGAATAGAGGCATTAAGTACATCATAAATCTTTTGAAAACATGGAAGAAAATATCATGGATACATTCAAATAAGTAGAATCAACAATAAACAACACTTAGTCATCCCGTCACAGACAAGATTAGTACATGTGATCACCGAGTCAGACGTCTCTAACTTATTCTTTCCAAGAAAAGAAAAACATTGAGCTCTATTATCTTGACGAGCTACTTCCATGCCTGACTTCATAATAACTCTGCCTCCACCACTATTTCATCTACCTCCACGGCCTCGCTGATTACATCCTCTCCCACCTTGTCGACTCCTTCTACCATTATTACCATTCCTTGCGGTACCACTGCTCTAGTTGGTTGTTACAAGAAGTTTACAACACGTGGTTGGGGGCATTCTCTTTTTATATTTCCATGTTCTCCACAATCATAGCATGTATGATCAAACGAGTGCTTCCCAGTGATGGCATGACTCCTTGGATATTCATAAAATAATAAGATGGGGTTCCCGAATAGTTATCTGTAGAGACGGGCATAGCATACTAAATTGCCTTTGGTTTTCTTTAGAATAAGATCCCTAAATATTTGTAGAATTCTCGGATCTCTTAGCCAATGCCTTAGCATGACCGTCTTATCTAACCCCTTTCACATTCATAATAAAGTCTTCACTTCACTGAAGCATCTCCCTACACAAGTCATATGAACAAATAATACTTGCAACTCAAAATTAAATCTCCGAATAAATAACTGGAACCTCTCCTCTTCTGTTGTCAACAACAGCGTATCGTATCAAGCTAAAGCATGGAACTTGGCCTCATAAGAAGTAGAGACATACCACCTTGCTCTAAGGCCATACACTAATCCTTTTTGTGATCCCTCAAAGTTCTAATGACTTACTTTTCTTGAAACAAATGTTGAAACTGAGTTCAATAAAATGGAGTTAAGGTAGAAGATTTGCACTCTTTATAAGCTCTCCACCACTACTTTTCCTCACCTTGAAGTTGGAAGGACATCAACTCCACCCCATATTGGTGAACAATACCCAATTTATACAACCTATTATAACAGTCTAAGACAAACTCATAGGCATCTTCAGTTTCAAAACCAAACAATAGGCTTAATCTTTTAGAACTTAGTAAATATGTCAAGGTCATTATCGGTCATAACGAAACCCAACAGAGGACGAATGAAACCATCAGTACCTATATTTCCACCCGTTTTTGGTGTAGTTCTAGAAGCAAAAGGATTAGCATGAACTCTATAAGGTGAGAGAACTCAAGGATCAACCAACCCTTTCAAGAACGCCATATGCTATCGATGATGAAAAACCATAGTCTCTATCAGCACCTCTTCCTCTTGTATATTCTCCTCAAAATCTCCAACCTCAATATCCTCATCTATCTCTTCTTTATGTACTTGTGGGTTCTAATTTAAAGGATTACTTTCAAACTATTCTTCATTCCCTATGGGCTCTATTCTCCCACGACCTCTACCCCTAACACTTCCATTACCTTTGCCTCGATGGCAACCTCTCGACATAGGGTGCTCAACAGGAGCATTGACGGGAGCTACAGTACCAACACCTTTGAACCTTGTATTAACCATCCGTAGACAGAAGAATGAAGGAGGTTAGATACCAATTTGTCTAACTTAGATACCAATTGGACTAAAGTTATAGAACGAAATGAGACAAGAGAAAACAATGACATTTTCTAAAGTCATATAGCCTCTAGAAAAAAGTAAAGGCATCCTCGTACCTTTTCTGAAGACTCTATTAGATTCTTTTTTGTACATTGATATCAACAAACCTAAGATCTTATACCAATTTTGTCAAGACCCAGACCGTCATGATTGACACCTACACTAATCCTCATTTGGGAGAACAACTATACAACCCAAACTATGAAACTAAAAAATAAAGTAAATTAAGTTATGAAAGCAAGTTAGTTAAATAAACAAAATTGAAATTTAAATACTTAGAATCAGAATGTCAATGTTGCATAATATCTAAAAGATCATTAATCTAACAATAAGGTAAAAAAATCCCTAACCTAATGAAGTGTTAAACTCTACTGAACAAATATCTATATCCGGAAATGGTTGACATAGACGAAAGAAAATCCCATGGCCGCCCGGAAGAATTGTCTCGCCTATGAATTCGAAGCAATGATCACTAATATTCTAAGAAAGGTCTTTCAATAGTTGCATGAAGATGTCTTGTGCTCAACAAAAATAAGAACAAGTACACTATGAGTACATATCCACATTGTACTGGTAGGATCACGAGGCTATCCCACTAGTGTATCATAAACAAGTCCACGACATTATAACCGCATACATATATATAGATATATATATATATACATATACAACATTATAAACATGAAGAATCAACCATACATTTCACATTTATTATACATCATTGGTCCTCTCACGGAACCAAAACCCAAAAAGTTAGCTTTTTGGAACATGGAGATCTGATCCCATATTTATGCCAGAACGGAGAAATTCGATATATTATTATTAATAATGTGTAAATCCCTTCAAGATTTATGTCAGAATGTGGTAATAAGATCTAAGATAGTTATGCTTGAACGTGACAATCTGATTCCATTTCGACACCATAATGACAAACAGAAGTAAATAATTAAGAACATACATGTAAAGCATGATTTGTGGCAGTGATATTTAATTTGTCTCATTTACAACAAGTGTGATAAGTATTGCAATGCTCATACATATACAAATATCATTATGAATTAAAAACATACATATATCACACAACCATAGAATCACAACAAACACCTAACTCCCAACAAGCTTGAATCCCTAAGAACTTGATCCTTCCCTCTTTCGATTAATTCTGTTTCTTCTTGGTCTACAAATAATAAATGCAATAGGCGAATCAAGAAGCAATAATTAATTACCCAAATTTCAAAAAAATCTAACGAACCCAAGATCAATCCATGATCCTAAATATCATATTAGGGTTGTTTAAAATAGATAAAAAAAATCTCTTTGCCATCAACATTACCCATTCTATTACGTTCTATGGATCGAAACACGAATTCAGGGAATGAAGGCATAACTTTAGCCTCAAGAATGGTGAAAAATAAGTAGAAATTTCCTAGGGGTTGTTTCTTAGCTCTAAAACATAAAAAGTGTCAAATAAGATGGTTTAGGAGTTTATTAACGACATTAAGTTGCATCTAACCAACCACAGCGACCCTCATTTTGCTGTAGCGGAGGTGCCAAAGCGACTGAAGTGTTTGCCAAAGTGGCACTTTTGATCCAGTGACCTCTTCATCTTTTATTTTTTTGATTTTTGGTTCTGTCGCACTCGCCATGGTGCCCCTTATAAAATTGTACCAGCCTAGCCAGAGCGACCAAATGCATACCAAAGCGGCACAAATTGAACCATAAAGCTTTTAGAGGATTCCTAAATCTCTTTTTTACAACATACTCTAACCTACGACACTCACAAAATATCGTTTATTCTAATTTCAATTCATGGAGAGGTACTCACTAAAAATCAATTCCTTTAACTTGTACAGATTCATTAATGCGTTATCTAAGTACTCAGGTCACAAAAATAAAAAATTATTCACCCAATTGCTACCATATTGCACTACCCTTTGGTGACTCTGATTTCCTCAAAAATTCATACTAGGTTGGGAAAATTCAAATACTACGTAAATAGTTTTTCCGAGCTTAATTTTCCCTGTTGGCATTTCTATAACAATAGGAACAGGTCTTTACAGTTGTAAACTTGATAGAGAACATTTTACCTTCATGCATTATTTAATAGTATATTTTAAAGGTATATATGTGCTCATGTTAACACATTACTATATGTAATAATACATTAAAATAATGTCCACGTGGAAAAATATATATACTTTTCTATTAAGTAGATGAGGGGTAAAAAATCCTCCATAAAATTTGATATCGTAACAGCAATTTCTATCAAAGTAGGAGCATTTTCTAGAACTTTTACAAGAGGAACTGTTGATTCACACAATTGGTCATCGCGCTTGGTTGAAAAGTTAGTGGCGTGAAGCTACCGTGTGCTAGATTATGGAAATTTAATTTCTACCTTCACTTCTACATATGTTCATAATTTGTTTAAAAATACATTTACAGTTTTAAAAAAAATTGAAATATACTTGAATTAAATTTTAAAATTTTATTATGTAATGACCACCAAGTAGTTTTTGTGTTTATGCCTTATGTTCGCTGTTAAGACCATTTCTATAGTGACCCAACTCACTTATAACTTTCTACATCTGACACTTTCGTCAGAAAGTAGTTTCAGTATTTTTGGAGCTTTTGAACCTTGAACAATTTTTTTAATCCAACTTAATAAATTTGATCTCATAATGTAATTATAATGATTCCATATACTCTAAAAGGATAATTGTAGGCTAGTAGCACAGTTGTCACGATTCCCGGGGCTCATAGTGTGAATATGTATGGTTAGACCTTTTAACTTTCAAATTGAAGCCTAAGGTTGAATTTTGTCAACATTTGGGTAAATGATATCGGATGAGAATTCAGTCAACGCGGCTAACTCGTGACTGTAGAGTTGGTCTATAAAGACACTCCGTATAGGTTTTGAGACTTCTAGGCTAATTTTGAGGCTCCTCATGTATTTTAGCTTCAAATGAAATATTTTTGCGGGATCCAGTAATTTAAAATTGACCTCGTATGGAAATTTCTAGGGTTTCATTGGGTTTGTTATATCGTTTATGATGGGTTATCATAATTGTTTTATGCACGAGGTTCTAGATGAATCTCGTGCACCCCGTTGGGCACCATGTTGCTGTTTTAAATCCATATCGCATTGTTCTCAGCTAAAGACTCACTATCGCAAATGGCTTCATTCAGGGCATGTGCTTTCACGCATGGTCTGCCATGGTAGTGAGTGGCTGGCCGACATAGACCTCTACTTACACTTTGGTCTCAACCTCCCTTGGCTCTAGGTAGTAAAATTCTTATTTCTCCTTCGTCGGGACTCCATTATTTGTGATTTGAAGTCCCACACACGTGTAATTTTTGCGACGCGTGGTGGAGTTATTTCATTATTTTTATGAAACTCCATTTTTGGTAAATTAACTAGGTAAGTTACAAACCTTATTTTGGTTTTAAGTTTATATTTGAATTTTTGTTGTTATTTTTGGGTTAGGCAATTTTTGAGCATCGAACTGTGTTCTATTTTCATACATATGTTCAAGGGATTGTTTAAGTCATTTTGACGAAGTCAATTTTGTAATTCTTGGCACAAATCCCATGATTCATGTTTGATTTTAAAAATTGGTCAGTCTGTATTTTTGTGAAATTGGTTTCTAAATGACTAAATTATTTATGTGATCATATTCTTGATAGCGTAACAACGTTCTGAGTCTGTTAGAATGAAAATATCTTAGACCATTTGATTTGGAGAGCGTTGAATTTGATTTCACGTATCAGGATACTACTTCTAGTTCAAGTGTCAATAATCGTACCCAACCAGGGTTCGGGTCGTTCTCCAAGGGAGTGGTTTTGAGAATCAATAGCCAAGTGTGAATATGTTCAAGTCAATCATAGCTAAAAATATTTATGAATAAAAACAGGGTTAATGTTTGGGGTGACACAAGTGTCAAATAACAACGGAGGTTTTGTTGTAATTAAAAACTACATTAACAAACAATACAAATAAATAAGTATAGAGAGGGGATTCATTAGATGTGACTAGATTAGGGCTAAGGTATACAACCAGGTAATTGTAATTAATAGTGAATAGTTGTAAATCATTGAATAAGATAAAATATAGCGGGGATAATTCCTCACTTTTGCATCGAATCAAATTGGTTTCTCACGAATACCAATAAGTAGAAATGAAGAACAAGCTTCGAATTAGTCCAAAAACTCGCTTGAGCTGAATGTGTGGAAAAGGTTTTAGGATTAATGTTTGTCGAGCTAAACCCGTGACAATTCAATACCCACAGACCATCAAATAAGTAATCTTGGTTCTAATTTTCTCTCAAGAGCAAGCAAATACATGTAGGTAGAGTTGCATTTCCAACTACAACCCTTTAGATTAAGGCACAATTACTGAATGAAATAATTTTCAAACAACATTTAGACTATCAATTAACAATACCAGTAGTTAAATCAACCCAGCATCACATAATCAAACCCCAAGAATTGGGGTTTTATATAGAAATAGTAAAAATAATACAAATTGTTACAAAACTACGTCATCAACTAGGTAAGACTAGTAATGTCTTTACAAAGGTCTACAATGAAGAATCTTTAATGCACACTTCCATTTTCTGAGATACAGAAATCTCCTAATCTTTTACTCTAACAAAAAGTTTTTGTCTCTATACTTAGTTCTTAGCTGTCAAACTTGAATGTTGAATATTATTACGATTCAGTAAAAGAGAACATACTAAGCTAACAATTTAAACAAGTATGTATAGTATCCAAAAATGTGATGTGAACAACCATTGGGTGTAGTATGTCGTCATCGCTGATCCACTCGAAAATCCGCCCTTTAGTCAATTCCATAGCCTTTTATTTCCTTCACTATCTTTTAGTTTTTTAATCTCTAGGCAATAAGTCATTGCATCATGGGATCTTTTGATGACTCAACGACTGTACCTTTTTATCGCCAACTTGATTTTGTCCTTCGGGTTTTTGGACATTGGAACATTAGGAAAGACAATTGTCATTTGGCGACTCCCCAAATGGTTTAGGTAATCTCACACCTTCTTTACTTCATTCTTTCAGCTTCCTTGTTCCTTTTTTTCTCATTAGTGTCCATGCTTTGTTCCTCAATCCAAAACCATAAAAGTTAAGGACATATATCAACTTTTGGAACAAAGTATGCATTTAAGGATACTAAATCTATGAAAACAAAGCCCTAACTGAGTCCAAACCATGAACTCATCAAGATTGAACATGTGTTTTAAATTTTTGGGGAAGTACCTAGTTGTTCTTGCTTTTATCTTTTGAAATCACAATTAAGGGCTGAGTACAACATTGCACACGGTAGTACCATTAGTAGTTGGGGTTGTACGTGTTTTTGCGCATTCTATGTGGTTTACTTATTTTACTACAGTCACGACCCGAAGTCCGCCTATGATGGATCCACAAAAACCCACATACTAGACAGTCCTTACCCAAGAACACGGACTCTGAAGACACAAATATTAGAGAACATTACAAATTAAATCAACACATGACAATAAGATATATGTAAAGAAGGGCAATATCATATATATATTTGCAATAGTATGCATAATATACAAAAATTACCAAGAGACAACGAAAATGAGATACCAGTCTATGGGACCTGGAGTCACATAAACATAAGCTACTACGAACAGAAATCCATAAACATACATATAGAGATATGACTAATCCAAAATTCTAAGTGAAATTCATTACAAAAAGAGATTATTAGTAATACTCTAAATTCCTACTGCTCACTACTATCCATATATGGGACATCCACATGATATCTAAATGCGGACTATAGAGGGTTGCAATAGTCGTGAGCTACATAGGCAAAAAACATAGAAATGGAGTGTAAGTAGAAAATACGGGGTACCCAATAGAGATGAAAGGTTGACCGAGCTAAAAAGATCAAATATAAATAAGAATAAGGATGAAACTAACAGAAAAGGGGAAAAATAAAAGATAATAGGTAAGATAAGATCATTAACCAGCAAATATACTCAGAACTGAAACAACCATCACATATAAAGGTAACTCATGCAATGCCACAAGGTCAACAACAAAAACAAGTTCATATTGTAAGCCTAAAAGACATCAAGCTGACAATAATGATACATCACGCTTATCCGTGAGCCAATACCTGGATATACTTATCCTTAGGCCACCAGATATTGCTTAACGAGATTACCCATACCCAAATACTTATATCAATGAGCCACAGGGTATGATGACTGGAGCTTATCTACAATGTGACCCATTAGTATATTATAACCCAGCCAAGCTACTGGGCCTCCCGGAAAGGTACCTCGAACTGATAAGAGTATTTGTAGCTAAAAGGTGTAGTAAATCAAGAAAAAGGTCTTTTTCATGCAACACAAGTCTCAATAATTTAGAAATCATAAGAAACTCCAATGAGCTATAATCGCATCAAGGCATCGCATACATATAGAATTAAAAGGAAAATTTGTCACATCGTAAGAGTACTAACCCGAGACTCTTGATGACCAAAGTTTATGACCTTAGGGCACAATGAATTAACACCTAATAAGGAACGACAACTCAAGGAATGTGTTAAATCATCCAAACAAACAAAAATGATCAATTATCACAAAACCCTAAGTTCCAAGCCACCTAGACACAAAGATTAAGAATACTACTCACACAAGGATCGCCTAAACTATCACTCCCTAAGTCTACCCCCTTGGAGTAATAACGGTACCTAAGATCATGAATGATACAAAGATAAACATGATTTTTTATCATTAGCATACAGAAAGATAACTAAATAAAAAATATTATGTAGAAGCTTAAAACAAGAGATAACTCAAAGTGGGGATCAACTAAAATTGATATGAATATATAAAAAAAAGTTACTAAGTTTTATGATAATAAACAATTACTCAAAACTAATGTTGAATCTAATATTATGTCTTGAACAACCATTAGTGGATAGAGTTACTGGAACATGTCCCTAATAACCCTAGCAAAATTGAAAATGAAATAAAAGACTGGAGGTAAAAATCATTTCCATTATCCTCGAATATCACGACCTAACTTACCGAGTCGCGCTTGCACCTACTCTATTTCCTAAGTAGGATAAATCTTATACGCCAAAGGTTTATTCATCTGGAAAGTGATGAAAACCGATACAATATAAAATAAAATATATATAACAACTCCCTTTTACAAAATAATTATGACTGGAAAAGTAACCTAAAACACCAAGGATCTAGTCTAAAAGGTGCGAGAGATACTAAGAATTACAATAGAACAATAAATAATAAAAGACACAACTCCCACCATGAAAAAAAGAATAGTTTAAAGCTGCTGGAGGAATTCTTCGTTTTTACATAATGAAACATCACCAATCCTACATCCATACTATGTCAAAAAAAACATAGCAAGAGTAGTATATGTACAACCCCATGTACTGGTAGGCATCATCGGTCATTCCAATGCCACCTCATAATATAAGAAAAGAATAAAAGGATTATGCTCGTACCACTCGCTTCTCCACCCTTAGCTCTTCCTTAGAACTCATTGAACTTAAGCGAAGACTCTAAGCTACTAACTATTTTCCCCCAACCGCAAACACCACCGGTTCCATTATATCATATCTTATACATACTAACCACATTGAACAATCCAAATCCCCACCAACATCCTTCCCTAGAAATCCATCGTGTACCATCCCCAGATTTTTGTCAATTTATCTAAACCCAAGACATATAGTTCTTCTCACTAAATCATTAACATTATCACATCCTCCTTAGGTTCTTGACTAAGGTATACCTCTACAACTCACTCTTTTTCGACAAGTATCTCCCGTATAGTAACTACACATAAACCCCTACTCACCTATAGACACTTATTTCCGCCACACCCTAACTTCATTATCCAGGAACAAAATTAGCGTAAGTATGTAGACAACACGATATTGAATATAAATTATTTGACCACACACTTTTATCACAAATATTTGTCCCTCTCATGGGACCCAAATACTAACTATTAGAATGCTAAAACATGGCAACCTGATCACAATGTTAACATGACGACATGTGCAACCAATCCAATAGTTAGTATGCAATATGGTGGAAATCTGATCCCAATCACACATCGCATTCACAAGAGCTCATCAAGATCACACATTTGATCCAAGCATTCATGGTATAGAAATCAGATATCTCATTTCCAACATCTATGGTCAATATTCCAATATGCAAACACATACAATTATTTATCACACAAGAATCTGTGTTCAGCCCAAGTTCTTCCTTAGGGTTCGTAATTAGGGTTTAAACCTAAGTTGTCAACATTCCAAAACTAGTTACTTGGAAATGTTAAACCTAAAACATACAAAAACTCATTTCCTCCTACCAGATACCTGTGTTTAGTGATGGAATCATACTCAAGAAAATAACCTGACGTCACTTGATCGAACATCAATCCGCTACATCAATAACAAACCCAAATATGTTGAACTATAGAATTTTTATTCAAATATAATTGGTGCATGAAAATCCACACACATATTATACTATAAATTATATATATTACAAGGTAAACACGGATTAACAACTACTTAATGCATACAAACCTAACCTACCTGTGCACCAAGTAATTTGTATGGATTTTTTATTTTGTTTTCTAGGTTTTCCAGGTTTTCTATGGTAAATTTGGCCAAGATATCGCAAGATTCCGCCATCCTCATTATGGAAAGCTCCCTCTCCTTCTTTCCTGAACATGAAATAACTTTTCTTTGTTTCCAGGGTAAGTTATAAGCTATAGGTTATGTTTTGAAAGATAGAAAAGTAATGATTTCTCAAAATTTGGATTCTTCTTCGCCGATCCCTCTTTAGTGGGAAAATATACCATTGTAGCGTCGCCGCCTTAGCGGCATCTGCCCCGTTGTAGTGGGTAAAAACCCAAATCTTTCTTCGCAAAGTTATGTCATTTTACAGTAACAACGGTTTAGGTTTTTACAATAGATACAAATTTACAACTCGATAATTCCCGAACCATTAAGGCTCGATCATCACAAGCTTTAACTTCAGTAAGCTCCCTACTAGTAATATGACTCTTATACAAAATGACAAAACTTCGCGGCCTGTAATTATGTGAAACCCAAAAAGAGTAGAAACATGCTAGAACAGAGGGTAAACGTACCACAAATAAGGATTATTGGGTTTCTATGATAGGGTACTTTAACGAACAAAGAGAAAAACCGAGTAAACTAAGTCAAAATTTTCCTCAAGGTCCTTCCCAAGGGAGAGGAAGCTCTGTCGCTTTAGCAACACCACTGCAGAGGGTGATCAAAAATCAATAGAGAGGCAAGAGAAGTGAAAATTCCCATTTCCCCTATACTCTCCCCCCAACTCTCAATCATTCTATTAAATCCCCCTCATCCAAAAGTTTTTCTCAATTTTTGTCGCTCTCGATACTTAATTGTTACTATTACACTTATTGCATGCTAACATCAAATCAACTAGTAGCAGTTTTGGGGTATGTTTTATTGAAATTGAACTAGGTTGCTAAGAGGTTAGAAAATTGTGGCATGGTTACTTATTTACGTCCCCAACGCTTATACAACATTTGGGCGCAAGGATTCCATAAAAATGTGTTTGATTTGATACAAAAATGAGGGGAGAGTTAAAAAGTTTTCTTGCCATTAACTCGGATTTGTACACAATTTAGGGGGTTTTTTGGTCAAAACAATTGTTAATTTGTGAATAAGGGTAGTCAATATACTCTGATCTATTGAAACTCTTATAAAATAAAGATTTTTGGACAAAAATATATCATTTTCCTGTGTGGAGTTCATCCCAGATGAAGGCCACTGCAACGGTATCCATCACGTTGTAGCGCCCTACATCATCCGTTGTGGCAGGATGATTATCGTTGCAGCGGATGGCCCAAATCAGTACCTGACTCCCTTTTTTCAAAATTATTCTATTCTTGTTTTTGGTTTCCCTACCTAGTCTATAATGTCCTAACTCTTCTTGGTTCTCCCTTGTCCTGTCAAATGGCTGGCAAAAATGACGATAATACACCATTTATCTGATTTCCCGATGCTGCTAGTCGAGAGAGACATCACGACTATCGTACTAATGGTCTTTGTTGTGAGAGGGCGATGGCACATAAAAACGTGGAAGAGAAGGATCCTATCTTTTAATCTCTCTTGGTTGAGTTTGGGTGGCTTCTGCTGACTGAGGCTCCCCCAGACACCTTCTCTACATGGGTAAGGGAGTTCTATGCCATCCTCCCCATAATATGCTAGTACGATCCAAACCCATTTATTTGCATTCGAGGAGTTGGCACTGCCATGGATGCAACTACTATAAATGAAGTATTGGAGTTGCCGAAAGTACGAAACCTGGTGTTCGAGGACAAGCTTAGGGATATTGACCTGGAGTGATTGTGGAACACTATTGTGGATCCTACAAAATGGGATTAGGGTTACACGTCTACAGAAGAGGGTCTCATTAGTACGGACATGTCACCTAAAGCTAAGAGGTGGCTACACTTTGTATCCAAGAGGATTCACCTATCGAGCAACAACACCGACGTTACCTTCCCCCGCGCTCTAGTAATGGAATGTGCTATACAAGGCATTCATCTAAATGTGCAGGTGCAGACAATCTCTGAGCGGAAGATTTTATACCGGGGAAACAAGAAGGCATTCTTCCTTTACTGTCTAATCACTGCTCTATGCAAGCGTGCAGGGGTACACTTGTTAGATGACGATGAGGTATTAGTTACAAATCTTCCTATTCATCCTCTTTTGATTCGGGCATGTTTGATTTCTACATGAAAGAGAAGGAGGACAAGCAGGGCTACTAATAATTGGAAGGATGGGGTTTTTGATATTGAGGATCCACTCTCAGGTGCACGGGTCGGGATAGATCTTGAGACAGTATGGAAAAGATGGGGATTGCCCATCTGACTTTACCCTAATTCCACCCAGCAGTGCCCTGGAATAAGAGTTGCTCTGTCGCCAATAGTACCGGCAGAGGAAGAAGAACCTTGAGAGAGATCATGATTCAGTTCTAGAAGTCATTGAGGACTATTTTCAACTCTGTTGCTCCCGGGTAGGAATTTCCTGTAGCAGAAAAGAAAGACTATGTTAAGTTTTCAGAGCTTAGGGTGGCTGAGACCGGCCTAATTCCCTGGATGCCCGAGAACTTTTCAATTCCCTCCTCTTATCCCTTCTTGGGATTGTAATAAAGTCAATTAGTTCATAACTTTCCTTCGACGGTACTAAGTTTTGAAGAACATGGATGCTTTTTTGGTAGTCTGACACAACTCATGTTTTAATACTAGTCACTTTTAGTTACTAATGTTGTTTGAACAATGTTTAAGGAGTTGCAGGTGTTGATTCGGATTCCTTTCGGGTTGTCATTTGAAAAATAGGGAAAACATGAACTTTTTTAAGGTTTGGCCTCCTTATGTCGCACTTTAGCGGGATAATCTCGACGTAGCATCATCGCGCCAACAGGAGAACTCCCGATGTGTCATTACAAATGGGACCTAAATATGGCTAAGGATTTTATGGGCACTTTTTCACTGTCCGATATTTTTCCGATCTCTTTTTTCACCATCCATCATGCTTCTTAGTTTGTTCAACTGAAACTTGCGAGGTTCGGGTTCTAATGAGGAAAAGTAACTTGACACTAAAACCTAAAAATCCCTAGGATACACCTAGACATTGAAATTTGAACAATTCAAACAATTTAGTAATTAATTTTTACCATCAAGGAGTACTTTCATCTACCCATTTTATTCATTTGACAAGCAATATAAAACACAGATGATCTCAAATAACAATGCACATATAATCAAGTTCCGAACCACAAGTCACACATTTTCAATTATTCCGCAGGATGGAAGAAAACATATGCAAAATATTCCACCTATGACGCACACGAAGATTCAATTTTAGTGTTTGGTTCGTCCCATGGATGGTTTGTACTAGCCATCCATGCTCTTTTTAGCCGCTACCACTAGATACCAATAGGAACCTTCCAGTTCCATTTGACTTGTTGGTGTTCGTTGGTTGTATCAATGACGTCAGTCCACATTGTCAAGATACTTATTGGACTCAACTCATACCACAAGCGACGCTTCGCATGAAAGGAGTAAAGGAGTGGAACAGCTTCGTAGAATTCTTCCAAGCCTCTTGTAGATTAAATGGTGAAGTCAACACAGTAGTTCACCAAAGACGAGTTCACATATTGCTAATATATGGATAGACCGGTAACCTCAGCTCTGATACAAATTTGATACTATCCAACCCATCGGTCCGTGTGGGCACCTACTCTAACTCCTCATTAGGAGAACCCTCATACTTCAAAGGTTTATGCATGCGGAAATTAATTAAAACCCATATAATTTAAAATGAAATATTTATAACAACATCCTTTTTACAAAAAAAGTAAAGACCAAAATAGTAACTTAAAACCCCAAGGGTCTAGTCTAACAAGTACAAGAGTTTCTGAGAATTATAATAAAACAATAAATAATAAAAGGACACAATTTCCACCATGCGGAAAGAAAAATCAAAGTTTATGGAGGAATTATTCATCTTCACCTAATGAAACATGACCAATCCTGTGTCAAGACTATGTCAAAACGATATAGCAAGAGTAGATTAGTACAACCCTGTGTACTCGTAGCCATCATAGGTCAATTTGACTTCCATCTCATAATATAAGAAAAGTATAATAGGATCATGCTCGAACCACTCGCTTCTTCAACCATACCTCTTCCTTATAACTTATTGACCTTACACAAAGTCTTTAAGCTAATAATCATTTTTCCCCTACCGCTAACACAATTGGTTCCATTAGATCATAAGTAACATTCAACAATCCAAATCCCCACAAACATCCTTCCCTAGCAATATATTATGTCGTATCCCTAAATTATTGTCAACTTATCTAACCCCAAGTCATATAGTTCTTCTCATTTCAATCATTAACATTATCCCATCCTTTTGGGGTGCTTTCCCAACAACTCACTCTTTTTTGACAAATACCTCCTGTATAGTAACTACACATAAACCCCTACTGACCTCCGGAGACTTGATAATGCCACACCCTAACCTCATTATCCAGGAAAAAAATTAGCCTAAGTATGTACGCAACATGATATTGAATATAACATATTTCACCACAAACTTTCATCACAAGTATTTTGCCCTTTCATTAGACCGAAAGTCTAACTATTAGCATGCCATAACGTGGCAATCCGATAAAATTGTTAGAATGTCGGCACGTGGCAATCCAGTCCCAACTGTTAGCATGTTGGAATGTGAAAATCCAATCCAAAATTAAGCATGCAAGAACATGGCAATCTAATCCAAATTAGACTTCAAATTTACAAGAGCACATCAAGATCACACATTTAAAGCAAGCTTTCATGGTATAGAAATCACATATCTCATTTTAAACATCTACGATCAATATTGTAATGTGCAAAAACATACAAGTATTTATTACAAAAGAGCCCAAGTTAAAACCTAGATCTTCCTTAGAATTGGTCATTAGGGTTTTTAACCTATGTTGTCAACATGCCATAACTAGTACTTTGATAGGTTACGCCTAGGCCAAACCAAAACTCATTCCCTTTTACTGGATACCTCTGTTTAATGAAGAAATCCTACTCAAGAAATGAACTAACACCACTCGATCAATAATCAATCAACTACATCAATAACCAACCCGAAATATGTTGTACTATAGAATGTTTCCACAATTTAATTGATGCATGAAGGTCCACATACATCTCATATTATAAATTTCATGTATTACATAGTATGTATGAATTTACAACTAGTCAATGCATAAAAAATGTTGAACTACGGATCGGAGATAGATCTATGAGAGATCTGAAAGTTGAGTACCTGAACATACATTATGCAAGGAGGTAGCGCAGAGTATATGTCAGTACTTCGAATGTACTGAGCATGGAGGATATAGAATATATCCGAAAGAACTAATGATACTAAAAACTAAGATAACTGAAATGACCTAGTATGAATCATGCACATGATGTGCTGAGACATAATACTGAAGTATAATTGGTACTTAATAAAATGCACTAGAATCATACTATGGGAGCTACTTTTAATCGACATTAAACCATGTGAGTTAAATGTGGAGTCCAATGAATATTCCTTATTAAGGGGACCGAATATAACTTGTCAGGGATATAAAAGGCACAAATGGCGTGATCAATAAATCTCATGCCCAACAGAAGAGACATATAGCCTAAAGGGGCACGTAGTTCTTAGACTATGAGGGTACGCTTCACAATCCAAGAATGCAAGTGATGACACTTGTCTTGTTCCTTTTATTGACTCTCTCACCAATCTTATTTTTTGGCCAAAAATGAAACCCTTCTTTAGGTCCTTTGAAAATCAAAAGAACAAACTTTAAGATTCAAAGCATCTAGAAGTTATTCCAAATGCTTAATATATAATATCATCAATCATTTATTACCTTACCAATCAACACCTAAACATAACATACTACCATGAACATAAACTCATAATGAAAAAACTTGAATATTCATCCCAACCATGTAGCACAATCTCATTATATATCAACTTCAGCTAATACCTTAAATAAATTCATGAATTCATGAATCATAGCCTATAATTTATCTTTAACGACCTTATTTAGTCATAATCATAAACCAATTGTAAAAGAATAGGTGTTAGAAAAGTTTTTGGTAGTAACTTAGATGTTACCAACCTAGTCCAAATTTTGACAAAATAGGAGTAATTAAAGTGTAGGAAAATTACAAACAATCGCATGAGTTAATTGTAATTTTTATTACATGAGTAGTGAGATGATTCATTGAAATCTATACGACATTATGGAATCAAAATCATTTAAAAAAAACCTATGTATCGATCTTAGCGTGAATGAGTATTTTCTAAGTGTCATGGGATGATAGTGTGTTGTGAAATGGGGCTTTGGAATTCTGTATTAAGCATTCTTTCTCTGTGTAGACCGCCAGAGCGAAATTGGTGCCACCGGGACAGGGCTTCTGTCTAAAATAAAAACCCCAAAACATTTTGTTCTGCACTTTTAGACTTAGAGTGATTGGAGATGTCCCCCAATAAGTTCATAACCATTTTCACCATTTTTAGGCTAAAAGTAAGGTCTTAACTCCCCAAATCCAATTTTAGATCTCTACAACATAATCTAGTGGGTCATTATCGATTTAGTAGTGCTTTGATCTTGAATTTATGGTGGATAAAGCCCTAAATTGGGTATTAGGATCTTGAGGTTTTGTCTAAGGTTATAGAGTTTGTTGTAACTTGGAAAATTAGATCTTCTATTATTGATCCTTGCATTATATGGATGTGTTTACACCACAAACAAGCGACAAGAATTCGGAAAGCGAAGATCCAAGAGCCTTAAGGGAGTGAATCTTCGATTAGAGGTATGTGATAGTTTTCATTTCATGTGGTGTGATATATGTTTGCAATAACTTCAATATAATGCATGGATGTATGTGAATGTTACATTATTGCTCACCCTAATAGTAAATGAGCATAATTCAATAATTGTATGCCATGAATAACACTCTTGTTTTATGATTGTGAGAATATACATTGTGATTCTATGATTGTGTGATATGTGTTTGTTATTTCTTCATTAAGATACTTATATGTAAATAAATGGTGCATCGTTGATCGCACTTGTTCTAAATGAGACAGATGAATGACTATAGTCATAAGTCACTTCTTGAGTGTATGACTTGAGAGTGTCTTGTGTTTGTAATTGCGGTGTGTTGATAGATCGAAGTGCCACTTTTTGGCATAGCTAACTAGGATCCAATTGCCATGTTTTGGTATAACTATCTGGATATGATTACCACGTTCTGGCATATCTATGGATTGGGTACCAAGTCTGGTATACTAACAGTTTGAGTTTGGGTTCCATGAGCAGACCATCGAATGGTATATATTGTCTTATTTTTATGACAAGAACATGTACCATGACTTATGACTTCTCAAAGAGTAGGTATGGGACTTCTTAATGCATTGCACAACTGGACTTTAAAAGTGGTTGTGGTGTTGTTCTCTTGTTAATTGTATATGTTTGGTGTATGCATGTTAATGATGTTGCAATTACTTATATTTGTTTCACTTATGGGATAATCGCGTGATCATACAAGGACACGGTGGTTTTGTAGTTATACTGCCAAATCGAATGCAAGGGTGATCTAGTTCTTCTAAGCCGCCTTGAGTTCTCTTTTTGCTTACTCAATTCTAGTTGGAATTAGACTTACTCTTGAGATTATTTTCTTGTTTATACTTTTGAACCTTGTTAGAGATTTTGTCTATTGACTTTCAAGTTCTAGGGGTTGTTCTTCCACTTTAGTTTTAGTTGTTTTTTTAAATCTTTGGTGTTTATGGGGACTCCATATTTATTATATTGTCATATCTACTTCTGCATCTGTAAATGCCTCGTTTTTCATTACATTGCTTAATTGGGTTGTAGTAGTAGTTCTCCCATCAAAGGGTTAGTATGGGTGCCAAGCACAAAGGTTTGGGTGTTTGTGAAAAAGTTGTTACTAGAGCCTAAGGCTAGAAAAAATATCAGTTTTGACCTGGTCAGGTCCGGTTCCTATCCGAACCCCGTACCGATCCGTCCGGTACCGGTTGAACTGGTAAGGACCCAATCTGCAAGTATACCGAACTGGTTACCGAATAGGTTCTTGGTTTTTTTCCGGTTGAACCGGTTCAGTAGAACCGGTTCCGGACTGGTCCGATCCGATAAGCACCCATTCACCCGGTTTTTTAATTTTTTTTTATTTTCTATTTTAAACTTTAAATTCAATAAAATCTTTAAACTTTAAATTCAATTTCAAGCTTTGAATTCAATATTAAGTTCAATCTAAAGTTTAAACTTTAAATTCAATTTTAAACTTAAGTTTTATATAAACTTTAAACTTTAAATTCCATTTCAAACTTTAAATTCAATATAAATTTTAAACTTTAAATTCAATTTCAAACTTAAGTTCAATATAAACTTTAAACTTTAAATTCAATTTCAAACATTAAATTCAATATAAACTTTAAAGTTTAAATTCAATTTCAATGTTAAGTTCAATATAAAGTTTAAACTTTAAATTCAATTTCAAACTTAAGTTCAATATAAAGTTTAAACTTCAAAATTCATTTTCAAACTTTAAATTCACCACAAACTTTAAAGTTTAAATTCAATTTCAATCTTTCAATTCAATATAAACTTTAAAGTTTAAGTTCAATTTCAAACTTATATAAACTTTAAAGTATTCAATTGAAGTTTTTAATAATATAATATTATTAATTAATAATATAAATATATAATATTATACAATAATTGAAATAATGAAAATTAAAAAAAAAAGTACCTGATGAATCGGTAAGACCCGGTCCAACCCAGTTCCTAACCGGTTACTAACGGACCGGGCGGAACATGTTGGATTTTTTGGTAAATCAGGTTTGGTAAGATCCGGTACCGGTAAGAAAATCCGGTAAGAAAAATCTGGTACCGTTACCTATTTTGGTTGACCCCGGTCCTATCCAATAGCCAGCCTTACTATAGTCCAAGGTTTGTTGATCTCACTATACCAAAAGGATTATAGCACGGTGCTGCCAAACAATATGATGACGTCCATACTTTTCTTCAAATGGTTATAGGAAAGGAAAAAAACTTTCTTTTTACTCCTTCGTGCTATGATTTCAATTCAATTGGTATCTACTGATACAAGTTGGTATCTTATCTCCTTCAGTCAATGGTCTGTAATATAGAAACATAAGTGGTAATAGATTACTAGCAAGAGAGGATGTGCATAATCTATCAACAGTTAAATAGGGTCACAATTAAGAACAAGTATCCATTGCATTCGATAGATAACTAATTGTGAGATGCATCAGCTTTCTCTAGATTGATTTGTGTTTTGGTTACCATACGTTAAAGATTAAGGTTGTTAAGAGTCGGGTTCAACCAAGTCCTATGATTGAAATTAGCAGTTTTGTCAGGCTCGTAAGCTACTATTTTTGCTTGTGGTATGAGGTGAATCCAATTGGTCTCTTCCAATTGCAATTGGTATCTCAATAATGTGAACTAGACCCCGTAGTTCCGGCTGAACAAACACAAGTTAACTGGAATTGATAAGGTTCCCATTAGTATCTAGCGTTAGGAGATGTATGAGGCATAGATGATCAGTAATGATCTTCTATGAAATGAACTAATTTAAGAATTTGGACTTGTCTGCAAGTTGTAACTGCTTGAGTGTCGTGAAATTGTTGTGAAAGGAAAACCATCGCTAGATTAGGTGCAAGGGTCTAGATAAATTACGATGTGGTTCGTAAGCATGAAATTTGACTTGCGTTACGACCAATTTTTAACCATGTTTGAGTTAGGGTCTATCGTAGGAATATGTATGTGGTAATATTGAAATGTTGTAAAAGGATTCTAAAGTGAAAACTTTATTTATTAACAAGGGGTAGACAATGATTGTCCTAGCTAATGAGACTTTCTTAAATTCGTTATTAAAGCCGAGAAATCTAGGGGAAATGTATAAAATAAGAAAACCCCTGAAAATTGTTGAAAGAGGTTCTATTTCATCAAGGCTGCTCGGGCGGGATGTTTTACACCAAGGCGAGGCAACCACGGTAGGATTCCTTCCCCCCGGTGGGACAGGGAGAAACAGAATCTCAGCCCCATCTCCATTGTTTTGCCCTAGTAACAATTATGGACCCAAATTATACCTTGATTAACCCTCATGATCTGATTCAGTATTCAACAATTGAATATAAGTCATAGGTTTTTTTAAATTGTGGAGGCTTTGGGCTTCTAAAAAAGAAACTAGTGAGGCTGTGGAGGCTGGGGAATTGGTAATATAAGAAATGGAGTAGTGCATCCAGCCTAGGAGGTAACCCGTCAATCTAACAGGGCTCAGTTTTATGGATTCCCAGCAAGACCGAGTTTAAGGTGCATCATGCAGTGCTCACAAGTAGCGTTAACGTTTACAATTAAGTGAATATTATTTTGTTTGATTTGGGTTCCATTTATTCGTATGTGTCAGTAGTATTGCCTTGATATTTTATATATTGTTTGTGTTAAACTTGATGCCCTTAACCATGTCTCTACCCTAGTTGAAGAGTCGATTGTCGTCACCCATGTATATTGTATTGTCGCTTCTGTATATGGATTTCAAATTTTAGTTGATTTTCTGATGTTGGATATGACTGACTTGATATGATCTTAGGCATTACTTGGATGTCCCCCTATTATGCATGACTTAATAGTAATACTAACTCGGTAACTCTAGAGATCCACATTAGGGAAATATCTGAGTGGGAAGGGGTGTACAAGCTATTTAAGAACATATAACCCATTTTGGTTGGGAAGCTGGTAGGAAAGGGTTGTTTGCCTTATTGGATCATATTTGGGATGTCGAGATCGAATCTGCCTCTATTCAGTATGTCCCTGTGGTGTCTGGATTTTAAGAAAGTTTTCCTACGTATTCTATTTGCATGCCTCAATATAAAGATATAGAATTTTTCATTAACTTGGCAAACTATCTTTTGGCCTCATTTTCATCTCTCTCTATCGTTTGGCTCCAACATGATTAAGAGAGCTTAAGTTTCAAAGCCAAGAGCTTCTTGATAAATGTTTCATCTGTCCTCTTTCTTCCTTGCGGGGTGTTTTTGTCTTGTTTGTTAAGAATAAGGAGGGTAGTATGATGGTTGTTTGCTTTATCTTAATCCATAAAGTAGTAGATTGATACAAATTCCTATTGAGTATACTTGGGTGAAGGAAATTGAAGTATTTAGTATGAAGGTGCTCATAATTTTGAGTTAGTCCTTTGAATTTGATGACTTTACATGAGTTTGAGGTGTCGTGTTGATGAAAAAGGTTGAATTTTTAGTTTTCATAAAGGTTGATTGAGTCTAATAGTAATACGACTTCTTGATAGATTGAAGCTAAATGCAACGATATAATAAGATTGTTGGTTAAAAAAATTTTGTATAGTAATTACGACTTGCGAGTATCCAAGATTGTGATTTTCTACTATTTGGTGAGGTAAGTGGTCGTATAGAAAGTTTTAAAAGATGTAGAGAAATCTATCAAAACGAATCTAAAAGACCTAGAGTTATAATGATGAAAAAATAGCGAGATGTCGTACAAACTTTAGATAGGGAAGAGAACAAGAACATTTTATTTAATTGGGTTCAAATATGTGTGATTTATTTTGCAATGATGCGGCTATTGTAATGGTGTAACCTGTCCGTCACATTGGTTAAAGAAACTATAGAAAAAAACTTGGGAATAGAGTGTGCAGACATCAACTCGAGTGTTATAATAAGTGCTTTGTATTTGTTTTGAGTTTAGTAATGAGTATGATTAAATTATAGCAGGGGATATTGTATGATCGATGGAGATGTGATTAATGATAAGCGGAGATGTATGAATTCATAAGAATCTTCAAGGTACAAGCTATTGTTGATAGAGAAAAGGATTGTGTTATACGGTGGAAATGACGATTCTATTTTTCATTGTATGTTTACATTCGTGATGATGCATTGAAAAGGTGTGAAATGACAAATTGCATCCAGTATTGGGCATATGAAAGGACTTACACCTGGATTGTGTCGTAAATTTTTTTGTTGTTTGATTTTAAGTAGCTAAGGAAGGTTTCCTATAAAAGTGTTGGTTTATAATAATATATATTGTCGTAGTGCTTATGGTGGTTGTTAGTTTTGTGAGTATGGCTTATTATCTATGCACTTTTGTGTTTTCACTTTGGTGGGTTGATCCATAATGGTGAATTAGGGGTATCAAATCCTATGATATTCTCTTTTGTTGAGTGGAAAGAATGAAATTTTTTTGTTATTTCGAATGACATAATTGGTATTGTCTTTGAGTTGTTAAAGTATTTTTGTGGTTCTACACGTACCATATTGCTTATGAGAATTTATAGAAGAGATACCTTGTATATTTATGGTTGTCCTACAATCTCATATTTCATCGTGTCGTTAAGGTCAGGTATCAATTATGTATGGTTGAATGTGCGGATAGGTAATCTGCGATTTCTAATCTAGAATTTTTGTAGTGTTGTTGGAGGATTTGTACGTTTCGACTTATCCTTTGATGAGTATATGATGTCTAAATATAAAATTTTTATCACTTATTCTTATGGAAAATTATATTGTGATACGGAGATGTTGATAAGATCTATGATTGTTTGGGTATTATGATTGTGTGTTGGTTGATTCAATTTCACCATGTAATTGTGGTGAGTTTTGATTTAGAATATTATCGTGGTTATGTGAGAAAGGATTTGTCCTAATGATTGCGTCAAAGTTGTTGATAACATGTTAGATATATGTGTACAATCAACATGGTGTTTATGGGGAATAACTTTATTGCTATTTAAGAGTACATACAACAATTATTACAATTATTATCACCCGAGTATTGTGTTGAGTTCATTGAGGCATTATAGAGGAGGATATGTAGGTATTCAATTGGTTAGTTTAGGAATGGATATTATATCATAAAATGAGGCTTAGTATTGTTAACAAGACAATTGATATGAAGAAGAACCGGTTGAAATTGTTAATAATGTCCGGAATCATTTTTCATGCGACACAAGTATCTCCAGTAATTCAATGTATTAAATACTAGTCTACCATTATTTTTCCTAGTACCTATTTTTGATCAACTAGGAATTAAGTCATATGGAAAAGGCAATTGGGAATGAATTGGGGTCAGAAAACCATTTGGTAATAACTTGGATTTCCCAACCTAGTCAACATTTGGAATAAATCAAAGTGTTTAAGATACAGGGAAATCTGCTACAGCTAACAAGTTAATTGATTATATGAGTAGTTATATAACTCATTGAGAAATCCTTACGACTTTACATAATCGAATTTTGGTGAGTAGAACTCTTAGAATAGATCTTAGCATGAACACGTATTTTCTAAGTGTCATATGGTGATGGTTTGCAGACAATGGGGCTTTGGAATACTTTATTCGGCATTATGTCTTTGTGTAGGCTGCTAGAGTGGGGTCGCTGTAGCATGATGTATCTCGATATAGAGCGACACACTCAATTAATGTCGAAAATAAAACCCCCAAAAGTATTTTATTTTGCACTTTTTGACTTTGGGATCTAGGAGACGACCCAGACAAGTTTATAACTATTTTCACAATTCTTTAGGCTATTTCTAAGGTTTTAACCCCCAAATCTATTTTTTGATCCGTAGAACATAATCTTGTTGGTGATGATCTATAATTGGTGGTGGAGAAGCCCTAAATTTGGTATTATGATCTTGGGTTTTGTCTAGGATTATTAGGTTTCTTATATTTCAGATAAATAGACCTTTGATTGTTTATCCATTCGTTATATTGAAGTTTTTAGACCATGAATAAACATAAAGAATCTTGAAAGGAAAGATTAAAGCTCCTTAAGGGATTAAAGCTTGGATTTTTCACCTATGTGATTGTTGTGATACCATGTGGTGTGATATATGTTTGTAATTGCCACATTATAATGCATGGATATATGTGAATATTGCATTCTTGATCACCATAAATGTAAATGAGGATAATATACTAATTGTATTCTATGAATCACCTCTTGTTTTATGATGGTGAGAATATACATTGTAATTCCATGATTGTGGGATGTATGTTTGTTTTTGTTTCATTATGACACTTTAATATGTATGAATGTTACATTATTGATCATACTTGTTGTAAAGGAAATAGAATATGTCATGAATTAGTTTTGATTGTATGACCTGAGAGTGTACTTGTGTTTGTGATTGTGGTGTATTGAAGGATCAAAGTTCCATGTTCTGACCTAACTTAAACCGGATTTCCATGTTCTGTCATAATGAACTGGGATCGGATTTCCACGTTCTGGCATAAAGATTGATTAAATTGCAATGTTTTGTCAATAACTATAGGATTGGGTACCACATCCGGTATACTATCAATTTGGGTTTGGGTTCTATGAGAGGACCATTGAATTGTGTTTCATGAGAGGAACATCGACATGTATATATTTTCTTATCACTTCTCAAATAGTTCTACTTTATGTGAGTGGGGGTATGAGACTTCATTTATGCATTGCACAAGTGGACTTTATGAGTGGTTATAGTGTGCTTCTCTTATTAAAACATGTGAAATTGTACGTTGCTCGTAAAAGATAATTGATATCGTATATGTTCTATGTATGTACTTTTATTATGATTTAATATCTGATATATATTCACTTAGTAGGATAGCCTTGTGATCCTTACATCACAGATGGCGGTTAACTACTGATACTACATTTGCTCTTATTTTTGTTGAGTGCAGGGCATCTTCCAAAGGCTGTTGAGAGAAATCTCTTAGAAGATAATTGATTGCCGATTCGAATTAAAGGTTGAACTAGTTCTTCATGTTACCTTGAGTTGTTCTTATGTTAAGTTTACCCTCTTAAGACTTGGACTAAATCTTGAGATGATTTTCTTGTTCAGACTTGTGAACCTTGTTAAAGTTTTGGTACATTTACTTTCAGGATCTAGAGTTGTTTTTCCACGTTAGTTTTAGTTTTTTTGTTAAGCCTTTGGTGTTTATCGGGGCTCCATATTAACTATGTTGTAATTTAAACCTGCTTTCGTATCTTTAAATGCCTAGTTTTTCATTACATTGCTCAGTTGGGTTGTGATAATGTGATAATCAAATAGTTTTTAAAAGGAATCTACCCACAATTCCGTAAGATCAATGACAACTATAACCACAAATTAAAGCCTACCATATTGTTAACCTTAAAATGATATATTACTGTCACGACCCAAAACCGAGCCGCGACTGGCACCCACGTTTACCCTCCTATGTGAGCGAACCAACCAATCTAAACCTTAACATTTCAACATATATCAACAGAAAGTAATGCAGAAGACTTAACTCATTAATAACATCAAATCAATAACTATTATTATTCCCAAAATCTGGAAGTCATCACCACAAGAACATCTATGATCAAATTACTATCTAAGAGTATTCTAAAAAGCTAAAAATACATAAGAAGCTAGTCCATGCCGGAAGTTCAAGGCATCAAGACTTGAAGAAGAAGATCCAGTCCAAGCTAGAAGCATTAGCTCACCCTGAATTTCCGATGTAGTAAAGACTGGCTTGAATTACTGTTGGGTCGAAGAAGACGGCACGTTCGCTGCACGCCACAAATACAAGAAGAAAACATAAAAGTAGGGGTCAGTACAAAGCACGGGTACTGAGTAGATATCATCGGCCAACTCAAAATAGAAGACAATATATATTAAGCAATATCATAAAATCAACTATGATACTCAACATGTAGCAACAACAAGTACTATATCATTAACAATTACCGTCAAGTTCATACATGAGGACTCAAGCCTCAATACCATACTCATTTGGGAATTAGATTCATTAAAGTGAGTATATTAGCATCTTTCAAGATTCATTATGTTTATTCCCCTCGTGTCGGTACGTGACACTCCGCTCCATATACTATCCTGGTGTCGGAACGTGACACTGATCCTCATTCTATCCTCTCCTGGTACCGTAACGTGGCACCCGATCCATATACTATCCTGGTGTCGGAACGTGACACTCTGATCCTCATTCTATCCTGGTACCGGAACGTGGCACCCGATCCATATACTATCCTGGTGTCGGAACGTGACACTCCGATCCTCATTCTATCCTGGTACCGGAACGTGGCACCCGATCCTCTATCTCTATCTTGGTACCGGAACGTGGCACCCGATCCCCTAATCTCACCACTTTCATTCATCAAGCCTTCTTTTATACCAAGGCATCATCATTAACAAAGTAGATTAGGGTTTCTTTTCAAGATTTGGGATTCAATAGTTTCATCATGCTTATTTATTCACAATTTCATAATCATATTCATGCAAGCATACAATTAAGCATATAGAAGGGTTTACAATATTACTAACACATATCATTCGCTATTAAGAGTTTACTACGAATAGTGTGAAAACCATAACCTACCTCCACCGAAGAATTGAATTCAAGCAAGCAAATTTCTCCAAGCTGCGTTCTTCTTCTTCCTCGTTCGACTCTCTCTCTCTCTCTCTCTCTTTCTCTTTCTATTTTCTTATTCAAACCCTCTTTTTTTTACCCTAATTAGCATATAATTAAGAATGAAAGATGGCAATAATAACCCACTAATTAACTTAAGGTCACCTCTTTTAACCCCCAAGTAATTAGACTTATAATCCTTAACCCTCTAACTTTATAATTAAAGCAGGAATAGTCCAAAACGTCCCTTAAAACGTGTAAAGAAATCCGACCCAGACCGGGATTACGCAACCTGTGATGGTCCGTCGTGCCTGCGACGGTCTGTCATGCAGGTTCGTCATGGACTCAATTTTCTTAAAGAGTCTGTGACGGCCCGTCGTGACTACGACGGTCCGTCCTGCACTTCCGTCACGAAGTTCAGAGAGTCGATTTTCAGTACCCAATTTCAGAATTTCTAAGTGTTTTGGAACGAGACACCCTCGACGGTCCGTCGTGCCCATGACGGTCCGTCGTGGGGTCCGTCGTCCCAGCCAGTTTTTCCAGAAATAAAATCTTCTGCTCAAAATGACTAAACAGGTCGTTACAATAGATACCAATTTACCCATCGTTCATCCTCGAACGATCACAAGAAGAATAACAAGGGCGAGAAGGAGTACCTGAATCTTTGAATAGGTGTGGGTATCTTTCTTGCATATCTGTCTCCTTCTCCCAAGTAGCTTCTTCAACCGGTCGATTCTTCCATTGCACCTTGATGGATGCAATCTCGCTTGACCTCGACTTGCGAACTTCTCTATCTAAAATAGCAACAGGTTCCTCCTCATAAGACAGATTCTCATCAAGAAAAACTGAATCCCAATGGATAATGTAATTTCCATCCCCGTGGTATCTTTTCAACATAGACACATGGAATACCGGATGTACTCCGGACAGCCCTGGGGGCAAGGCTAGCTCATAAGCCACCTCCCCTACTCGCTTAAGTACTTCAAATGGTCCAATGTACCTCGGACTTAGCTTACCTCTTTTACCAAACCGCATCACCCCTTTCATGGGCGAAACCTTCAACAAGACTTGTTCACCCTCCATGAACTCTAAGTCTCTAACCTTTCGATCTGCATATTCTTTTTGTCTACTTTGCGCCGCTAGAAGCTTTTCTTGAATAGATTTCACTTTCTCTATCGAATCCCTCAAAAGATCAGTACCCCAAGGTCTAACCTCAAATGCATCAAACCACCCAATGGGAGACCTACATCTCCTACCATACAATGCTTCAAATGGAGCCATATCAATGCTTGAGTGATAGCTATTATTGTATGAAAACTCCGCTAAGGGCAGGAAGTTATCCAAATGACCACCAAATTCTATCACACAAGCACGAAGCATATCCTCTAACACTTGAATCGTTCGCTCAGACTGACCATCGGTCTGAGGATGGAACGCGGTACTAAGGTCCAACCTAGTACCCAATTCCGCATGCAATGTTTTCCAAAACTTAGAAGTAAACTGCGTACCTCTATCTGATATGATGGATAGTGGAACCCCATGCAACCGAACCACCTTCGAGATATAGATTTTTGCTAACTTTTCTGCATTATAAGTCACCTTGACCGGAATCAAATGAGCAGACTTAGTTAACCTATCAACAATCACCCAAATAGATTCATACTTACCCATTGTCTTTGGAAGACCAACCACGAAGTCCATTGCGATTCTCTCCCACTTCCATTCAGGAATGGGCATTCTCTGAAGTGTTCCTCCGGGCATCTGGTGTTCATACTTTACTTGTTGACAGTTTGGACACTTGGCAATAAAATCAACAATATCACGCTTCATTCTACTCCACCAAAAGTGTTGCTTTAGGTCACGGTACATCTTGGTTGCACCCGGATGTATAGAATACCTTGAACTATGAGCTTCTGTCAGAATAGTGTTGATCAAATCATCGATGCGGGGTACACATACCCTTCCCTTAATCCTCAAAGCACCTTCCTCATCGATTGCTGCTTCTTTAGCCTCTCCTTGCAACACTTTATCTCGAATCCGGATCAATTTCTCATCATCAAACTGCTTCCCCTTAATCTTGTCAAGGAAGGAGGATCTTGCCTCCACACAAGCTAACAATCCTCCCTTCTCATTTACTTCTAACCTCATGAGGTCATTAGCAAAAATCTGCACTTCTCTAGCCAATGGGCGTCTAGAAGCTTGCAAATGAGCTAGACTTCCCATGCTTCCCGCCTTTCTTTCTACTTAGCATCTGCCACAACATCGCCTTCCCCGGATGATACAAAATAGTGATGTCATAGTCCTTCAGTAGTTCCATCCATCTCCTTTGTCTCAAGTTCAAATCTTTCTGAGTAAAGACATACTGTAGACTATGATGATCCGTATAGACTTCACACTTAAACCCATATAAATAGTGCCTCCATTGCTTTAATGCAAATACTACCGCGGCCAATTCCAAGTCATGAGTTGGATAGTTACGTTCATGCACTTTTCATTGTCTTGAAGCATAAGCAATCACGTTCTTCTCTTGCATTAGCACTGCACCCAAACCCGAATAGGATGCATCACAATAAACAATGAAGTTCTTACCCTCTACTGGCAAGGTAAGGATAGGTGCGGTAGTCAACAAAGTCTTGAGTTTCTGAAAGCTTTCTTTGCACTCGTCCGACCATACGAATGGAACATTTTGTTTAGTCAAGTTCGTCAATTGGGAAGCAATAGAAGAGAATCCCTTGACGAATCGGCGGTAGTAGCTAGCTAACCCAACAAAGCTCCTTATTTCTGACACATTAGTAGGTCTTACCCAATTCTTCACTGCCTCAATCTTAGAAGGATCCACCATCACTCCTTCCTTAGAAACCAAGTGCCCCAAGAAGGACACTACATCTAGCCAAAACTCACACTTAGAGAACTTGGCATAAAGCTTTTTCTCCCTCAACATTTCCAATACCATTCTCAAATGCTCCTCATGTTCCTTCTTACTTTTAGAGTATATCAGTATATCATCAATAAATATGATCACAAAGAGATCCAAATATGGCTTAAAAATCCCGTTCATCAGGCTCATGAACGCAGCAGGGGCATTCGTAAGACCAAAAGACATCACTACAAATTCGTAATGCCCATACCTGGTTCGAAAAGCAGTCTTTGGCACATCCGTTGCCCATATTTTCAATTGATGATAACCGGATCTCAAATCAATCTTAGAGAAGACACAAGCACCTTGTAACTGATCGAACAAGTCATCAATGCGAGGAAGAGGATACTTGTTCTTAATAGTTACCTTGTTCAACTTCCGGTAGTCTATGCACATCCGAAAACTCCCATCTTTCTTCTTCACAAACAAAACCGGAGCACCCCAAGGATATTGCACTTGGTCTAATGAAGCCTTTGCTCAACAACTCTTGAAGTTAAGCCTTTAACTCTCTTAACTCCATGGGAGCCATTCTGTAAGGGGGTATAGAAATGGGGCGGGTGCCCGGTTCAAGATCGATACAGAAATCAATATCCCTATCTGGTGGCATACTAGGAAGATCTGCAGGGAACACATCCAAAAACTCACGGACCACCGAAACCAACTCAATCGAAGGTATTTGGGTAGTGTCATCCTTGAGATGGGCCAAGAAAGCTAAACACCCTTTACTAACCATTTTCTTAGCACGAAGAAAGGAGATGATACGCACCGGATTGGAAGTGTAGTTACCCTCCCACACTAACGGATCTGTCCCAGGCTTGGCTAACATCACAGTCTTAGCATTACAATCCAAGATCGCAAATTGCGGAGAAAGCCAAGTCATACCCAGAATTACATCAAAATCAACCATTTCTAAGATAACCAAATCTACATAAGTGTTACTTCCCACAAAGTTCACCAAACAAGACCTATATACCTTTTCAACTATCACAGACTCACCCACCGGAGTAGAAACACGAATAGGCATGTCAAGTAATTCACAATGTAAATTTAGACCATCAGCAAATGAGGAAGATACATAAGAAAATGTGGATCCAGGATCAAACAATACAGAAGCAATGCAATCACAAACCAGAAGATTACCTGTGATGACATCATCAGATGTCTCCGCCTCCGATCTCCCAGGGGAAAGCATAACAATGGGCCCTTTCGTTTGTTTGCCCGTTGCCCCTACCATGTTGTGATGTAGTATCTCCAGTTTGCCCATCACCTCGGCCATTTTGGTGACCACCATTACCTCGACCACCGCGTCCTCCAGAATGACGGCCTCTTCCATAACCACCTCTACCTCTAGCTATTGGGGGCCGATAACTCTGTTTTGGACAATATCTCTTAATATGTCCAATCTCCCCACATCCATAGCACTCTCGGGGTTCATGCATAGGTCTCTCAGAGAAGTGTTGGCCGGTCTGAGGTGGACCCCCAACTACAGTCTGTAGTGAAGACAAAATGGGTCGAATTGAGTAACCTCCGGAACTCTGTCCTCTAGAGTAGGAACCATTAAACTCACCTCCCTTTCGAAGCCTTTTTGAGGTCGATGTCGAGGTGAAGTCATCAGGCTTCACTCCTTCCACCTCTATCACGAAGTCTACCACTTCTTGGAAGGATTTTGCCGTTGCCGCTACCTGTAAGGCCGAAATCCGCAACTCTGACCTCAACCCCTTCACAAACCGGCGAATCCGCTCTTGTGGACTGAAACAAAGTTGCGTGGCAAATCTGGATAGTGCGCGAAACCTAGCCTCATATGCATTGACCGACATCCTACCTTGCTCTAGGCTCAAGAACTCATCCCTTTTCCTATCCCTCAAAGTCCGTGGGATGTACTTCTCCATAAGCAAGCTAGAGAATGAGGCCTAAGTCATAGGTGTTGCCTCTGTCGGTTGACACCCAACATGTGATCGCCACCACATTTTGGCGTTCCCTTGAAACTGATAACTCACGAACTCAACACCAAATCGTTCTACTATACCCATCTTGTGTAGTAGCTCATGACAGTCAACCAAAAAATCGTAAGCATCCTCAGATTCGGCACCCTTGAAGACTGGAGGTTTCAATTTCAAGAACTTACTGAAAAGTTCATGCTGATCATTTTTCATTATAGGCCCAGTAGTCAGACGTGGAAACGTGCCTATCTCCAATGAGGCATCCATGCGGGGAGCCATAGTAGCCGCATGTTGTACCTCCGGAACCTGAGGTGCTGGTGCAGAAAACACTGGGGGTGTCTGGCCCTGATCAGATAACCCATAAAGATAAGCCAGAACCTGATTGATCATCTCTGGAGTAGGTTGGGGTGGCATTTCCTCATTCTGCACTTGTTCATTCTCCCCATCCTCCCCCTCTCTTACTACCTCCTCAGTCGGTGGAGGAGTCACCGCCCTAGCATCAGATGGACTAGGTGCTCGTCCTCTTCCTCTAGAGGACGTCCCCCCACGACCTCTACCACGGCCTCTTGCCGCTGTTCTCCCTTGAGCCACAGCCCCAGTGGCTGGCTCAGATGTTTCTTGTCTGGCCGGTGTTAGTGCAGTCGTTGCTCTAGTTCTAACCATCTGCGAAAAGAGTGAAGATGGTCAGATACCAATTTGTATCACCTAGATACCAATTGGATTCAAGTAATAGCACGAAAGAAGAAAGAAAGAGTGGAATTTTCCTAAAATCTTATAGCCTCCCAAGAAAGTAAAGGCGTCCCCCTACCGTTCCTTAAGACTCTACTAGACTCGTTCTTGTGTGATGAGACCAACGAACCTAATGCTCTGATACCAAGTTTGTCACGACCCAAAACCGAGCCGCGACTGGCACCCACATTTACCCTCCTATGTGAGAAACCAACCAATCTAAACCTTAACATTTCAACATATATCAACAGAAAGTAATGCGGAAGACTTAACTCATAATAACAATCAAATCAATAACTATTATTATTCCCAAAATCTGGAAGTCATCACCACAAGAACATCTATGATCAAATTACTATCTAAGAGAATTCTAAAAGCTAAAAATACATAAGAAGCTAGTCCATGCCGGAAGTTCAAAGCATCAAGACTTGAAGAAAGAGATCCAGTCCAAGCTAGAAGCATTAGCTCACCCTAAATTTCCGATGTAGTAAAGACTGGCTTGAATTACTGTTGGGTCGAAGACGACGGCACGTTTCTGCACGCCACAAATACAAGAAGAAAACATAAAAGTAGGGGTCAGTACAAAGCACGGGTACTGAGTAGATATCATCGGCCAACTCAAATAGAAGACAATATATATTAAGCAATATCATAAAATCAACTATGATACTCAAAATGTAGCAACAACAAGTACTATATCATAACAATTACGTCAAGTTCACACATGAGGACTCAAGCCTCAATACCATACTCATTTGGGAATTAGATTCATTAAAGTGAGTATATTAGCATCTTTCAAGATTCATTATGTTTATTCCCCTCGTGTCGGTACGTGACACTCCGCTCTATATACTATCCTGGTGTCGGAACGTGGACTCCGATCCTCATTTTATCCTGGTACCGAACGTGGCACCCGATCCATATACTATCCTGGTGTCGGAACGTGACACTCCGATCCTCATTCTATCCTGGTACCGGAACGTGGCACCCGATCCATATACTATCCTGGTGTCGGAACGTGACACTCCGATCCTCATTCTATCCTGGTACCGGAACGTGGCACCCGATCCTCTATCTCTATCCTGGTACCGGAACGTGGCACCCGATCCCCTAATCTCACCACTTTCGTTCATCAAGCCTTATTTTATACCAAGGCATCATCATTAACAAAGTAGATTAGGGTTTCTTTTCAAGATTTGGTATTCAATAGCTTCATCATGCTTATTTATTCACAATTTCATAATCATATTAATGCAAGCATACAATTAAGCATATAGAAGGGTTTACAATATTACTAACACATATCATTCGCTATTAAGAGTTTACTACGAATAGTGTGAAAACCATAACCTACCTCCACCGAAGAATTGATTCAAGCAAGCAAATTTCTCCAAGCTTTTCTTCTTCTTCTTCCTCGTTCGACTCTCTCTCTCTCTCTTTCTCTTTCTATTTTCTTATTCAAACCCTCTTTCTTTTACCCTAATTAGCATATAATTAAGAATGAAAGATGGCAATAATAACCCACTAATTAACTTAAGGTCACCTCTTTTAACCCCCAAGTAATTAGACTTATAATCCTTAACCCTCTAACTTTATAATTAAAGCAGGAATAGTCCAAAACGTCCCTTAAAACGTGTAAAGAAATCCGACCCAGACTGGGATTACGCAACCTGTGACGGTCCGTCGTGCCTGCGATGGTCCGTCACGCAGGTTCGTCATGGACTCAATTTTCTTAAAGAGTCTGTGACTGCCCGTCGTGACTACGACGGTCCGTCCTGCACTTCTGTCACGAAGTTCAGAGAGTCGATTTTCAGTACCCAATTTCAGAATTTCTAAGTGTTTTGGAACGAGACACCCTCGACGGTCCGTCGTGCCCATGACGGTCCATCGTGGGGTCCGTCGTCCCAGCCAGTTTTTCCAGAAATAAAATAAGCTGCTCAAAACGACTAAACAGGTCGTTACAATAGATACCAATTTACCCATTGTTCGTCCTCGAACGATCACAAGAAGAATAACAAGGGCGAGAAGGATTACCTGAATCTTTGAATAGGTGTGGGTATCTTTCTTGCATATCTGCCTCCTTCTCCCAAGTAGCTTCTTCAACCGGTCGATTCTTCCATTGCACCTTGATGGATGCAATCTCCCTTGACCTCAACTTGCGAACTTCTCTATCTAAAATAGCAACAGGTTCCTCCTCATAAGACAGATTCTCATCAAGAAAAACTGAATCCCAACGGATAATGTAATTTCCATCCCCGTGGTATCTTTTCAACATAGACACATGGAATACCGGATGTACTCCGGACAGCCCTGGGGGCAAGGCTAGCTCATAAGCCACCTCCCCTACTCGCTTAAGTACTTCAAATGGTCCAATGTACCTCGGACTTAGCTTACCTCTTTTACCAAACCGCATCACCCCTTTCATGGCGAAACCTTCAACAAGACTTGTTCACCCTCCATGAACTCTAAGTCTCTAACCTTTCGATCTGCATATTCTTTTTGTCTACTTTGCGCCGCTAGAAGCTTTTCTTGAATAGATTTCACTTTCTCTATCGAATCCCTCAAAAGATCAGTACCCCAAGGTCTAACATCAAATGCATCAAACCACCCAATGGGAGACCTACATCTCCTACCATACAATGCTTCAAATGGAGCCATATCAATGCTTGAGTGATAGCTATTATTGTATGAAAACTCCGCTAAGGGCAGGAAGTTATCCCATGACCACCAAATTCTATCACACAAGCACGAAGCATATCCTCTAACACTTGAATCGTTCGCTCAGACTGACCATCGGTCTGAGGATGGAACGCGGTACTAAGGTCCAACCTAGTACCCATTCCGCATGCAATGTTTTCCAAACTTAGAAGTAAACTGCGTACCTCTATCTGATATGATGGGTAGTGGAACCCCATGCAACCGAACCACCTCCGAGATATAGATTTTTTCTAACTTTTCTGCATTATAAGTCACCTTGACCGGATGAAATGAGCAGACTTAGTTAACCTATCAACAATCACCCAAATAGATTCATACTTACCCATTGTTTTGGAAGACCAACCACGAAGTCCATTGCGATTCTCTCCCACTTCCATTCAGGAATGGGCATTCTCTGAAGTGTTCCTCCGGGCATCTGGTGTTCATACTTTACTTGTTGACAGTTTGGACACTTGGCAATAAAATCAACAATATCACGCTTCATTCTACTCCACCAAAAGTGTTGCTTTAGGTCACGGTACATCTTGGTTGCACCCGGATGTATAGAATACCTTGAACTATGAGCTTCTGTCAGAATAGTGTTGATCAAATCATCGATGCGGGGTACACATACCCTTCCCTTAATCCTCAAAGCACCTTCCTCATCGATTGCTGCTTCTTTAGCCTCTCCTTGCAACACTTTATCTCGAATCCGGATCAATTTCTCATCATCAAACTGCTTCCCCTTAATCTTGTCAAGGAAGGAGGATCTTGCCTCCACACAAGCTAACAATCCTCCCTTCTCATTTACTTCTAACCTCATGAGGTCATTAGCAAAAATCTGCACTTCTCTAGCCAATGGGCGTCTAGAAGCTTGCAAATGAGCTAGACTTCCCATGCTTCCCGCCTTTCTACTTAAAGCATCTGCCACAACATTCGCCTTCCCCGGATGATACAAAATAGTGAGGTCATAGTCCTTCAGTAGTTCCATCCATCTCCTTTGTCTCAAGTTCAAATCTTTCTGAGTAAAGACATACTGTAGACTATGATGATCCGTATAGACTTCACACTTAACCCCATATAAATAGTGCCTCCATTGCTTTAATGCAAATACTACCGCGGCCAATTCCAAGTCATGAGTTGGATAGTTACGTTCATGCACTTTTCATTGTCTTGAAGCATAAGCAATCACGTTCTTCTCTTGCATTAGCACTGCACCCAAACCCGAATAGGATGCATCACAATAAACAATGAAGTTCTTACCCTCTACTGGCAAGGTAAGGATAGGTGCGGTAGTCAACAAAGTCTTGAGTTTCTGAAAGCTTTCTTCGCACTCATCCGACCATACGAATGGAACATTTTGCTTAGTCAAGTTCGTCAATTGGGAAGCAATGGAAGAGAATCCCTTGACGAATCGGCGGTAGTAGCTAGCTAACCCAACAAACCTCCTTATTTCTGACACATTAGTAGGTCTTACCCAATTCTTCACTGCCTCAATCTTTGAAGGATCCACCATCACTCCTTCCTTAGAAACCACGTGCCCCAAGAAGGACACTGCATCTAGCCAAAACTCACACTTAGAGAACTTGGCATAAAGCTTTTTCTCCCTCAACATTTCCAATACCATTCTCAAATGCTCCTCATGTTCCTTCTTACTTTTAGAGTATATCAGTATATCATCTATAAATACGATCACAAAGAGATCCAAATATGGCTTAAAATCCCGTTCATCAGGCTCATGAACGCAGCAGGGGCATTCGTAAGACCAAAAGAATCACTACAAATTCGTAAGCCCATACCTGGTTCGAAAAGCAGTCTTTGGCACATCCGTTGCCCGTATTTTCAATGATGATAACCGGATCTCAAATCAATCTTAGAGAAGACACAAGCACCTTGTAACTGATCGAACAAGTCATCAATGCGAGGAAGAGGATACTTGTTCTTAATAGTTACCTTGTTCAACTGCCGATTGTCTATGCACATCCAAAAACTCCCATCCTTCTTCTTCACAAACAAAACCGGAGCACCCCAAGGAGATGCACTTGGTCTAATGAAGCCTTTGCTCAACAACTCTTGAAGTTAAGCCTTTAACTCTCTTAACTTCACGGGAGCCATTCTGTAAGGGGGTATAGAAATGGGGCGAATGCCCGGTTCAAGATCGATACAGAAATCAATATCCCTATCTGGTGGCATACTAGGAAGATCTGCAGGGAACACATCCAAAAACTCACGGACCACCGAAACCGACTCAATCGAAGGTATTTGGGTAGTGTCATCCTTGAGATGGGCCAAGAAAGCTAAACACCCTTTACTAACCATTTTCTTAGCACGAAGAAAGGAGATGAACGCACCGGATAGGAAGTGTAGTTACCCTCCCACACTAACGGATCTGTCCAGGCTTGGCTTGGCTACATCACAGTCTTAGCATTACAATCCAAGATCGCAAATTGCGGAGAAAGCCAAGTCATACCTAGAATTACATCAAAATCAACCATTTCTAAGATAACCAAATCTACATAAGTGTTACTTCCCACAAAGTTCACCAAACAAGACTATATACCTTTTCAACTATCACAGACTCACCCACCGGAGTAGAAACACGAATAGGCATGTCAAGTAATTCACAATGTAAATTTAGACCATTAGCAAATGAGGAAGATACATAAGAAAATGTGGATCCAGGATCAAACATACAGAAGCCATGCAATCACAAACCAGAAGATATAACCTGTGATGACAGCATGACAGCATCAGATGTCTCCGCCTCCGATTCCCAGGGAAAGCATAACAAGGGCCCTTTCGTTTGTTTGCCCGTTGCCCCTACCATGTTGTGATGTAGTGGCTCCAGTTTGCCCATCACCTCGGCCATTTTGGTGACCACCATTACCTCGACCACGCGTCCTCCGGAATGACGGCCTCTTCCATAACCACCTCTACCTCTAGCTATTGGGGGCCGATAACTCTGTTTTGGACAATATCTCTTAATATGTCCAATTCCCCACACACCATAGCACTCTCGGGGTTCATGCATAGGTCTCTCAGAGAAGTGGTTGCCGGTCTGAGGTGGACCCCAACTACAGTCTGTAGTGAAGACTGAATGGGTCGAACTGAGTAACCTCCGGAACTCTGTCCTCTTGAGTAGGAACCATTAAACTCACCTCCCTTTCAAAAACCTTTTGATGTCGATGTCGAGGTGAAGTCATCAGGCTTCACTCCTTCCACCTCTATCACGAAGTCTACCACTTCTTGGAAGGATTTTGCCGTAGCCGCTACCTGTAAGGCCGAAATCCGCAACTCTGACCTCAACCCCTTCACAAACCGGCGAATCCGCTCTTGTGGACTGAAACAAAGTTGCGTGGCAAATCTGGATAGTGCGCGACGAAACCTAGCCTCATATGCATTGACCGACATCCTACCTTGCTCTAGGCTCAAGAGAATTATCCCTTTTCCTATCCCTCAAAGTCCGTGGGATGTACTTCTCCATAAGCAAGCTAGAGAATGAGGCCCAAGTCATAGGTGTTGCCTCTGTCGGTTGACACTCAACATGTGATCGCCACCACATTTTGGCGTTCCCTTGAAACTGATAACTCACGAACTCAACACCAAACCGTTCTACTATATCCATCTTGTGTAGTAGCTCATGACAGTCAACCAAAAAATCGTAAGCATCCTCAGATTCGGCACCCTTGAAGACAGGAGGTTTCAATTTCAAGAACTTACTGAAAAGTTCATGCTGGTCATTTGTCATTATAGGCCCAGTAGTCAGACGTGGAAACGTGCCTATCTCCAATGAGGCATCCATGCGGGCAGCCATAGTAGCCGCATGTTGTACCTCCGGAACCTGAGGTGCTGGTGCAGAAAACACTGGGGGTGTCTGGCCCTGATCAGATAACCCATTAAGATAAGCCAGAACCTGATTGATCATCTCTGGAGTAGGTTGGGGTGGCATTTCCTCATTCTGCACTTGTTCATTCTCCCCATCCTCCCCCTCTCTTACTACCTCCTCAGTCGGTGGAGGAGTCACCGCCCTAGCATCAGATGGACTAGGTGCTCGTCCTCTTCCTCTAGAGGACGTCCCCCCACGACCTCTACCACGTCCTCTTGCCGCTGTTCTCCCTCGAGCCACAGCCCCAGAGGCTGGCTCAGATGTTTCTTGTCTGGCCGGTGTTGGTGCAGTCGTTGCTCTAGTTCTAACCATCTGCGAAAAGAGTGAAGATGGTCAGATACCAATTTGTATCACCTAGATACCAATTGGATACAAGTAATAGCACGAAAGAAGAAAGAAAGATTGGAATTTTCCTAAAATCTTATAGCCTCCCAAAGAAAAGTAAAGGCGTCCCCCTACCGTTCCTTAAGACTCTACTAGACTCGTTCTTGTGTGATGAGACCAACGAACCTAATGCTCTGATACCAAGTTTGTCACGACCCAAAACCGAGCCGCGACTGGCACCCACATTTACCCTCCTATGTGAGAGAACCAACCAATCTAAACCTTAACATTTCAACATATATCAACAGAAAGTAATGCGGAAGACTTAACTCATTAATAACATCAAATCAATAACTATTATTATTCCCAAAATCTGGAAGTCATCACCACAAGAACATCTATGATCAAATTACTATCTAAGAGTATTCTAAAAAGCTAAAAATACATAAGAAGCTAGTCCATGCCGGAAGTTCAAGGCATCAAGACTTGAAGAAGAAGATCCAGTCCAAGCTAGAAGCATTAGCTCACCCTGAATTTCCGATGTAGTAAAGACTGGCTTGAATTACTGTTGGGTCAAAGACGACGGCACGTTCGCTGCACGCCACAAATACAAGAAGAAAACATAAAAGTAGGGGTCAGTACAAAGCACGGGTACTGAGTAGATACATCGGCCAACTCAAAATAGAAGACAATATATATTAAGCAATATCATAAAATCAACTATGATACTCAACATGTAGCAACAACAAGTACTATATCATTAACAATTACCGTCAAGTTCACACATGAGGACTCAAGCCTCAATACCATACTCATTTGGGAATTAGATTCATTAAAGTGAGTATATTAGCATCTTTCAAGATTCATTATGTTTATTCCCCTCGTGTCGGTACGTGACACTCCGCTCCATATACTATCCTGGTGTCGGAACGTGACACTCCGATCCTCATTCTATCCTGGTACCGGAACGTGGCACCCGATCCATATACTATCCTGGTGTCGGAACGTGACACTCCGATCCTCATTCTATCCTGGTACCGGAACGTGGCACCCGATCCATATACTATCCTGGTGTCGGAACGTGACACTCCGATCCTCATTCTATCCTGGTACCGGAACGTGGCACCCGATCCTCTATCTCTATCCTGGTACCGGAACGTGGCACCCGATCCCCTAATCTCACCACTTTCGTTCATCAAGCCTTCTTTTATACCAAGGCATCATCATTAACAAAGTAGATTAGGGTTTCTTTTCAAGATTTGGATTCAATAGCTTCATCATGCTTATTTATTCACAATTTCATAATCATATTCATGCAAGCATACAATTAAGCATATAGAAGGGTTTACAATATTACTAACACATATCATTCGCTATTAAGAGTTTACTACGAATAGTGTGAAAACCATAACCTACCTCCACCGAAGAATTGAATTCAAGCAAGCAAATTTCTCCAAGCTGCGTTCTTCTTCTTCCTCGTTCGACTCTCTCTCTCTCTCTTTCTCTTTCTATTTTCTTATTCAAACCCTCTTTCTTTTACCCTAATTAGCATATAATTAAGAATGAAAGATGGCAATAATAACCCACTAATTAACTTAAGGTCACCTCTTTTAACCCCCAAGTAATTAGACTTATAATCCTTAACCCTCTAACTTTATAATTAAAGAAGGAATAGTCCAAAACGTCCCTTAAAACGTGTAAAGAAATCCGACCCAGACCGGGATAACGCAACCTGTGACGGTCCGTCGTGCCTGCGACGGTCCGTCACGCAGGTTCGTCATGGACTCAATTTTCTTAAAGAGTCTGTGACGGCCCATCGTGACTACGACGGTCCGTCCTGCACTTCCGTCACGAAGTTCAGAGAGTCGATTTTCAGTACCCAATTTCAGAATTTCTAAGTGTTTTGGAACGAGACACCCTCGACGGTCCGTCGTGCCCATGACGGTCCGTCGTGGGGTCCGTCGTCCCAGCCAGTTTTTCCAGAAATAAAATCTGCTGCTCAAAACGACTAAACAGGTCGTTACAATTACCATGATGATTAAATTGTCATGGTCTATCCTTAATGAATATCCTAATTTTCTATTTCAACCAATTACACACCACTTACCCCTAGTCCTTGTAGATAACTATGAGAAGTAACAATAGATGCCCTCAATTTAATGAGCCGCAAATGCAACAAGTCTCAAATATAATCTCTTCTATTTTCTAAACACCAAACATATAATAATATAAATGGACTATATTCATATTCACAACACGAGTATTAAGTGTGATTAGTATTTTGTCTAAAGCAACATGCAGTTCCTCTTCACCTAATGCAACTTAGGTAAGTATTCTACCTCTCTTTCTATTTATTTTAGAATAATTATGTATTAAAAGTGACAGATTCTAGTAACATATTTTAATAAAGATGGTCCAGGTTGTATAGATTTTAAACAAATTTTGTACTCGATCCATTAGCCACAAATTAAAATTTATTTTAATAAATCACCCATAAATGAAACAATTGTATTAACAAATAACTCAAAAATTCCAAAAATGATTTTCCAGTCATTGAAGTACATTAAACCCTAGATCTACTAAATGTTAAGCCTACTTCCAATTACAATATAATATAACTGAAATATACTTGATAGCTCGATACTTTAACGTGTTAAATGAGAATAATGCAATATTTAAGTACATATTATGATATATTAAAAATCTGAGACATGTATATTTGTTTATCTAATCTAGCTACTGTAATTCATGAACTAAATGAATCTACACAACTAGGGTTCTGAGTTTTATGCAAGTAAAGAAGAAACAATGTTACAAAAAGATGATAATCCGATTAAGAACACTATAACAATTGAATTACAACAATTCTCTAAAGTTCTAAAAGCCTAATATCTATACAAAATAAAGGGAATCAAGAACTCAACTGCATTCTAGGGACCTAAATGAAAAAGGAAACCTACTAGATAGATCCCATATACCTGGTGATGAAATAAATGGAGAAATCTTTCAATTTTGGAGTTGTAACTAAAGAAAACCTGTTGCATTTTTGGAAGGGTTTGGTCAACACATTATTCTTCATTAGCTCTCAGTTTAATGAATTTTTGGTGAAAGAATAGACCAGGGAACGATTCAATTAAGGTAATAGACTTAAACTGACCAAAACTATGTAATTTAGGGGTTAATTGACGTAGTTTACGTGTCCAATGTAAAGGGGAGAATACCAAACAACCCCTGAATTAAAATCTAACAAGGCTTACCATTGGGCTAGTTACGGGTCATCACTAGGACAACAACCCATCGACTGGGTCGTGGTCTGCTTGACAGTGGCTACTTGTTTCGGGGGTCTTATCTATGAGCCCTACAACGGATAGTGTGGAGGACCACGGACTGTGAATGTCGTTGTGGTCCTTCACTTAGCTTGTGGTCTGCTTGTTCAGGTCCATGTACCCTCCCAGAGCACCTCATCTAGACCATGTGTAATACCTCAAAAATGACTTAGGTGAATCTATATCCTAACATAGTTTTCATGATTGTCTACGGTCTTAAAATTGTCTATAATATGGTATTGAGGTTTTGTCTAAGGCTTTAGGCGCATTGGAAGTCAAACGTCAAGGGACAACCAAGACATTTGACGACTAAGTTACCTATGTGCCTCATATGTGTCTTTATGCTTAAATATGTGTTTTATGAGTTAATGAGGTCATTATATGAATTATTATAGTGTTTATAGTCAGTGTGTCAAGTTTCGTGAAGTTTGGAGGTCAAACGTCCATGACGTTCTAAAGGTTTGCCTTGAAATGACCTTGTGTGTCTATGCATGTTTCGTTGAATTTTACGTGTTTATTTTGGATGAATTTCATGTGGGGGTCCTAAACTCATATACTAACTTATTAGGGTTGGAAACGTCTGGGTTTAAGTGCCCAAGGGTCCTTGAGGAAAGACCCTTTCCTTGAAGCCAAGATTGCTAAGACAACCCCAAACGACGGAAGCAGTAAACGGATCGTGGGCCAGTCCAATCCCCTTCGCTGGGTGTCGTGGGTCAGTACTTAGGCGTGGGGGAAGGCAAAGCCAAGGACCAGTCTCATTCCAAAACCATGGACCAACAGAACGGTCCGTTGGTTGAGGCACGGTCTGTTGGTGGCCATCTGTCGATGGGCTGCCAATCTGCGCAACTTACTGTTAACTCTAAAGGTGAATTGGTAAATTCACCCACGTCCAAATAAGAGAAAGGGAGGTTACTTAGGGTTCTTTTGGGTATTTTAAGCATGTTTATAAGTCTTTAACACTTAAAAAAAATTCATTCTTCAAATTAAAACCCAAAATCCCTTAAAAAATCTCTAGAACTCCATTGGAGCCAAAACTCAAGGAAGGGCTTGGATTGGAGGTTTTAGTGGAGAATATTCATAAAATTGGTTGATTATCTTTAGTGAGTTACGGTTTTTGATCCTTGAAACTCTATTTATCAAGGATCCCAAACTCAAAGAAGTTTTCTAAAAGTTTTCAAAGATGAATTATCCAATTTCATTATTTATCCATGGGTTCTTGCATTAAATATTTTTAAGCATTAAATATTGATTGAATTTTTATTAATTATATGAATTTAACTCAATTGACCTATGAACCCATGTAATTGATGAACCCTAGTTTTTGACTACTTTATGGGTTAAGTGATTTGGTCATAATGCTTATGAATTTAGTGTAGTTTTTTTATGGGCTATTGATTGACGTAATAATTGTATTGAAATGAAATCTAGGTTGTCTTAGATTGATGAATCTATATTTAATTGATCTAGTTTCATTGAATATCATAGTTTATATATTGAATTATTTGCTATGGTCATGGTTAAAGGCCATATGGTATTGATTTTGATGATTTAGCATTGGACTGAAGTGTTGAGAATGGATTGGTGGTACCCTGCCCTAATTCTCTTTATTATATGTTAATTAGACTTCAATTATGTTGTCATTGTTATGCTCCACTTATGGTTGCAGTGCTATGTTCTTTACATGCAATTGATCATGGCCTTGTCACAATTACTTTATGTATTATGATGATCATCGCCTTGTCGACACTACTTGAATTATTATGATGATTTGTGTAGTTTATTTATGTCAAGTATCAACATATCTATCTACATGCGATTGATCGAAAGTATGTGTTCTTTTTATGTATATTAGATGATCATGTTAGAGTATGACTATATGTGTGTAGTCTTAGAGTTTATTCATAATTGTTCCTAATTGACTATACGAGTCTATGATGGTTATATTGATGATATTATAGTAATGTATAGGATGATACGGGTCATTCCTAAGTGATTCAAAGAATGATATGCTATATGTGATAAAGTAAAGAATGTAGTGTCTTGTTTTTGTAGACTTGTGTCCTTACTTAATACATATATGAATGATATGTGAATATAAGATGTCTTGACTACGTAGGCTTAGTTAACCCTTGTCATGTATGAATGAATGATATGGGAGATCTTAGGTAATGTTAAGAAGGTCATGTACGTGGAACCTTGAACCTAGTGGTAAGGTTATGACCGTTGAAGTCGAGGGTTGTAATGGTATCCTTCATGTAAAGAAATGGTGGACTTAGGGTTGATTGGCTGGAACGACATCATATCATCCTTAGGAAATTCATAATGAGCAATCTTAGTCGCCATTGAAAGGTAGCCCTAGTGGACCTCTTTGGCAGGGTGAATGTAACTAGGTTATGAACTAGATAAGGAACCTCTTCATGTGATCCTTTAGTGTCAATTACTGTGTGAGAACAAAGACAAGCACCGAGTGATTATGTCATGGGAAGTAGCTCTACTTGAGAAGGAGACTAGAGTATAATGTAGCTCTACTTGAGAATGAGACTAAAGTGCATAAAAGCCCTTCATATTTCATAACCATGTGCCTACATGGGATCACTACAAGAAAACATATTATTAGCTACGGATTTTAGCTAGAGAACTAATATTCCTAGCTAATCTATACATTAGCATCAAATTTAGTTAGAATGTCTTGTTTCCTAATAAACTTTTTTGTCTGAAAATTTAGTCTAATAAAAGCTAGGAATTAGCTATGAACATTCCCTAGCTAATACATTGCTTGGGGACCTTTCCAAGCAAAATCTCTAGCTAAATTTTGGTGGAAAATCAAAATTGGCGCCAATTTTTTTTTTAAGAAAATCTAATCTGGCGCAATTTTTCTTTCTTTAAGGATTTTGGTTAACTAGGAAAATGTTTAGTAGCTAATCCCTAGCTATGTTTTAGCTAGGAAATATGCCTAGCCAAATTGATAGGTTGCTAGGAAAGTTTCTTGCAACTTCTATATTTAAGTTTTAGTAGGAATTGAGTCGTGTTTTCCTTATATATTTTTAAGAATTTTTAGAACAATTATAATTCTACAAAAGCATGTGTATGATAAATAATAAAATTCAATACTTATATTAATAAATTTTTGAAAGTACTTGTACAAAAGTTAAATACAAAATGACTTCACGTATTTTAGCGTTTAAATGTATTTCTTTTAAGCAACTAACTCTAAACTTGAACATAACTTTGGTCAATAATAATAACGGCAACTTTCACATATAGCAAACAAAAAATTCATATTTGTATGCTATAGCAAACTTTGCATAATTACGCTCCATAGCAAACATAAAACTGTATAATTTGCTATACATATACAATTGTATAATTCACTGGCCTAAATTGTATAATGCGCTGGCCTAAATTGTATTATTCGCTGGCCTATTTCGCTGCAATTGTATAATTTGTTTTGCATACAGTTGAATCGAATTAAAATGTATGTATATTGCATAATTATAAGTGTATAGCAAGAAGATATATGTTTTTCTCGCTTTATACAAAAACAGAAACACAATATATACACTTCTGTTGTATAAAGCTAGAGAAAATTGTATTTAAATGCAATTGTATAATTCGCAATTGTATAATTAGTTGGCCTTTTTCTCTGCAATATTTGAAGTAAAATGTTTGTAAATTGTATAATTAAGTGTATAACACGAAGATATACATTTTTGCATGTGTATATACAATTTTCTCTTGCTTTATACAAAACAGAAACAGAATTATACACTTCTGTGTATAAAGTGAGAGGCGAGCGAGAATGGAGAGTGGTGAGCGAGAATTTTGGGAGAGAGACGCTGGCAAATTTTAGCTAATGTTTGCTATGGAGCACAATTAAATCAAACTCTAGCTATTCTATTTAATTTAGGTTATTAGTTTGCTATTATATACAATTTTCCCTAATAATAAACTTCTTATAAAGTCATAAATGGCTAATTCGAGGCCAAATTAATTTTACAAAGAAAATAAAATTTTCATATCAAAATTAAATTAAAGAAGTCTGACATAGAGAAAGACAAGGAAATAAAAATTGAAAAAATCAATTTATTGAATATAAAGACTAAAGTCATATAATAATATAGATAAAAAAAAATACAAACTTAACGTATAATTTTCTTAGTTCTTATTTTATTATCTTCCTACGGATCAAATTCAAGATACATCATTTATCGAGTCAGACAAAGACATATATCAAATAATAAAATATTGATATAAACATTTTATAGCGGGTTCATAGATATATTTGAGACGTTGAATTTATATAGATAAAATAAATGAATATAAAAAAAATATCTTAAAATTTTAAATTGATTATTTAGAAGTTATATGAATATGAACATCATAAGGGTTATGGATATTATATTTGAATAGGTAACTATATATATATATATATATATATATATATATATATATATATATATATATATATATATATATATATGAATCATGAAGATAAATATTAAACAAAGAAAGGAGAAAAATAGTAAATAAAATATAAAAAAAATATTAGTACGAATAATAGTTATGTTAAAAGTTTTAAATATATATATTAATAGTAAACAAGAAATATCCGAATCACTGTAACAAAAGTACTTCAAATGCAACTGTTGGTTTTTCCAAGGCATAACATACTAATTATTGTTTATCTCCATTTTTAATTGTTATAATTTAAATTTTTTAATAAAATTATAAAAAAATTAATTAATATTTTATGATTTATTTTTTTTAACATAGTGACATGAAAAATATTACAATTTAATACATTTTGTATAATTTTTGAATATCTAAATTTTTATTTATAATATCAAATTAATGTAAATTATGAAAATTAAAATTAAATTGACTTTTAAAAACGTAACACGACAAATAAAAATAAAAGATGGAAGTACATGATTAGAATTCCAAAAGGTACACGTTCATAAGGTCAAATATTGTTATTAAGTTATTAACTACGAAAAATGAAAAAGTCATATATAGTAAAAAGATTTGTCCACGAATACGTTTTCTTTTTGTTTATGTAACATTACTTTCTTATAATTATTTCCATGTTTTTTAACTTTTGAATTAATTATTTCTTATGACCTTTATATTTAGTATAATAATTTATATAATACAACTAATTAATAAAAGGAGATACGGCAAAATTTTAAAATGCAACGATTAGTAAATAAAATAAGATAAATTTAGAAATAAGATGAAAAGAGTATATAATATAATTGATGAGTAGCTTGACTAAAAACGACATTGAGTATAAGAAGATTAACATTAACTTTTTTCTAATTAAGTAGTAGGCTAACACAAACACATTCAAATTATTAATATTTAATAAAAGAAAACTACTTTAGGATGAATGATTACGCATACAATTGAATCGAATTAAAATATATATATATTGCATAATTATAAATGTATAGCAAGAAGATATATGTTTTTTCTCTCGCTTTACACAAAAACAGAAACACAATATATACACTTCTGTTGTATAAAGCTAGAGAAAATTGTATTTCACTGCAATTGTATGATTCGTTGTCCTTTTTCTCTGCAATATTTGTATAAAATTTGCATTTGTGTACAATTGAATTGAAGTAAAATATTTGTAAATTATATAATTAAGTGTATAACACGAATATATATGTTTTTACATATTTATATACAATTTTCTCTCACTTTATACAAAACAGAAATAGAATTTATACACTTCTGTCTATAAAGCGAGAGAGGCGAGCAGAGGAGAGTGACGAGCGAGAATGAAAGAGTGGCGAGCGAGATTTTTGGGAGAGAGGCGCCTGACAAACTTTAGATAACGTTTGCTATGGAGCACAATTAAATCAAACCCTAGCTACTCCATTTATTTTAGATTATTAATTTGCTATTATATATAATTTTCTCTTTATTTAATTAAGTAGATATTTTATAATATTTTAGTTTTGTATAAGAACAAAATAGTGCGTGCATATATATATATATATATATATATATATATATATATATATATTATATATATATATATATATATATATAATATATATATATATATATGACATGGAGTATAAGAAGATTTAAAATTAAATTTTTAAATGGTAAGGTTTGTATTGAGTTTGCTGATAACTCTTCTGTTTATAACTCTCCGATTTACAATAGGAGATCCTTTTCTGGTTACAGAAGGTTACTAGAAATTCAACATATTTCTCCAATAAGTCATGAAGGTCCTAGCTATGGAACAGCTAGACGAAAACCTCTATCTCTCCACACTTTGAGTGATACTGCAAGTGAAGGATTGGTTGAAAGGGTAAGGATAGACCCTAGAACAAATATTGTTCAAGCAACTGATAAGTTGTCAGATATGGATCCAACTCAGTCAGAAATGGACTTCAGTGTTGATAAATCAACTAACCTTAATGATATTTGATTATGTCTAAACAACTTATTGATTTTAGTCCAGGGACTCTGGCAAGGAAACATATTCAAAAAGAATTTTATAATAAAAAATGGAACCAATTTAGAATTTGGTTTTTTGAAACTTATGGTGAAAATGATTTAAAAAATATTTCTGAAGATTTTTATGATATGTGTAGATTACATAACAAAATTATTTATTTTGTTCCTTGGTTTATAACCACTTATTTACCTTTATATATAAATGTTATTGAAAGGACTTATAAAGAGAGTGGTGGTGCTATTACTAAAGTCATTTACCCTCCTCAAGCTCCTTTTATTTTACCAAATAATATTGGGATAACTTTTTCAGCTTTTCAAAAATTTATTGAAACTGATGTTGCCCATCAGCTTTTCTCAAAATAATTATTTGAGTCTCTATGTTAAAGTTCTTGGTGAGCATATCAGCTCTTTAGACAAAAAATTAGATGATTTGATTAAATTAGTCAAAGATTTACAAAAAACCCCTAAAGAAGATATAGCTTCTACTTCAAAAACTGTTTTAAATGTTCCAACTCATCTTCAACGACCTATTGATACAACTGGTTTTAAAGTTAAATCATTTTATAAAGAAGTTGAGGATCTTCTTGACAAAAAATTGTCTGGTTTAGGTTCAAAACCTATTTCTAATGATTTTTTTTAAAAATGATTATTTTGATCAACTCTCTGCTATGCAAGATCCGGATCAAGAAGTTTCGGAAATACATTCCAGAAGATTTAAGTCTGGTTATAACCAAAAACAAAAGGTTATAGGAAAAGGAGGTTATGCAACTCTCCCGTCAATGATGGCTTATTACTATCCTCGACCTACTTCTCATATGGGCTCCTATACCATCTTTTCAGGATCCAAAAGGCTGGCGGTAGTCCGCACGGCCATCTAGATCTAGCTTTTGTATAAACCCAGGTTATACTTTGAAACGTATTATAGTTATGTTAAAAGTCTTATCCTAAGTTTCGGCTGTATGGTAAACTTTTACTCAAGCATGGAGTTCGTTTCAAATATCAGTAGATAGCAGTTCTAACAAGGGTTTCAGGCTGCCCCTTTTTTCATTATTTTAACGGGGACTTACAATACCACATGCTCGCTATCATTGATATTCTTAACTTACCACCACCTCAAAACCAAGTCAAAACTTGTGATAAGAGTATTAAGAACTATAATAAGAATTCAATATAACTTAGTTAGATCCAGATATTAGATAAGAACATCATACAGAAGTTATGAAGTTAGCATAGATATATGGAGGTGGCAATCAAGAAAAGATATTAATAAGAAGAAATAAAATAATACCTTGAACATAGATCTTTTAAACAAAAGCTATTGCTTTTATTACTCACAAAGAGAGGTTTTTTACAAAGGAGAGGAAAGAGAGAAAAAAGAGAGAAAACTCCAAACTTCAACCTGCCTCCTACTTCTAAATGAGGCTTCTTATATAAACAATAAAAGTAAAGAGGGGGTCCTCATATGGGCCCTACATACTGTTTTAAACAGTTAAAAGATAAGATTTTTGATAAGATTTTTAAATCTTATCTTTTCCTTTAAGGTTCTTCTTTATTGTGTTTTCCTGTTCCTTCATAGATGTTAGAAATTCTTCCACTTGTTGCAGCTGTCCTTCTGATAGCTCGCAGTTTTGATCTACAGACTGTTCATCAGCTGTATCGCTTTGACCACTTCTCATAGAAGTATCTGATTTATTAAATTCTGCAATGTTTGTTAGCAGATTTCTTTTAAATTCGGCCAAATATTTATTTATTAATTCTTTTTTATTTCCTTCTTGGATTGAAATTCTTCTAGCAATATGCTTTACTGAACCTTCTGCAGAAATATCTTTTTGAGGAATTTCTTGATAAATTTTTATAGTGTTGCTGATCTGGTCCAGAAGTTCTTGTCCATATAATTTGCCTGTAGCTGGATCCTTACGATTTAATTTGTCCCAAAAATTTGTAAAATACTTTCTGTATAAGCAATGGATGTTTTCTCCTGGGGTATAGCCCATTTCTGGTGTCCATTTATGGATCCAAGGAATTGAGAATTCTATAAAAAAAAATACATCTGATCTATTTTATCAATACAAGAAACATGATCTTGTAAAAATAAGTTTGTAATAAATGGGGAAACTTTTGCCCAATCCTTATAAAGAATAAAAAAGTTATCTAGTAAAATCTTTACCGTTGGTCCATGGAAAGACCACCAATTTAAAAACCAGTTTGGTAAATCTTTGGAAAAAACCTTAGCACATATTGTTACAAACCAAGTGTGCTTTTGCTTATAATTATTATAATAAAAAACTTTGTTAAAAGCTTGGATATAATCCCAGTAGGTAAAACTCATATTTACCCCATTAACCATAACTTGTTTTTCTTGAAGAGTGGAGATTCCCCAATCTTTAGCTGATATAATCTGCTTGAAAGTTATCTTGGAGAAATTATAAATAGTATTATCAAAATCAGAAAAGTGCTGAAATTCTGCACTTTTAGTATTACTGAGAATAGATTCATAGTAAGTTCGAGACTTATATGTCTCGCCAGGAAAATATAATCCTTTCGTGAGATATCTCTGGAGTATATTCCAGGGCTCATTTTTTCTCTGAATATCAGAATTTTCCAAAAGAAATATAATTTCTTTTTTATCCGTTTCTTCTGGATTACTGACTGGGTCAGTTTCTTTGGCTATAGAGGCAAAAGTATGACTTTGCTCTTTTGTTTGCAGATATGCTTAAATTTGTTCATATAATGAACTTTCTTTCGAAATATCCTTAAGATTTAATGTAGATGAAGCTGATGAAGAAGCTTCTCCAACCTTTGATTTAATCAAGGTTTTGTGTCCATGTTGTATAACTGGGTAAGAAGAGTCGTATGACGACCTCGTAGATTGGTAAGAGGATGATCTTCCTCTACCCCTGTTGTTTCTTCCTCCTCGACCACGAATATGTGACCATGGAGGTTCATTACCTCCCGCCATCCTGAAAAGACGAACAAACTTTAATAATTATCAAAATGTCCTTCAATGTCATATTCCCAATTATCATCATTTAGAGAAACAGTCTCATAATCATGAATGAAGTCTTCCATAATAAGACTATAAAAGATTTTATCAATAATAATTTCCTTTAAATCAGAGTTTAAGGGTTGTAATATTTTGAAAATAGCAATGAGAGCCTTAGTTCCAATCTCATAACAATAGGGAGACATTTTTAAGAATTAAGAAATTCTCTTGATAAGAAATCAGGGAGAGAATTATCACTTCCCTTTTTATAATGGATTTCAAAGTCAAAAGGTGCTAGTTGGGCTTGCCACCTAGCAAACATTAATTTTGAAATATCAAGTTTGAAATCTTTATCAAACATATATTTAACTGATTGAGCATCAGTCCTTATAATAAATTTTTGATTATATAAGTCATCTTGAAATTTTAAAACACATTTAACAATACAAAGCATTTCATGCGCAACAGTCGCATATTTGCGCTGAGATTCAGACCATTTGCCTGAATGAAATCTAATAAGATATTCAATTTTATCATGGGGATTTACTTGTTTAAGTATTCCTCCATAACCAATATTTGAGGCATCAGTTTCAATAATTTTAATCCAATTTGGATTAGCAAGAGAAAGGCAGGGCAAATATTGAACTCTCTTTTTAATATACTTAACTAGATTAGTCAGATTATCATTCCAAGGAGACATTTTTCCTTTCTTTAACCTATCAGTTAAAGGAGCAAGATCTTTATGAAGATTTTTATAAAAAAGGAGAAATATAATTTAGACTGCCCAAAAATCTTTGAAGCATTGTTTTATCAGTAATTTCATCCGGAAATTTTGATGCAAAATCTATGGATCTTTGAATTGGAGTAATTCTCCCTTGGCAAATCTGATGACCCAAAAATCTTACATCTGTTTGAAAAAGACTCATCTTGGTCTTGGATATAACCAAACCATTTTGTATAACAATATTTTTTAAAATATCAAGATGCTTTATATGAGATTCTAATGTTTTAGTATAAATAAGAATATCATCAATATAAACAATAATAAAATCCATATAAGGATTAAATATATCATTCATAATTTTTTGAAATTCAGATGGTGCATTTTTTAATCCAAAAGGCATAACATTCCATTCGTATTGACCGAAAGGAACATTAAACGCAGTTTTATAAGTATGTTCTTTAAAAATCTGAATCTGCCAATATCCTGATTTTAAATCAAATTTTGAAAATATATTGGCATCATATAATCTAGAAAGAAGATCTTTTTTATTAGGAATAGGATACCTAATCCATTTTAAAGTTGTGTTTAAAGGTTTGTAATTTATTACCAACCTGGGAACACCTCTTTCTTGTTCTGCAGCTTTATTAACATAAAATGCAGTACAAGACCATGGTAATTTAGAGGGTTTTATAAGTCCCTTTGATAATAAATTATCAATTTCTTTTTTGCAGAAATCGACAAGTTTAGAATTCATTTGACAGGGGCGAGATTTTGTAGGAATATCTGCTTCATTGAAAGTATCTTCATAAGGCAGAGTTACAATATGCTTTTTCCTGTCCCAAAAAGCATTTGGATGTTCTGCACAAATATTAGAAGCCATTTTGCCAGAAATCAATTTAATTTTTTCCTGGACTTTAGGAGATTGTAAAGATTCTGAAATATTCAGACTATAAATTTCCATTTGTAAAGATTCGATATGTTTTTGTTTCAAATGAATCAAAGAGTTAATATCTCTAGTGACAGGTTCAGTTATGAAATCAAAATTAATGGTATTACCATTATAATTTGCTGTAAAACCTTTTGCATTTAATTTTGAAAAGGGATAAATGGCATTTATAAAAGGAGTGCCAAGTATAATTGGCGGATTTAACTGATTCTTGACCAAGAAAAAGAAGTGAGGAATACAAACTTTACTTTGACAAATACAAGTATTAGATAACTTATACTTGATATCTAAAGCATGATTGGATGCAGATTTAACAACATGAGTAGTTTTTTCAAAATACCTTGAAGGAATTAATCCTTCTTGAATGCAACTAACATCAGCACCACTATCAATCATAGCAATACTGGAAATTTTAAAATTATTATCAATAAGAATGGTACAATTTATATACCAACGATGAGCAGTAACAATTTGAAGCATTCCAAGAAATTTATCACTTGGCTCAGGAATATCATCTTTCTCTTTTTCAGAAATAGAATCACTTTCATTTTCATTAGAAATATTATTTTCTAATTGAGAAATACGATGATCAGTAATCAATTGATTTTGTTTTAAAGATTTAATCTCTCTTTTAAGGTTTTCAAACTCATGTTTTAAATCATCCAAAGAAGTATCTCTTATAATACTTGGTCTTTTCTTTTCAAGTCTAGTAAAAACTTCTTGAATAGAATATGGACTAGTATTAAAGTTTTCAAAAGATTTTTCCTCCTTCTTTGGTTTTTCAAAATTCATTGAAGAAGATGGTTTTGAAGAAGCCATATTTAAAATCTTGTTTCGAAGATTTTCATCTGAAACATCTTTTAAAAGTTCAATAATATTTTCTGAAGAAATCATTTTAAAAGATAAATCTTCAAAACTTTGATGTAATTTATCAATGTAAGAATCTCCTATCTGAGACTGCAATTTATAAAATTCATCATGACCACAAGTACAATTACCGTTTGGACAATTGGCACAATTGTTAGTAATCTCATATTGTTATCTGAGACATGTCCTGAAGAATCTTCTGATTTATCAGAAGAATTAGAATCTGAATCTGATTCATAAAGTAACTCATAGAGTTTGTCCTGAGTTGACTCATCCAACTCCAAGCTTTAAACTTCTCAGCTTTGCAATTATTTTCAAGATGACCAAATCGTCCACATTTGTAACATTTAATGTTCTTTAAATCCCTTGTAGAAAAGTTTTTAGCAAACCTTGTTGCTTTCCTATGGAATTTCTTTTCTTCTTTTTTCTCTTTATATCGTTTTGAACGATGACGTCTTTTATGATGTCTTTCTTCAGGTCTGTTTGTTCTTTGTTTTGAACTGGATGGTCCTTCAATACCAAACAGAGTACAAAAATCTCCTAATTGAAATCTCTCAGACTTTTGAGTATTCTTTATCTGTTGAGCAAGTTTAAGCTCATTGCAAAGATTTAATCCTTCTTGGGTACAAGTCCCTATTAACTTTCCATAAGTTAATGTATCATAAGGGATTTCTAAATTATCCCCTCTTAAGACCTTTTTTACCCTTTCGGCAAATAAAGGGGGAAGACCATCAATGAATTTATTCTTCCAATATTCATATTTACTTTTAGGTAGTTCCATTACTCTACTCATGAAAGTATCTTTATACCACCTAAAATGACCCAAATGTTTACACTTAAGTCCATTTAGAAGAGTTCTAATAGTTTCATTCTGGTTGGAAAATCTTCCATTAAAATGTTCCAAAATAGTTAGAACCAGTGTATAAACAGCATCTTCAACTTTTTTAACTGAAGTTCTTTCCGCTGGTTGACCCTTCTCATCAGTACCAGATTCTCTTATAATTTCTTCTTTGTATGCATTCATAATTGCATACCTTTCTTCAGGTGTTAGGAAATTATCCCACCAACCTCTTAACTGACCTGTAAAACCTGCTATAATCATTTTACAGATAGCATTATCATTATTGTTATTCGTATGACGACAAATTGATGAGTACATCAACATACGATGTACTACAATGGATACCTGTCTTTCAGTTAGGGCATCAATATTCCATTCATAAACCTCATTTCCACTGTATGATGTGTTAGTTTGGTTCCAATCCCTTTCTTCAACTAGCACATCTTGAGGAGTAGGTCGAGGATAGTAATAAGTCATCATTGACGGGAGAGTTGCATAACCTCCTTTTCCTATAACCTTTTGTTTTTGGTTATAACCAGACTTAAATCTTCTGGAATGTATTTCCGAAACTTCTTGATCCGGATCTTGGATAGCAGAGAGTTGATCAAAATAATCATTTTTAAAAAAATCATTAGAAATAGGTTTTGAACCTAAACCAGACAATTTTTTGTCAAGAAGATCCTCAACTTCTTTATAAAATGATTTAACTTTAAAACCAGTTGTATCAATAGGTCGTTGAAGATGAGTTGGAACATTTAAAACAGTTTTTGAAGTAGAAGCTATATCTTCTTTAGGGTTTTTTTTGTAAATCTTTGACTAATTTAATCAAATCATCTAATTTTTTGTCTAAAGAGCTGATATGCTCACCAAGAACTTTAACATAGAGACTCAAATAATTATTTTGAGAAATAAGGTTATTAACCTCTTGAACAGTAATCTGGGCAACATCAGTTTCAATAAATTTTTGAAAAGCTGAAAAAGTTATCCCAATATTATTTGGTAAAATAAAAGGAGCTTGAGGAGGGTAAATGACTTTAGTAATAGCACCACCACTCTCTTTATAATTCCTTTCAATAACATTTATATATAAAGGTAAATAAGTGGTTATAAACCAAGGAACAAAATAAATAATTTTGTTATGTAATCTACACATATCATAAAAATCTTCAGAAATATTTTTTAAATCATTTTCACCATCTAAATTGGTTCCATTTTTTATTATAAAATTCTTTTTGAATATGTTTCCTTGCCAGAGTCCCTGGACTAAAATCAATAAGTTGTTTAGACATAATCAAATATCATTAAGGTCAGTTGATTTATCAACACTGAAGTCCATTTCTGACTGAGTTGGATCCATATCTGGCAACTTATCAGTTGCTTGAACAATATTTGTTCTAGGGTCTATCCTTACCCTTTCAACCAATCCTTCACTTGCAGTATCACTCAAAGTGTGGAGAGATAGAGGTTTTCGTCTAGCTGTTCCATAGCTAGGACCTTCATGACTTATTGGAGAAATATGTTGAATTTCTGGTAACCTTCTGTAACCAGAAAAGGATCTCCTATTATAAATCGGAGAGTTATAAACAGAAGAGTTATCAGCAAACTCAATACAAACCTTACCATCAGGATTCTGATAAATATGAGAATAGTCACTATTAGTGACTTCTTCAGCAACCTGTCTTTGAGACACAACATTATTTAAAATCCATTTATCAGGAAAATTAATTTCATCCCATTTAATAGGCCTTCTTGTCGTAATTTTTGATTTAACAAAATTAGTTTCGACAAGGATAGTTTCACTAGATGAATCGTATAACTTACATCTAGGATTCAGAGTAGTTAATAATTTATAATAAATTCTATAAGAAAGGCATATAAGCTCAGAACCAACCGCATAGTTATATCCATGGGTTTTTACATTTAATGTAAGAGCATCAAGAATATTCCTGTCAGATAAAGACAATTGCAAATTAGGTTGAGTATTGAAATAAACTGGCCCGTAAGCAACAGTAGATTCAATAGAACCCATAAGCGATTGTCTGAAATCTAAATTTCTAGCATCTCTTAGAGCTGCTAAAAACGTTTCAGATAACCCTTTAAGAGTTAATGGTTTGAAGGCAATTTACACCATACCAATATGCATCCAGTTATATATATATTATATATCTAAATAGAAGAAGTACCAGAAAATAAATAGAAAAGAAGAAACATATATAAAACTAATTATTATATAATATAATATAATGTAACAAAGGGAAAACAAAAGGATCAGAAGTAGAATAAGAAACGTACAACACTAAAACCCTAATAGAGCTCCAAATCCTGCAAAACAGAACAAAATAACTGCACAACTCTTCTTCAAATCCCGTAAACTAAGGATGCATTTCTTCACTTCTCTTCATCATGCTCCCACAATTCAAACTATTTATTTCAGTTTACAGAAGCTTGAAATCACAAATTGTTAATTCCTTCTTCGGTTAAGGTAAGAAGTTCTCCTAAACCTAATTCTTTTGTAGGAACAGATATTGTTGAAAAGCTAGTTTTTCATATGTTTTTGTTAGATATGAGAGTGAAATTCACACATAATCAATATTTTTTCTTGAAGATACCCTGTTTTTCTTAGACCTTGAAATTGAAACTTGTTATTTTGTTCAGCAGAGAGAAGTTCAAATCATTTTGGGATTTTCTCTGTATGCTGCCAAATCAAAGACCAAGCCAGTGAAAGTCATAGGTTTGCCAGGTGCATCTCTCTTTATGCAATGTTATTCTTTTTTATTGTGTTTTACATTTCCTTAAGATTTGGTGCAGACATCACCTTCTTCTCAAGGTGACTCTTTTGTCTTCACAAGTTGCTTTCTTGAACTTTTGCTTCAGTTTTGGTGACCGTTTTAGTTTTAGTCGTAGTTTCATATTCAGCTTTATGCATTAATGTCCAGTAATAGTTTGTTTTTGAAATCCCTTCTGCTGTTTACTACTTATCACATCTACAAAAAGTATATAGATGCTTGTGAGTTGATGAGTTTAATGTGCCTTTAACTTTTTGATAAAAATATGTTAACGAAGGAAACAACTACAAAACTCGTCTTATTCGAGTATCTATGACAGACTCGTAATTGATGACTCGGATGACTCTAGTGCCTCCACAAGTTACAATCTGCAATTTGTCCAAGCTGTTTCAACCGACTGCTTCATTTTTCACCTTCTGCCTTTCTATTTTGTTGTCCGATAAGTGTCTCTGTATACCCACCTTCTACTTTCAAGGGTAGAGTTTTGAGCACTTCAATTTCTCTTCTATGGAGTCCCTCTTGTATCAAAAGCGATTTTGTGGTTGATTTTGTATTGGACTTGGGTGACTAAATAGTGTTAGTATACATAATGCCTGTGGTTTAATATTTTTTTTCTCATCCCTCATTGAAATCACTTAAAATTTTTAGATTTGACTAACTAGAAGGGAAATTTATGTTTGTATTAGAAAAATACAATTTTTTCGCTTAGTTAAATAGTGATATGGAACCCTTCTTCAATTAGATATTTATGGTACAATCATTTCTGTTTAAATTTGAATTTCATTTACTTGATTACTACCTAATGAAAAAATTATTAAGTACTAAAAGAAGTCTTTTATCATTGTTTGTTAGATAGGAAGCATGAGTTCCATTAGAGTTAATCGCATGTGGATGTATAAGAGACTAGTTCCAAGTCGAACAACTGTCACTTCTGAGTTTATAGAAGGTGTGCGTGGATTTATAGAGTTTGCATTGATGCAACCTGATTTTGTTTCTAATGGAAGTATAAGGTGCCCTTGTTCAAAATGTAAAAACAGTAGTGGATTTCTTGAACCTCATGATATTAGACCTCATTTATACAAGCATGGTTTCTTGCCCAACTATTATCAATGGGAATCACACGGGGAGCCTTTTGTTCCAATTTCTAGGCCTCAACCTAGTTCCAATATAGGTGATGAAATAGGTGCTAATAAATCCATATCGTACTATGGTCTTGGATGCAACTAGTCCTAAATTCAACTTAGACAGTTATGTGTTTGATAGGAATGTTAATGAAGAACCTGTTAATAAAAATGCTCACGAATTTTTTGAAATGTTGAAAGCTGCTGAAGAGCCATTGTTTGATGGATGTTAGACTCATTCTCCCCTATTAGCTGTGTGTAGGTTGTTGAACATTAAGTCTGAGTCTAACATGAGTGACAATTACTATAATCAAATTTTGCTATTTTTGAAGGATCTCTTACTTGAAGATGCAAAATTACCTGTTTATTACTATAGGACTAAACAAATGGTTGCCAAACATGGGCTAGGATATGAAAAGATAGATGTATGTCAGACAGGTTGAATCCTATAATACAAGGATAATAAAGACAAAAGAAATTGTCCTAAGTGTGGTAAGTTACGCTACAAGCCTAAGAGAAGACGCAGTGGAAGGCAAAAAGATGTTCCATATAAAGTACTTCGTTACTTCCCTATAACTCCGAGGTTGCAGAGATTATATATGTCAACAAAGACAGTTGAACATATGACATGGCACTAGAAATATCGTCGAGAATATGGGGTAATGAGTCATCCAAGTGATGGAGAGGCATGGAAGAAGTTTGATCAATGTCATCCTAACTTTGCAAGTGAGCCTCAAAACATAAGACTTGGACTTGCAGCTGATGGATTTAGTCCTTATGGGAATATGGCCCATCCTTAATCTTGTTGGCCAATAATCATTACACCGCACAATCTTCCATCGGAAATGTGCATGACTAGCCCTTATATGTTCTTAAGTCTTCTCGTTCCTGGTCCAAAGAGCCCCGGAAAGAATATAGATATATTCTTAGAACCTCTTATTGATGAATTAAAGCAATTATGGGTTGATGTGGACTATTAATGATTTCCCAGCTTATGTAATGTTGTTTGGTTGGAGCACACACGGTCTACTAGCTTGCCCTTGTTGTATGGGTAAAAGTAAGGCATTTTACATTGGAGAAAAGGTTCATTCTTTGATTGCCAATGTAAATTTTTGCCTATGGGTCATCCATTTTGACGGGATAAAAAGTCATCTTTAAAAGGTAGGGTTGAGAACTCTACTGCTCCTCTTAGGTTGTCTGGTGAAGAAATTTTGGATAAAGTGTGTACCTTACAAAAGTGTGATCATCACACCTCCGGTATGTTGCCAGGGTTTGGGGATCAACATAATTGGACAAAACAAAGCATTTTTTGGAGTCATATTGGAGTACAAATATTATTCGGCATAATCTTGAGGTGATGCATATTGAGAAAAATGTGTTTGATAATATTATCAACACAATAATCGATCTAACGGATAAAAGGAAAGACAATCTAAATGCTAGAAGGGATGTGCAAAATTGTTGCAATCGTCCAGAGCTTGAATTGTTGGAGCATGAAGGAAAAATTTTGAAGCCAAAGGCAGCCTATTCATTGACAAAAGAACAAAGAAAGTTGATATGTTTATGGTTGAAAAGCTTAAGGTTTCCAGATGGTTATGCTTCAAATTTGTCTAGATGTGTAGACATGGAAGATGTAAATTGTCAAAGATGAAGAGTCATGACTGTCATGTATTTCTAGAAAGGTTGCTACCAATTGCATTTCGAGATGTTTTGATAGAGCCAATTTGGAATGCTTTAATAGAGATAAGTTTATTTTTTAAAGGTTTATGCGCAAATGTGTTAAAAGTAGAAGATCTCCAGAAGCTTGAGGAAAGCATAAAGGTTACAATTTGCAAGGTTGAGAAAATATTTCCTCCTGGTTTCTTCGATTCCATGGAACATTTGCCAATTCATTTACCATATGAAGCAATAGCTGGAGGTCCTGTCCATTTTCGATGGATGTACCCTTTTGAGCGGTAGAAGTCTAAACTAATTCATTTCTTAGACATTTAATCTAATTACCTAACATCGCACTAACTATATATGTACCCAATGCAGAGAAATACACACTTTAAAGAAGATGGTGAAAAATAGATATCGTGTCGAGGGATCAATATCTGAAGCTTATATCATTAAAGATATTTCAACATTCTTTTCTCATTATTTCCAGCCTAATGTGCAAACTAGGCTCAACAAAGTTACTCAAAATGATGATTGAGGTGAAGTTGATGCACCCAATGGTTGTCTATCCATCTTTTTGCATCCCGGACTTTCGAGTGGGGAGATGAATGGTCCTTATTTGTCCGATAAGGAGTGAGATGCAGCAAAAATATATGTTTTGTTGAATTGTGAGGAAATTCAACAATTCATCCCGTAAGTTTATTCATTTAACCTATATAATATATACATATCCTGCATGAATGGATAATTTAAAAATGATAAATTCTTACATATGTAGAATCTTTGAAGCTGAGTTGAAAAGAAATTCAGAAAATATCAGTCTTGAAGAAATTGACAAAGAGACGAATAGTAGATTTGCCAACTGGTTCGAAGCTTATGTGAGTAAAATGCTATAGTATGAAGAAGTTCTTGTTTTTATTAATCTACATCAAGTTATAATTTATACATAAATATATAGATCATTGGTCTACATTGTGTATTTTTTAGGTTCTCAATCCAGCTGACAACATAAGTGTTGAGCACTTGAGCGGTTAAGAGACTTTGCTTCTGGTCCTTACAAGTGGGTGCAAACTTGGCCTCAATATTTTACAAATGGCTATAGGTTTCACACACTTAGTCATAGCTCTAACAAATCAACAATGAACAGTGGTGTGTGCATAAAAGGGACAACTTGGAATGAATATGAAAGTGATTATTATGGATTGCTTGGTGAGGTGATACAACTTGAATATTCACTCTTGTCTTGTTCAAATGTGATTGGTTTGATCCAACAATAGGTCGAGGGTGTAAGGTTGATAATCAGTATGGGCTGATTGATATGAATCATGAAAGAAGGTTCTTGAGCTATGCTTATGAACCTTTTGTATTGGCTGAACAAGCACAACAAGTCTATTTTGCAGAATATCCCAGTAAAATGAAAGATAGTGTTGACTGGTGAGCAGTCTGTAAAATAAAAGCTAGAAATCAAATTGATTCTCCAAATACTCCATACCAAGAAGATGACAATTTACCCACTATAATCCCAAATATCACTGATGATCTTAATAGCTTACGTCACGAAAATGGTTTCTTGAGCTTAATGTTTTTTCTTTCGGGTGTTGTTGTATTCCTCTAGCATTTTCAGTAATGCTATTCAGAGAATGTATTGGTGTTTCAGTACTATCTCATTGAAAATTATCAGACTTTTCATTATGCATATATCTTATCTTTTCATGTAAAAGTCGTACAACCATTTGGATTTTTTTAAAAGGATACAACCCATAGAAGCTTAGCAACTTTGTTACACACTTGGCAATCAATTATATAAAATCCTCCTACACTTCTCAGTTTACACAATATAATGTATCCTATGTTTCAAAGGGCGGCCTTCTTGATAACTAGTCATTTTCTTAACTAGATTGTGCGTCTCAACTTGAAAAACAGTACTAGATTGATTATTTAATTTAAATTTGCAGAAGAATTATTCTTTTTCTAGTGAAGATAAAGCACTTGTTTGAAAAACTTTTAACCGGGTGGGTAGTGAAAGGTTGAGTGACAGTTTGGGAAAAGCAAAGAAGACATTTTTAAGAAAAAAGGAAATACCATAATGGATTGCTCAAGTTCACTGGGACGGTTTAAAATGATGCAATATTGGAACTCTTGACGGTTTTAAGAAAATATCAGCAATCAACTCAAAGAATAGAATGTCATCTAATAGCAGAGAAGGTCCTACGTTACATACTGGAGGATCAGTTGCATTTTATGAGTACAGAAGAAGACATGCAAGTAATTCTTTATTTTTGTTTAGTATTGGTCTCATGTTATTCTCTGATTTATGTTGATGATTAACAATATATTTAATTTTTGTAGAAGGAACTAACTGGTAAAGAGCTTCGAAACGATGAATTATTTCTAATGACTCACAACGAAAAACAAAAAGAAGTGGATCTGTGGAAAGTCAGAAAGGTTGTGGGTACGTTTTTATCTCATTGTCAGTGATATATATTCTGAAGGTTATTTTTGTTTAAATTTGAATCCATGTGAATTGTTTTCTATGAAGAAATAAGAAATTGTTCTGTTAAAGGCATACTAGTGGTGGAAGTACAATCTAATGTTGTATGCTCATTGCTTTATGAGGTTCCTTATTTTGATCATGTTTGTGCATATCATGTGTACGATCTTTATATGGAGGAGACATGTATCTTTGTTTAGCCCTTGACTAGGGATCCACTTTTGCACCTGATTTCTCCTTCCTCGTCTTGGCAAAACAATTTCCTGTTGACCCCTCCTATTTGGAGGTTGAATGTGCCCCCACCATCATAAGTTGCATATATGACCAATCTTTTACATTTCTTACATTCCAGTCATAGTTAATATTTTGAACAAAGCATTCTGTTAATGTATAAGAACACGCAAAGTTAAAATTACATAAGAGGATCGTGGAGCTAGAAATTCATGCTTGAAATAACAAGTTGCAAAACGCCTGAGAGCATCCAGTTGAAGCTCTGAATGCCTAATAGCAGCAACAATTTGAAAGCTGATTTTGAGAAAATCAGGGTGAGTAGGAACACTAAGCTTGATTATTATGAAAATTCATTCTCTAGAAACGAGTTACTACATCTAGGTTTATATTCTACTCTCAAAGCCATGCTGAATATTTCAACTTTCATTGTTACACCATGCTTAAACCTCCTTATGTCTTAGCCTCTTAAGTATAAACTAGAGTATATTAAATCTCATTTGCTGTTAACTATAGAATGATGTTATCCTTATTTCTATTTAGCTTTATACAAGATAATTTATTAGCCTTTGATAGTCATTGGAAGATAAAACCTAGTTTACCCTCTTACTGATTAAAAGAACTTGTTACATCCTTCCTGTAGGATAAAAAATTTCAACCTCTTCTAGCTAATCTTGTGTTACATTTATTTTCACTTAGACTCTTGTATAGGATACTCTCTGCTGTTTAGCAGTACACACATCTGCAAAGAGTTGTTTCTCTAGATGACTAGCCATTTTTGTAAGATTTTCCGCAACCCAATAGTTCAAGGCCAGTGAACAGGACTGCATCTCTATAGTTTGGTTTTGGAATTTCACTATGTAGCAGCCTGCATCGTGGTTATATAAGTCCGGTGTAGGAACAAAATTTTAGCACCCATCTGTAACCACCCGATTACCTTTTTGAAGTGTTTTTCTCAACTCATGCACGCCATCATCCTTCATCCAGCAACTCTAAACACTGCCCACATAAATATAGAAACTAGAACCAACACCTACAATATTTATAGCCCCCTTCATACCTAATCCTTCATCCATGAATGTTACTTAAAGACCAACACCCCAAAGAGAATTTCCCTGCATGATTTCCATGGCGCTCATCGCATCCATAACGTTTTGGTACTCAAGCAAAGCAAAACCGTTGAACGCAAATAATGGAAATAGATTTACTGGACCAAACATCTCAAACTAATGTTCTTGTATTAGTTCAAATATATATTTCATTATTTACTTCATCAATTACAGTATTCTATTTATTTAATTATGCAAGTTTATTTCATGTTGTCCTATTACAGAATAAATTTGAGTACTTTCATAGCACCTCTTGGAACTTCATAGCTTTGTTATATAATGTAATAACTAATCACTTTATTCTCTTTCAGAATACATTTACAAATACAATTAAGGATCAGGTGGGCGAGAATTCAACATTAAAGAATGAAGGTCTTGAAGTAGATGAAGGTGACATGGAGAGAAACACGGCACACATGGAGAAAGTGATGTGAATTTATTGAAAACGGTATCGGAGGAGCAATTACTAAAAACTTGGATAGAAACAGTTGGTGGAACTAAAAAAGGAAAAATATACGGGCTTGGTTCTAGAAATTGTTTGCTGGCAGATTCAAGGAATTCTAATTGTGCATTCTCTACTGCTCAGAATCATTCAAATATTCCAACTCAACAAATATTTGGAACACCTGAATTGCAGCAACTTCTTGACCGCATGTTGGAGCAACGAATGATGAATATGCAAGACCAAATGGATATTCAGGAAAATATGGAAGCTCAAGTTACTATTGCGGTTCGTGCTGCTCTGGCTCGGATGCTTGGTTTTACTCCTCAACCACCACCAGATGGATCTGGTTCTACTACCCCAAATTATGCACCTTAAGATAACTTATCTTACTATTTTTATGTTTTAAGACATTATGTTTCTGTTTTATGTTTTAAGATATATTTTAGCTAGTAAACATGTACTTCACTATTCAAGGATTGATGATATTATAACCGTGTTATTTTGATAAATTTATATGATTTAACTGTCTTTCATCTTGTGTCAAATATAGAGGATTATATTTGTATTCGTCATACAATTTCTAGCCAGATTTCTCTAGAAAATATGCCTAGCTGTTTATAGCTAGTAATTTAGCAAAGAAAATATTCCAAGAAAAATTTGAAAATAGCTAGAGAATTTGTAAGTTTAGATTGGGTGATTCCTTGCTAAGTCTAAGCAAAGTCAATATTTACCAAGCAAATTTTGTTATGAGTTTAGCTAGTATACGTCGTCACAAACTGTTTGCTACGAAAAGAGCCTAGCAAAGATATTTGAGCTAAATTAGCTAGGAATTACATAATTTGCTAGCTAAAAATTAGCTAAGAGCTTATTAGCTTTGAAGGTTGCTAGGGTCATTTTCCAAGCTAAATTGACATTAGCTAGGGATTTTATTACTTTAGCTAGGATTTGCGTCTGTAGCTAAACGACTGTTTTCTTGTAGTGGATGTGTCCTAGTTCTACCGTTGGCAAGTAAAAAACATTCATCGGAGTAGGTTAGAATTACGGATTCCATGTCTAGCTATCATGGTCTATGTCGGTTATTACTTATTCTCATCATGTGGGATACCTAATAGCATCAGAGAAGTTCTATTAAGTTTAGGTGGTGGTATGAGACTCTTTCTAGACATTGCACAATAGGCTTTGAAGGTGTTCGTTAGAGTCCCTAGGTCTTGTCCAAGACTAGTACTTGAATGTCCTAATGTCAAGAATGAGTCTTAAATGAACTAATGAATGTAATGACTTAAGTAAATGAAGCATGTTAAATGAATAAGTTTTTATCTAGAGTAGTTAAGACTTGTCTAGTTAAGGTGCAAAGGGGGCATAGAAATGGTGACTTCGTATCTTACCTAGATAAGTCTTAAGAATAACTCTAGTTAAGGAAGATGGTTGATTATGTGGACATGATCTAAGCCTTAGGTAGTCTCATGGATTATTTAGCTATTTTGAAGAGGTCAAGCATGGATGTTATCTTCTTGATTTACTTAAGTAAGTCTTTTGATAGACTTTGAAAGGAGAATGCCATATTATCTATGTGTTTATGTACTAAGTGAGAATGATTCTATCTTGGGTAGTCTAATGGATCTCTTAAGTGTGTGTACAAGGGATTGTATGGGCGGTCGTTTCACAACTCACTCAACTGAGACTTAGAATTTCCTTTGGTTTAAGGATCTCTTTCATGTCATTGGTGTCTTCTAAGTGTGTGTTGATCTCATTATAGATGGTCTTGAGGATCATTTAGGTGTGCCTAGAGAGGTTGTATGGGCGGTCTCTCTTTGTCTTACTTAGGTGAGTCTTAGGATAGATTTTAATGAGAGGAGTGCATGCTAGGACGAGTTTTATATGAAGTTGATAGGATTCACCGTAACCTTAAGAGATAGTCACTCTACAGTGACATAGTTCACTGTAATGATTCCTATAAATGTACTAAATTGCTTAAATTTTATCATGTGTTTCTAAGGTGTTAAATGTTGTTCTTATGATTATGTTATGATATTTAAGTCCAAAAGATACATATTTCTAATAAATGTCCATTTTCATGATTTTATGCATTTGTCATACTTAGTACATTTGTTTGAACTAATTCCATGCTTTTATCTATCTCTATAGTGATTGGTAGGTGATGAGCATTTGGATGCAAGACTTGGATCGTAACATCATTCAAGTGAAGTTCAAGTATGTCCTCGAGGGAATAAATGTCTTGTATATCTCTTATCGAAGTATTGTAACAGACTTCGTAGTACTACATATGGGACGTGTCCCAAATTATTCTCGTGTCTAAGATTTGATGAAATGATACATATTATTTCCTATGAGTTTTATATGAAAGAGTTTTTTAAGACTTATAGAATGTTTATGAAAAGTTTTAATCCGCACTACTTGTCATATGTTTATATGTGATGAACGATACAAAAAGGTTTCTACTAGACTTCCGAGAGATCAAGTACGCCAGTTGCACTTCGAGAGTGCCATATGTTCTTAGGTATGGTATCAGAATGTGACAAGCTTGGTATTAGAGCATAGCTTTTGAAAGTGGTCTTAGGTATCAAAGAGTCTCATCAAGTCACGTCTAGTAGAGGTCTTGACCATCGGTGTGAGTCGCAAAACATCTATGAACGAGAAGCTATAGAACCATATGGTTTCCCATATTTTCTACACCTATGTAGTGTCGTAAAGTAAAAGTCATGAATACTCTTTTTCTTATGGTTTTCTTTGTGTTCCCAGGAAGTTGAATACGAGGAGAACACCGGGTAGGATAGTTGAGGAGAATGATGTGAATGAGGAGATCCCTTCTCAAGTTGAGGAAGTTTCTCAACCTGACCAAGTCCCTATTAGAGGTCAAGCTAATGAGGTTCCGGTGGTTCCCCCGGAAATGACCAAATGTGAAAAATTAGAGATGCTTTACTTACTTTAACTCAAGCTTTGACTACCCATGTGAATATGGGTATTGTACCTAGAGTGAATGTTGTGTAGAGCACTATGACATCTAGATTAGGAGACTTTGTGAGGATGAATCCTCCTATATTTCTTGGATCTAAGGTGGGAGAGGATCCCTAAGAGTTTCTAGATGGTGTGTACAAGGTGTTGAGTGCCATGGAGTGGCTTCTAGAGAGAAAGCGGAGTTGGTTTCATACCAAATGAGGGAGGGTTGCTCAAGTTTGGTACACCCAATGGAAAGACACTAGGACGATTGAGTCGGGTCACATAGAACAGGGGGAGTTCAAGAGGGCTTTCTTAGGGGAGTACTTTCTCCATGTGAGGAGGAAGGTGAATATTGGGAGGTTCATTGACTTTAGTAAAGGTAAGGGGAATGTTGAAGAACCCAAAATTAGAAGAAGTGCAAGGATTTTGAAGAGGAGCATGAGGGCTTTGAAAAAGGGTAATGCCAATAAGCAAAGTCAACCTATGTTTAAGAAGAGAGCCCCAAATCGAGATGGAACTATTGTTTCAAAAGAGAAGCTTGGGATAGGTAGTAGTTCTCAAATTATTAAGCCTACTTGCTCTACTTGTAGGAAGAGGCACCATGGGAAGTGTCTAGTTGGTATAGGGAATTTCTTTGGTTGTGGTAAGGATGGACGTAAGGTGAGAGATTGTCCTACCATTGCGGCTAGAGGAAGGGAAGCTAAGCAAGTTCCTCCAAAAGCCGGATGATGATGAGAATGTTGGTAAGTTGTTTTATTTTCTTTAGAGTGTGAGTCCCTTCTATGTGGGGGAGTATGGTGAGTGAAGGAGTTTTAATTCATTGTCTCATCTCTTCTATTCAATTAAAGCTTCAGAGTAGGAAGTCATAGAAGTATGTTGCATGTGCATTGTGTTTAAGGGCCTTGTTGAAATTAAATTTTGTTGATTCCTTGCATTGTGCATTTTATGAAGTTATGATTATGTTGTCAACTGTGTTTATGTGGTTCTACATTGCATATTAGCATGTTTCTATCATGAATTTCCTAAAAGTTGCATTTCTGAAAAATGTTAAAATATTCACTGTAGAGCTGCTAGGGATATCTGCTCACTGTAAATTTTTTGGTAAATTGATAAACTCATTCATTGGTCAAAAATTGTTGTAAGGTTGCTAGAATTGATGTATATGGTCATGATATTGAGTATAAAATAAGTTTTTGCTATTTGGATGAAGGATGTGAGTTTTACAGCATGATGAGTTGTACAATTTATCATAGTTGCTTATTGTGTTTGATGCTCTTGATTATGTGAAATTGATGTTTCTACGTGATCATGTGTTGTATAATGTCTTACATGGTATGATCATGAGCTGTTACATTGAGTCTCTATTCTTGGAAGTGTTCGGAGAGTGACAAGTGTCATTCGAGGACGAATGTTGTCCAAGTGGGGAAAATTGCAATACCTTGAAAATGACTTAGGTGAAGCTAACATGGTTGTAATGATGGTCTAAGGTCCTAAAATTGTCTATAATGTTGTATTGTGCCAGTTTCTAAATATTTAGATGCATTGGAAGTCAAACATCAAGGGAAGACCAAGACGTTCGACGATTAAGTTACCTATGTGCCTCATATGTGGTTATATGCTTATATATGTATTTTATGAGTTAATGAGGTCATTATATGAGTTATAATAGTGTTTATAGTCTGTGTCAAGTTTCGTGAAGTTTGGAGGTCAAAGGTCCAAGAACGTCCATGACGTTCAAAAGGTTTGCTTTGAAACGACCTTGTGTGTCTATGCATGTTTTGTCAAGTTTTACGTGTTTGTTTATGATAAAATTCATGTGGGAGGTCATAAACTCGTATAAAAACATTTTCGGCTTGGAAACGGCCGGGTGAAAGTACTCAAGGACCAACCAAGGGTCCTTGAAGAAAGACCCTTTCCTTGAAGCCAAGACTGCCAAGACAGCCCCAAATGACGATGGCAGTAGACGGCTCATGGGCCAGTCTATGCCCCGTCGATGGGTTTCGTGGGTCTGTACATAGGCGTGGGAGAAAGACAAGCCAAGGACCAGCCTCAGTCCCAAACCACGGACCGACAAAATGGTCTGTTGGTTGAGGGACGGTCCGTTGGTGGCCATCCGTCCATTGTGCTGTCAACCTATGCAGCTTACTGTTCACTCTAGGGGTGAATTGGTAATTCACCCACGTCAAAATAATATAAAGGGCGGTTACTTAGGGTCTTTTGGGGTTTTTTTTAACATGTTTATACGTCTTTAACACTTAGAAGAGTTCATTCTTCAAAATTAAAACACAAAATCCCTTAGAAATTCTCTAGAACTCCATTAGAGCCAAAACTCAAGGAAGGGCTTGGATCGGAGGTTTGAGTGGAGAATCTTCATTAAATTTGTGTATTAGAATCAGTGAGGTATGATTTTTTATCCTTGAAACTCTATCCATCAAGGAGCCCAAATTCAAAAAAGTTGACTAAAAGTTTTCGAAGATGAATTATCCAATTTCATGATCTATTCATGGGTTCTTGCATTAAAGGTTTTTAAGCATTGAATATTGATTGAATAGTTATTAATTTGACGATTTTAACTTAATTGACCTATGAACCCATGTAATTGGTGAACCCTTGTGTTTGACTACTTTATGGGTTAAGTGATTTGGACTTAATGCTTTTGGATTAAGTGATTACTTTACTGATTGATGTAATAATTGTATTGAATTGATATCTAGGTTGTGTTAGATTGATGAATTGTAATAATTTTATTGAATTGACCTATTTTCATTCAATATCATAGTTTATGTATTGAATTTTTGGTTATGGCCATAGGTTAGGGCCTTATGGTATTGAATTGGATGATTTAGCATTAGATTGAAGTGTTGAGAATGGATTGGTGGTACGCTTCCCTAATTCTCTTTGTTTTATGTTAATTATTCACTTATGTTGTGATCTGTATGGTCCACTTATGGTGGCGGTGCTATGTGCTTTACATGCAATTGATATGACCTTGTTGGCTTTACTTTATGTATTATGATGATCATGACCTTGTCGACACTACTTGAAGTATTATGATGATTTGTATAGCTGATTTATGTGAATTCTGAGCATATTATCTATATATGATTAAGTGAAAGTATGTTTTCCTTTTATGTATATTAGGAGATCATGTTAGACTATGACTGTGCTTTGTGTGAAGTCTTAGAATTGATGCCTCATTATATGAGTCTATGATGGTTATATTTATGTCGTTATAGTAATGGATAGGATGACATAAAGATGATAAATATCATTCCTAAGTGATTCAAAGAATGATATGCTATATGTGATAAAGTAAAGAATATGGTGTCTTGTTTCAGTAGACTTGTGTCCCTTACTTGATACCTGTATGAATGATATGTCAATATGAGATGTATTGACTAGATAGGATTAGGGTACCCTTGTAATGTATGAATGAATGATATGTGAGACCTTAGATGATGTTAAGAAGGTCATGTACGTGGAATCTTAAACCTAGTGATAAGTTTATGAATGTTGAAGTCGAGATCCGTAATGGTATCCTTCATGTAAAGAAATGGTGGACTTAAGGTTGATTGGATGGAAAGACATCATATCATTCTTAGGAAAGTCATAATGATCTATCTTGTCACCATTGAAAGGTATCCCTAGTGGACCTCTTTGGTAGGATGACTATGTCAGGGTTATGAACTAGATAAGGAACCTCTTCATTATGATCCTTTAGTGTCAATTACTCTATGATAACAAAAGCTAGCACCGAGTCATTATGTCATGGGAAGTAGCTCTACTTGAGAAGGAGAATAGAGTACAATGCAGCTCTACTTGAAAATGAGACTAGAGTAAAGAAAAGCCCTTCATATTCCATAATCAATTCCCTACATGGGATGTGTCCTAGTTCCACCCTTGGCAAGTAGAACACTCTCATCGGAGTAAGTTTGAACTCCGGATTCCATGTCTAGACATCGTGGTATATGTTGGTTATTGCCTACTTTCATCATGTGGGATACCTACTAGTATTAGAGATGTTCTATGAAGTTTAGGTGGTAGTATGGGACGCTATCTAGACATAGCACACTAGGCTTAGAAGGTGTTAGTTAGAGTCCCTAGGTCTTGTCCAAGATAATTATTTGAATGTCCTTTTGTGATAAATGACTCTTAAATGAACTAATGAATGTAATGACTTAAGTAAATGAATCATGTTAAATGAATAAGTACTTACCTAGAGTAGTTAAGGGTTTTCTAGTTAAGGTGTGAAGGGGGCATAGGAATGGTCACTTCGTATCTTACCTAGATAAGTCATAAGAATAACTCTAGTGAGGGAAGATGGTTTATTATGTGGACATGATCACAACCTTAGGTAGTCTTATGGATTATTTAGGTAATCTTGAACAGGTCAATCATGAACGTTATCTTCTTGATTTACTTAAGTAATCTTTTGATAGCCTTTGGAAGGAGAATGTCATATTATCTATGTGTTGATGTATTATGTGGGAACGATTCTATCTTAGGTAGTCTATAGGATCTCTTAACTGTGTGTGCAAGGGATTGTATGGGTGGTCGCTTCACAACTCACTCAAGTAAGACTTAGATTCTCCTTTGGTAGAAGGATCTCATGTTCATGTGATTGGTGTCTTGTAAGTTTGTGTTGATCTCATTATAAATGGTCTTAAGGATCACTTAGGTGTGCCTAGAGAGGTTGTATGAGCGGTTTGTCTTTGTCTTACTTAATTGAGTCTTAGGATAACTTCTAGTGAGAGGAGTGCATGCTAGGAAGAGTTCTATATGAAGTTGATAGGATTCATCGTAACCTTAAGTAATAGTCGTTATAAGTGATATAGTTCACTGTAAAGATTTGTATATATAAAGGAAATTGTTTAAATGTTATCTTATCTCTTTCTAAGGTGTTAAATGTTGTTCTTATGATTATGTTATGAAACTTAAGTAAAAAAGATGCATATTTCTAATAAATGTTTTTTTTCATGATTTTATGCATTATGTCATACTTAGTTCATGTGTTTGTTCTAATTCTACGCTTTTATCTATCTCTAGAGTGGTTGGTAGGTGAAGAGCATTTGTGAAGCAAGACTTGGATCGTAGCATCATTCAAGTGAAGTTCAAGTATGTCCTCAAGGGAATAGATATCTTTTATGTCTCTTATAGAAGTATTGTAATAGAGTTAGTAGTACTTCATTTCTATTGTGTATGGGACGTGTCCCAAAGTATTCTCGTGTCTAAGATTTGATGAAATGATACATAGTATTTACTATGAGTTTTATATGAAAGAGTTTTTAAAGACTTATAGAATGTTTATGAAAGTTTTAGTTCTGCACTACTTTTCATATTTTTATATGCGATGAACGATATGAAAGGGTTTGTACAAGACCTCCGAGAGGTCAAGTACGCTGGTTGCACAGTGAGAGTGCCATATCTTCTAGGGTGTGGTCTCGGGATTTGACATAAAGGACTTTAGATGGCTTCATTATCTTATGTGAGGGCCTGAAAGTTTGTCTCACTCCCACAAGAGTAGTACGACTCATGTGTTGGTCCACAATACGTAAAGGGTCCGATGGCCTACCATTCTTTTGTTGGGCATGAATTCTGTTAAGGGTAACAATATTTGGTGTAGATCACGGCCCATGATCTCTGTGTGGTTCAGTTTTTTCTGTTGTTTGCTCATGAAAATTACAACTATAATTTTAAGGTGTTACAATATCTCCTTATTTGAAAAATTTGTCAATAAATGAAGCCTAAAACAATTTAGTATGGAGGAAAAGAGCAGAATACCTACCACTAAGTACTAGAAATTGATATATGTCTGAAATGTGTTCCAAGACCATTCAAGTATGATAAAAATACAATGATAACTAGAGGAACATGATACTAAGATTGAGTTTTTACAAGCAAAAACTGAGATACTGGAGTGGAACTATTGCATGAAGCTGAAACGGAACTGAAAGTAAAGAGATGAGGAAACTGGCTTTTATATCTGCTTCTGCTTCCCAAAAAGCTCCTCTACTGGATTACTTCTCCACAAAACATTCACCGAAGAGACTTGTTTATTTCTCAACCTACGAATATGATGCTAAAGAATTTCAACTAGCACCACTTCATAAGTGAGTCTATCCTTAAAAACCACATTGTTTAATGGTACTATCGATGTTGGATCAACCACAACTTCTTCAATAAGGAAATATGAAAGATTGAATGGACAGTTTCTAGTTCTGCTGGAAATTATAACTCATAAGCCACATTTCCAACCCTTTTTAAGATTGTTTAAGGACTTACATATCTCAAACTGAGCTTTCTCTTCATTCCAGATTTCTTTATCCCTTTATAAGTGAAACTTACAAAAAAAAAACAATAATCGATTTCAAACTCTTAAGTCCCTTATCCTCACATCTGCATAGGACTTCTGACGACTCTAAATTGTCTAAAGTCTATCCCTGACGAGCTCAACTTTCTCCAAATCTTTATGAACCAAATCTGGACCAATAATTCAGGCTTTATGTACTTCAACCAAAAAACTGGATATCATCAACTGTACCAATATAGTGCCTCATAAGGGGCAATCTAAATGCACGATTGAAAATTTTTCTTGTAGGAAAACTCTCTAAGAGGAAGGTGATCATCCAACTTCCATTTAAATTGATCATACAATATCTCAACATGTCCTCTAAGGACTGAATGATACATTATGCCTTACCATTACTGTGCAGATGAAATGTTGTGTTGAGATTTACCTAATTTCTAGAAATGAGAGGTAAACTGAGAAAGACTATATGAGATAATAGACAAAGGGACCCCATGTAACCTAACTATCTCATGGATGTAGAATTTAGTGTAGTCCTCCGCTGAATCTGTAGTCTTGACAACTAAGAAGTAAGCGAACTTAGTAGCTTTGTCTACTATTACCCAAATGGAGTAATGTTGTCTGCGAGTACGCGGTATACTCATAATGAAGTGCATATTTATCACTTCCCACTTCCACGTTTTGGAGAAAATATTGGATCGAGTACCACGATCTGTTATAGTTTCTGTTCCATAAGATGACCAATGACTTGTTATAAATTCATATTGTTAGGAATGTGATAATATATATTGCATATGTTTTGTATTTTCATGTTAATAATGTGGTATTGACTTGCTTATGTTGCGCTTAGTTGGATAGCCGCGTGATCCAACAAGTACACTGTGATTGTCTGCTGATACTTACACTTGCTCTTTCTTTTGTTTAGTACAGGGCATCTTTAGGAGACTATTCACACACCTCATTCAGAAGATTAGTGATCGTGAAATGAAATCAAGGGTGAGATAGTTCTTCCAGGCCGACTTGAGTTCTCATTTTTGGTTAGTCCATCTTTTTGGACTTTATACTAGTAAATTAGATATTCCTATGTTTAGTTTGGGTTTTACCTATTTTATTATACTATGGTTCCTTGTTAGATGTTGTGGTTAATTGAGTTTTAGGTTCTATATGTTATTTTGCATTTTTTTCGCTGTTTGATCTTTTTTATGCTTATGGGAGCTTTAGTTTTTAGTTATATAAACCTGATTTCGTAGTTATAAGTCTGGGTGGAACTCATGAAGGTCTACGCCATGATTTTTTTTAGAGTCTAGGTTCATTAATGTTGATGTACAAAAATGACTTTATTAGAGTCTTGTGAACGTTACAGAGATTTCTCTATTTATCTTCGAGAGGCTATATGACTTTAGTAATATCTCTATTTTCTCTTGTCTTCTTTGGTGATATAACATTATTCCAATTGATATTTGTAGATCCTTATTGGTATCTGATATACCGTGGTTTCACGGTATTATTAATACTTTTTCCTTAAGTTTAGTGTGTCCAAAAGACTTTTTGTGCTAATTTTTCTATAAGTTTCTCTTTATTTTGCAGGAAATCTGTCCAAAGATGAATGCGGAGATTTTGAGCGAAGAAATGCAGAAGATCCCACCTACGGAGCTTATGACGGTCCGTCGTGCTTGTGACGGTCTGTAGGTGGCAGCGTAGTGCAGCTGCTAAAGAAAGATGGGGAAGTCTGACCAAGTGTGGGGCTACGGAGTTCATGACGGTCCGTCCTGCAAATTTGTCATGAAGTTCAGAGAAGTAGTCCTAGTACCCATATTCCAAGAGTTCAAGTGTTTTGAAACGAAGACCCTTGACGGACCGTTGTGCCTATGACGGTCCGTCATACCTGCCGTCGAGGGTAATGAAGTGAGAAGTAGAAGAAATTGCATAAGTATGGTACGACGGAGTCCATGACGGTCCGTCGTGACCACGACGATCCGTCGCGAGTTTCGTCGACCCAGCCGCGTTTTGGTAGATTTCCAGCAAATAGAGTCCTTGTTTAATTAGGTTTTTATTTTCTATTAATAGTTAGAAAAACCTCATTTTTGAGGTTACACTCCGTATTGTTAGACATCATATTAGTAGACACTGTATTGTTAGACTTTTGAGAAGCATTAGACTTTTTGTAAGATTGTTGATTACTTTGAGATTCTTGCAAGTGATTATTGGTGATTAATCAAGCAAACTTTCGGACTTTACTCTTTCTCATTGAAGTAATTACATGAATTCTTATTTAATATATTTGAATATTGTGATTATGAGTATGAGTAACTAAACTCCATAACTAGGGTTGTATGAACCATACGCAAATGACATAAAACCTAACTAAAATAACGATTCTAGAATAGTGTCTTACATGTATTAATAATTCTTTTGCTTAGAAGTCTTTTTAACGGATGGACAACGTTAGAACTCGCCTTAATGCTACTTGCCAGACCAAGGAGGTAGATAATAGGAAAAGAATTATCAACATAGATTTAGTGTATACTATCTAATAGGCTAGTATTGATTGGTACGAGGTAATAACTTAGTCAAATATCGAATCCGATGCTTAATATGAGGTAAAGATAAGGGTTAGGATAGCGACACACGTAGCCGGACCAAGGTGCGGAGTGAGATTTTCTAGATGCCGGACCAAGGATCTAGAAATACATAACTTATCACTTTGCATGCAAGATACTAGGAAAGAATTGTTATAGTTAGAATTATCAAGTTATGAACATGTTGGGAACACGTAAACCCTAGTTACTTTTATTAATTGATTAAAATCCAACATTCAAAGCTGTTAAGTGTCTCTTTCAATTTAGGTAGTTCTTTTCATTCATTTAGAAATAGAAACCCCCCTTTTATTGTTTTTACTTTCCAAGGAAGTAATTGACTTAACAAAAGTAATAACAGATTGAAGTTAAGTCTAGACTATTTTCCTCGTGGCAACGATCCCAACCTCACTAGTTGGGTTATTTACTTGACACGACCGCTTTACTTCTTATTTGAGAAGTAAGTTTGAGCGTATCAAATTTTGGCACCGCTGCTAGGGAAAATAGCTTTTAGATTAACTTGAATTTATTACTATAGTTTAGTTGATATTTTCTTGATTTTACTTTGTTTTATTGTTTTTGATTTTTTTCAGAACTATCCTCCTTGTATGCCAAATACACGGAGAGGAAGAGAACCCTTGTTTCCCTACAATCACGAATTAGAGCGTACACTGCGCAATATGAATCGAAACTTGGGAATGAATGATGATGATCCAAACAAGAACATCCCAGCTTCGGTTGATGTTCATGGTCAGTTGTTACCCGATGCTCCGGGTGAACACCAACAGAGGGGACAAAATCCTGCTCCACGGCCCCAAGCATACTACAGAGGCTATGATAACATAGCAGACTCCGATGGGCCACTTGTTTTGCCTCCTTTACCCACAGGCCATACTTTTGTGGTAACTAGTAGCTTGATGCAAATGCTCACTGCCAGAGGTTTGTTTTCAGGGCTACCTTCTGAGGATCCACATGCCCATATAGCTAAGGTAAGGGAAGTGTGTAAAAGCTGTGTAGGAAGGCTTGACTTGGACTTAGATGTAATAGGTCTCAGAGTGTTTCCTCTCTCACTGACGGGAGAGGCTGCTATGTGGTTCACTGAGCTCCCATACAACTCAATCATCACTTGGAACCAACTAAGGGATGTTTTCTTAGCACGCTACTATCCGGTCTCCAAGAAACTAAACCACAAAGACAGAGTGAATAACTTTGTGGCACTACCAGGAGAGTCAGTTAGTAGTTCTTGGGATAGATTCACCTCATTCTTGAGAAGTGTTCAAAATCACCGTAAACATGATGAGTCACTGAAGGAATACTTCTATCTGGGACAGGATGATAATAATAAAGCGGTATTGGTCACTATAGCAGGTGGATGTTATGGGGAGTGTCCTTATGCTGAGATTGCTGAAAAATTAGAGAATTTCTCCCGGAATAACAAAGCTTGGAGTACTAGGAAGTATGATACAGAGAGAAACACCTTCGCAGTGCAGTCCACTCACAACCTAGCCACATATGAGATTCCTGAAGAAATGGCTCAGATGAGAACCGAGCTTGGGTTGGTACTAAAACATGTCACTGGGGGTGTAGAAAAGATAAATGCAGTCAACTACTTGACTAAACCACCACCTCCTAATGATGAATGCTATTATGAGGAGGACACTTATGCAGTAAATGAGCATACGGGGGGTTTCCGACCAAGCGCCCAGGGCTCAAATCAGGATAATTGGCGCCAAGGTCAAGGGAACCAAGGTCGGAACTATGGTAACCACAACCGTGAGGGTCATTATGTCCTAGATGGTAATTACAACCGTGACAACAACTTCAATAGGGGTAACTACGGTAACAGAAATGATAGGAATGGGCCCTATGTCCCTCCCCAAAATTGTGAAGTTACTCCTAGGGATGGTGGAGATAGTATGGCGCGAGTTGAGGATATGTTGCAGAAAAAGATTAGGAGGTTCGATGCTAGTGATGAGCACATTAAAGAGTTAAGGGGTGATATAGCTATTATTGGGCAAAAAGTTGATACACATTCAATTTCGATTAAATAGATCGAATTACAAATGGCCCAATTATCAGCGACAGTGAACACACGGCAACCAGTCACTCTTTCTAGCAACACTGTCCAAAATCCAAAAAATGATGCGCAATGTATGGAAATCACTACTCGGGGTGGGAAACAAACCATTGACCCACCTATGCCGTCTAATGAGGAAAATGTGAGAAAGGATGATGATAAGGTGGTAAAGGGTAGTGTTGAGGAAGAAGAGAGCAATGGAAAAGATGCAGAAGTCCCTATGAAGGTAATTCCCATGCCTAGACCACCACCACCCTTCCCTCAGAGATTAGTGAAAAAGACCGAGGATGGTAAATATTGGCGTTTTATAACAATGCTGAAGCAACTCTCTATCAATGTCCCTTTGGTAGAAGCTCTAGAACAAATGCCCGGTTATGCCAAGTTTATGAAAGATCTGGTCACAAAGAAAAGATAGGTCACTTTTGAGGAGATGATAGACTGCATCATTGTAGTGCTATTGCTACAAGATCCCTCATACAAAAGAAAGAAGATCCGGGTGCGTTCACTATTCCTTATACAGTAGGGTCATTACATTTTGCGAAAGCATTATGTGATCTGGGGGCAAGCATAAATCTCATGCCCCTCTCGATCTACAAGAAGTTGGGTTTGGGTGATCCAAAACCCATGGCGATGCGGCTACTAATGGCTGATCGGACAGTAAAAAGGCCTTTAGGGATACTCCATGATGTGCTAGTAAAAGTGGAGTCATTCATCTTTCTGGCTGATTTTGTTATTCTTGATTTTGAAGTGCCTATTATGCTTGGGAGGCCATTCCTTGCTACAGGTAGAGCCTTAGTTGATATGGAAAAGGGGCAGATGAAATTTCGATTGAACAATGAAGAAGCGACCTTCAACGTTTGTAGGACCATGAGGCAGAGTGGTGGGCTCCAATCGGTATCAACCATATCCCACAAAGAAAAGATGAAGAAAGATAATGAAGAAAAAAGTGCAAAACAAGAGTTTATGGTTGGGGATTTGGTGCTTGTAGACAGTTCTGAGGCGCCTTGTCTTCCGGACAAGCTCAAGTCCAAATGGACTGGCCCTTACTTGATTACCCAAGTATTCCCTCATAGAGCAGTTGAGTTAAAAGCCAAGGAGGAAGTGCGGTTTAAGATGAATAGAGATCGAATAAAACTCTATTTTGGGCATAAAGCAGCAGGAATGAAGTGATAGAGGCATACCATCTTGATGAAGTCTGAGTAATCAAGTGTCCCCAGTCGTGCCGCGACATTAAATCAGGCGCTTGTTGGGAGGCAAACCAATACTTAGAGCCTTTTTAGTAATGGTAGCATTTTTATACTAATGGGCTTTAAATTTGCAGGCACATCACCAGGAAATTCTGCAGAAAATTACTCTGCAGTAGTCATTGACGGATACATCGATGGAACGTTGCGCCTGCGACGGACCGTCGTATGCCTCCGTCGTACCAGTTACGTCTTTTTGTTATTTTCAAACTAGGGCACACACGATGGACCCAACGACGGATCGTCACAACTGAGACGAACCGTCGTCGGGGAGTCGTTGTGTCATTAATGAGTCGTACCCGACCCGGCTAGTGTCTTTTTCAAAATCAGACCGTTTAAACCCCCCAACCCCTCATTTCACCCCCATTCCTTCACTACTCCCCCTATTTCCCTCTCTTTTCAACTTTCACAATCTCTCCCTCTATCAACTGATCATTGCCCCCCCAAAATTCTCCAAAGCCCTAAAAGTTATAATGTACAAGTCGGAGTTGCTGCTGTGGGTCTTCCTGGTCACCGAGTACTTGTCCATCTTGTGTTTCTCCAATTCTAAGGTATGTGTCTCTAATTTCTACTCATTTATCTTGCATTTTTGTTTATTAATTAGTATTAGCTTAGTTCTTCGTCATATGTTCGTTTCTTTTATATAAGATTCTGTCTAACCTAGGTTAAAAATGTTCGAAATTTCTGTGTTTACAACCCTAGATATAGGTGCTTTTGCATTGCTAGTTTCCTAGGTAGTTGGGTTAGACAAATGTAGGTCCAAAACACTACAAGTTTGATTTGGGTTCATCGGGGATACATGGGGTACCCCAGTGTCACTGATATACAGAACGAGACCCCGATGACGGACTGTCGTACCCACGACGGACCGTCGTAAGGTCCGTTCAGAAAGCCCTAACAACCCACTGTCCATTTTTATCCAAGTGTCCTCCAACGGACATATGCGACGGACCGTAGTCTTTATACCGGACCATCTTGCACAACCGTTCTGGTTGTCAGAGACCCTATTCCTGAGGGTCTCTCACTTTTTCTAAGTGTCCTTCAACGGACACATGTGACAGACCGTCGTCTTTACGACGGTCCGTCCTGCACAACCGTTCTGGTTGTCAGAGTCCCCGTTTCTCAGGGTCTCTCTCCATTTCTCTAAGTGTCCTCAAACGGACAAGCATGATGGACCGTCATACCCACGACAGTCCATCCTGCATGACCGTTATGACGGTCATAGACCCCTTTCCTAAGGGTCTCCATATTTTCTTTAAGTGTCCTCTGACGGACACATACGATGGACCGTCGTACCTGTGACGGTCCGTCCTACACAAATCGTCATACTTGTCAGAGACTCTCCTTCAGGGTTCTCCATATATACATAGTCTATGTAAGACACGACGGACCCATGACGGTCTGTCATAGTCACGACGTACCGTCACCAGGCCCGTCGTGTGTCATTGTTACTATAAAAATGACATACTATTTTCAATTTTCTTTTGTGTGGTTTTGCTTGTCTTGTTTGCCACTACTCGTACTAATATTGATCCTTTACAGGTACTATCTACTATGGAACTCAAGCAAGATCGAATCTATGCACGCGGGCGATCGAAGTCTGTCGCTCTGTCTGCCTGCATGGTCATTGGCTCTGACGATGAGCGTGACCCCGAGTATGTGCCCCCAGGCACTTCCACCCCTGCCCGTGCTGCACGTGCTCCCAAAGCCACACCCAAAAAGGTGGCGTCCGACGTAGTAACTTCCTCCCAGTCTGATGAGGAGCGCACACTGTCCGGCACACCCTCTGGGTCAGCCACAAATGAAGAAGGAGCGTCTGGCTCCTTAGGAGTTTCCTGGTCGGAGGAAGCCTCCAACTCTGCTGAGGTTCCCGCATCCGCCACCGCTGTAGCATCGGCCTCGTCTGATTAGGCTAACAGTTCGGAATCCACATCAGGTTCACCTGCTCAGGCCCCCACCCCAGCCATTGACCAACCAAACCGGTGGTGTGTCGACAGACAATTTCAAGTCTACTCCGACGCTAAGTTCCTGACTGACAAAGGAGTTATGACTCGAACACTCACCTTGGAGCGACGGGTCCTTACAGGGAGTCTCCCGATGATGCTTGAGATCCACAATCTCTTCACCAGGCATCGCCTGGAGTGGACAGCACGTCCGTTGGGACGTTACAGTGAAGAAATGGTCAGAGAGTTCTACGCATCCTATGTAGCGACTCTCTGATCACAGATAGATAGGAGGGATGCCCCTGCCAAACAGGCCCCACTGGAGCAGGTCCGAGTACGGGGCGTGCAGGTTGACATTTCCCTGCCTGCCATCCGCTAGTTTCTATACGGCGAGGGTTTTGATGCTACTTGGACCCCTCTCACTGCCGAGTTTGACTACAGATGGCAGCTTGTTAAATATGGCCAGTTCCTGCGCGAGCCATCGCTGAGAGAGACCACAAAGAGGTGGATGGCCATGCACTTGTCAGTGAGGACACTAGTTGCAATACCGGAATTGTTAGCACCTCGGTGAGAAATTGAAGAGGATAGGTGTTAACGCATGGTGAGTCTGTGTCATGTTCTGATCACACATAATTCAAGTCTAATAATGATAGCATGCATAGATTTGAGGAGATTAATCGGGATTGATAGCCAAATGATTGCAAAGGATGAAACATGGATACTATTGTACAAAGATTTTGTATTGAGTCATAGTGCGTCGCTTGAGGACAAACAACGAATTTAAGTTGAGGGTGTTGATATACCGTGGTTTCACGGTATTATTAATACTTTTTCCTTAAGTTTAGTGTATCCAAAAGCCTTTTTGTGCTAATTTTTATATAAGTTTCTCTTTATTTTGCAGGAAATCTGTCCAAAGATGAATGCAGAGATTTTGAGCGAAGAAATGCAGAAGATCCTACCTACGGAGCTTATGACGGTCCGTCGTACTTGTGACGGTCCGTAGGTGGAAGCTTAGTGCAGCTGCTGAAGGAAGATGGGGAAGTCTGACCAAGTGTAACGACCTGTTTAGTCGTTTTGAGCAGCAGATTTTATTTCTGGAAAAATTGGCTGAGACGACGGACCCCACAACGGACCGTCATGGGCATGACGGACCGTCGCAGTGTCTCGTTTCAAAACACTTAGAAATTCTGAAATTGGGTACTGAAAATCAAATCTCTGAACTTCGTGACGGAATGGTAGGACGGACCGTCACAGATTCTTTAGTGGAAATCTAGTCTCTGAACCTTGCGACGACCTTCAGGACGGACCGTCGCAGGCACGACGGGCCGTCACAGGCTGCATAATCCCAGTTTGGGTCGGATTTCCTTAAATGTTTTAAGGGACGTTTTGGACTATCTTGCCTTAATTATAAAGTTAGTGGGTTAATGTTAATAATTCTAATTACTTGGGGGTTAAAAGAGGTAACCTTAAGTTAATTAGTGGGTTATTATTGCCATCTTTTATTCTTAATTATATGCTAATTAGGGTAAGAGAAAGAGGGTTTTGAATAAAGAAAATAGAAAGAACAAAGAGAGAGAGAGAGAGGATTGAACGAGAGAGGAGAAACGAAGAGGAAAACAAAAGGCTTTGGGAAAATTCTTGCTTGATCACTAGTCTTCGGTGGAGGTAGGTTATGATTTTTACGATATTCGTAGTAAACTCTTAATAGCGAATGATATGTATTGATAGTATTGTAAACCCTGCTATGTGCTTAATTGTATGCTTGCATGAATGTGATTATATAATTATGATTATATAAGCATGATGAAGTTATTGAATCCCAAATCTTGCAAAACCCTAATCTGTTTGTTAATGATGATGCCTTGGTATAAGAAAAGGCTTGATGAACTAAAGTAATGAGATTGATGATGCCTTAGTATAAGAAGAAAAGGCTTGATGAACTAAAGTAATGAGAATGATGATGCCTTGGTATAAGAGGAGGCTTGATGAACGAACTTAATGAGATTAGTGGATCGGAGTGTCACGTTCCGACACATAGAATTAAGGGATCGGGTGTCACGAACCGACACGTAGTATTAGGGGGACCAGGTGTCACGAACTGACACGTAGATTTAGGGGATCGGGTGTCACAAACCGACACGTAGATTTAGGGGATAGGGTGTCACGAACCGACACGTAGATTTAGGGGATCGGGTGTCACGAACCGACACATAGAATTAGGGGATCGGAGTGTCACGTTCCGACACATAGTAGTAGGGGATCGGAGTGTCACGTACCGACACAAGAGGAATAGAGATTAATGAGGGAGCGGAGTGTCACGTACCGACACAAGAGGAATATGGATAATGAATCTTGAAAGATGCTAATATACTCAATCTAATGAATCTAATCCCCAAATGAGTATGGTATTGAGGCTTGAGTCCTCATGTGTGAACTTGACAGAAATTGTTAATGATATAGTACTTGTTGTTGCTACATGTTGAGTATCATAGTTGATTTTATGATATTACTTGGTATATACTGTTTTCTATTTTGAGTTGGCCGATGATATCTACTTAGTACCCGTGTTTTGTACTGACCCCTACTTTTATGTTTTCTTCTTGTTATTTGTGGAGTGCAGCAAACGTGCCGTCGTCTTCGACTCAATAGTAATTCTAGCCAGTCTTCACTACATCGGAAATTCAGGGTGAGCTAATGCTTCTAGCTTGGACTGGACCTTCTTCTTCAAGTCTTGATGCCTTGAACTTTCGGCATGGACTAGCTTTTATTTGTTTTAGCTTCTTAGACATTTTTAGTTTAGAAATTTGAGGGTAGATGTTCTTGTGATGATGACTTCCAGATTTTGGGGAATAATAGATGTTGAATTGGTTTTTATTTATGAGTTTAAGTCTTCCGCATTACTTTCTGTCGATATTATATTGAAATGTTAAGGCTCAGATTGGTTGGTTCGCTCACATAGGAGGGTAAATGTGGGTGCCAGTCGCGGCTCGGTTTTGGGTCGTGACAAACTTGGTATCAGAGCATTAGGTTCGTTGGTCTCATCACACAAGAACGAGTCTAGTAGAGTCTTAAGGAACGGTAGGGGGACGCCTTTACTTTTCTTTGAGAGGCTATAAGACTTTAGGAAAATTCCATTCTTTCTTTATTTCTTTCGTGCTATTACTTGAATGCAATTGGTATCTAGGTGATACAAATTGGTATCTGACCATCTTTACTCTTTTCGTAGATGGTTTGAACTAGAGCAACGAATGCACCAACGCCAACACCGGCAAGACAAGAAACGTCTGAGCCAGCCGCTGGGGCTGTGGCTCGAGGAAGAGTAGAGGCAAGAGGCCGTGGTAGAGGTCGTGGGAGGACGTCCTCTAGAGGGTGAGGACGAGTACCTAGCCCATCTGATGCTAGGGCGGTGACTCCTCCACCGACTGAGGAAGTAGTAAGAGAGGGTGAGGAAGGGGAGAATGAACAAGTGCAAAATGAGGAATTGCCACCCCAACCTACCCCAGAGATGATCAATCAGGTTCTTACTTATCTTAGCGGGTTATCTGATCAGGGTCAGGCACCTCTTGTGTTTTCTGCACCAACACCTCCGGTTTCAGAGGTACAACATGCAGCCACTATGGCTCCCCGTATGGATGCCTCATTAGAAATAGGCACGTTTCCACGTCTGACTACTGGGCCTATAATGACAAATGATCAGCATGAACTTTTCAGTAAGTTCTTGAAATTGAAACCTCCAGTCTTCAAGGGTGCTGAATCTGAGGATGCTTACGATTTTCTGGTTGATTGTCATGAGCTACTACACAAGATGGGTATAGTAGAACGGTTTGGTGTGGAGTTCGTGAGTTATCAGTTTCAAGGGAACGCCAAAATGTGGTGGCGGTCACATGTTGAGTGTCAACCAACAGAGGCAACACCTATGACTTGGGCATCATTTTCTAGCTTGTTTATGGAGAAGTATATCCCACGGACTTTGAGGGATAGGAAAAGAGATGAATTCTTAAGTCTAGAGCAAGGTAGGATGTTGGTTACTGCATATGAGGCTAAGTTTCGTGCACTATCCAGATATGCCACCCAACTTTGTTTCAGTCCACAAGAGCGGATTCGTCGTTTTGTGAAGGGGTTGAGATCAGAGTTGCGGATTTCTGCCTTACAGGTAGCGGCCACGGCAAAATTCTTCCAAGAAGTAGTAGATTTCGTGGTAGAGGTGGAAGGAGTGAAGCCAGATGAATTCACCATGGCATCGATATCAAAAAGGTTTCAAAAGGGAGGTGAGTTTAATGGTTCTTACTCTAGAGGACAGGGTTCCGGAGGTTACTCAGTTCGACCAATTCAGTCTTCACTACAGACTGTAGTAGGGGGTCCACCTCAGACCGGTCAACACTTCTCTGAGAGACCTATGCTTGACTCTAGAGAGTGTTATGGATGTGGGGAGACTGGACATATTAGGAGGAATTGTCCAAAACAGAGTCATAGACCCCCAATAGCTAGAGGTAGAGGTGGTCATGGTAGAGGCCGTTATTCTGGAGGACGTGGTGGTCGAGGTAATGGTGGTCACCAAAACGGCCGGGGTGATGGGCAAACTAGAGCCACTACATCACAACATGGTAGGGGCAACGGACAGACAAACGATAGGGCCCATTGTTACGCTTTCCCTGGGCGGTCTGAAGCAGAGGCATCTGATGCTGTCATCACAGGTAATCTTTTGGTTTGTGATTGCATGGCTTCTGTATTGTTTGATCCCGGATCCACATTTTCTTATGTATCTTCTTCATTTTCTAGTGGTCTTAATTTACATTGTGAATTACTTGACATGCCTATTCGTGTTTCTACTCCGGTGGGTGAGTCTGTGATAGTTGAAAAAGTGTATAGGTCTTGTTTGGTGACTTTTGTGGGGAGTAACACTTATGTAGATTTGGTTATCTTAGAAATGGTTGACTTTGATGTAATTCTGGGTATGACTTGGCTTTCTCCGAATTTTGCGATCTTGGATTGTAATGCTAAGACTGTGACGTTAGCCAAACCTGGGACAGATCCGTTAGTATGGGAGGGTGACTACACTTCCAATCCGGTTCGTATCATCTCCTTTCTTCGTGCTAAGAGAATGGTTAGTAAGGGTTGTTTAGCCTTCTTGGCACACATCAGGGATGATACTACCCAAGTACCTTCGATTGAGTTGGTTTCGGTAGTCCGTGAGTTTTTGGATGTGTTCCCTGCAGATCTTCCTGGTATGCCACCGGATAGGGATATTGACTTCTGTATTGATCTTGAACCTGTTACTCGCCCCATTTCTATACCCCCTTACAGAATGGCTCCCGCGGAGTTAAGAGAGTTAAAGGCCCAACTTCAAGAGTTGTTGAGCAAAGGCTTCATTAGACCAAGTGCATCTCCTTGGGGTGCTCAGGTTTTGTTTGTGAAGAATAAGTATGGGAGTTTTCGGATGTGCATAGACTACCGGCAGTTGAACAAGGTAACTATTAAGAACAAGTATCCTCTTCCTCGCATTGATGACTTGTTCGATCAGTTACAAGGTGCTTGTGTCTTCTCTAAGATTGACTTGAGATCCGGTTATCATCAATTGAAAATACGGGCAACGGATGTGCCAAAGACTGCTTTTCGAACCAGGTATGGGCATTACGAATTTGTAGTGATGTCTTTTGGTCTTACGAATGCCCCTGCTGCATTCATGAGCTTGATGAACGGGATTTTTAAGCCATATTTGGATCTCTTTGTGATCGTATTTATTGATGATATACTGATATACTCTAAAAGTAAGAAGGAACATGAGGAGCACTTGAGAATTGTATTGGAAATGTTGAGGGAGAAAAAGCTTTATGCCAAGTTCTCTAAGTGTGAGTTTTGGCTAGATGCAGTGTCCTTCTTGGGGCACATGGTTTCTAAGGATGGAGTGATGGTGGATCCTTCTAAGATTGAGATAGTGAAGAATTGGGTAAGACCTACTAATGTGTCAGAAATAAGGAGCTTTGTTGGTTTAGCTAGCTATTATCGTCGATTTGTCAAGGGATTCTCTTCCATTGCTTCCCAATTGAAGAACTTGACTAAGCAGAATGTTCCATTTGTATGGTCGGACGAATGTGAGGAAAGCTTTCACAAGCTCAAGACTTTGTTGACTACTGCACCAATTCTCACCTTGCCCGTGGAAGGTAAGAATTTCATTGTTTATTGTGATGCATCCTATTTGGGTTTGGGTGCAGTGCTAATTCAAGAGAAGAATGTAATTGCTTATGCTTCAAGGCAATTAAAGGTGCATGAACGTAACTATCCGACCCATGATTTGGAGTTGGCTGCGGTAGTGTTTGCGTTAAAGCATTGGAGACACTATCTATATGGGGTTAAGTGTTAAGTATACACGGATCATCGTAGCCTACAATATGTCTTTACCCAGAAAGATTTGAACTTGAGACAGAGGAGATGGATGGAACTACTGAAGGACTACGACATCACTATTTTGTATCATCCGGGGAAGGCGAATGTTGTGGCAGATGCTTTAAGTAGAAAGGCGGGAAGGATGGGAAGTCTAGCTCACTTGCAAGTTTCTAGACGCCCATTGGCTAGAGAAGTTCAGATTCTGGCTAATGACCTTATGGGGTTAGAAGTAAATGAGAAGGGAGGATTGTTAGCTTGTGTGGAGGCAAGATCTTCCTTCCTTGACAAGATTAAGGGAAAGCATTTTCATGATGAGAAATTGATCCGAATCCGAGATAAAGTGTTGCAAGGAGAGGCTAAAGAAGCAACAATCGATGAGGAAGGTGTTTTGAGGATTAAGGGAAGGGTATGTGTACGGGGTCAATGATTTGATCGACACTATTCTGGCAGAGGCTCATAGTTCAAGGTATTCGATACATCCGGGTGCAACCAAGATGTACCGTGACCTAAAGCAACACTTTTGGTGGAGTAAAATGAAGCGTGATATTGTTGATTTTATTTCCAAATGTCCAAACTGTCAACAAGTAAAGTATGAACACCAGAGGCCCGGAGGAACACTTCAGAGAATACCCATTCCTAAATGGAAGTGGGAGAGAATTGCAATGGATTTCGTGGTTGGTCTTCCAAAGACAATGGGTAAGTATGACTCTATTTGGGTGATTGTTGATAGGTTAACTAAGTCTGCTCATTTCATTCCGGTTAAGGTGACTTACAATGCCGAGAAGTTAGCCAAAATCTATATCTCAGAAATTGTTCGGTTGCATGGGGTTCCACTCTCCATCATATCAGATAGAGGTACGCAGTTTACTTCTAAGTTTTGGAAAACATTGCATGCGGAATTGGGTACTAGGTTGGACCTTAGTACTGCGTTCCATCCTCAGACCGATGGTCAGTCTGAGCGAACGATTCAAGTGTTGGAGGATATGCTTCGTGCATGTGTGATAGAATTTGGTGGTCATTGGGATAACTTCTTACCCTTAGCGGAGTTTTCATACAATAACAGTTATCACTCAAGTATTGACATGGCCCCATTGAAGCATTGTATAGTAGAAGATGTAGGTCTCCCATTGGGTGGTTTGATGCATTTGAGGTTAGACCTTGGGGTACTGACCTTCTGAGGGAATCGTTAGATAAAGTGAAATGTATCCAAGAAAAGCTTTTAGCGGCGCAAAGTAGACAAAAAGAATATGCAGATCGAAAGGTTAGAGACTTAGAGTTCATGGAGGGTGAACAAGTCTTGTTGAAGGTTTCGCCCATGAAAGGGGTGATGCGGTTTGGTAAAAGAGGTAAACTACGCCCGAGGTATATTGGTCCCTTTGAAGTACTTAAGCGAGTAGGGGAGGTGGCTTATGAGTTAGCCTTGCCTCCAGGGCTGTCCGGAGTGCATCCGGTGTTTCATGTGTGTATGTTGAAAAGATACCATGGGGATGGAAACTACATTATCCGTTGGGATTCAGTTTTGCTTGATGAGAATTTGTCTTATGAGGAGGATCCTGTTGCTATTTTAGATAGAGAAGTTCGCAAGTTGAGGTCAAGGGAGATTGCATCCATCAAGGTACAATGGAAGAATCGGCCGGTTGAAGAAGCCACTTGGGAGAAGGAGGCCGATATGCAAGAAAGATACCCACACCTGTTTAAAGATTCAGGTAATCCTTCTCGCCCTTGTTTTTCTTCTTGTGATTGTTCGAGGACGAACGATGGGTAAATTGGTATCTATTGTAACGACCTGTTTAGTCGTTTTGAGCAGCAGATTTTATTTCTGGAAAAATTGGCTGAGACGATGGACCCCACGACGGACCGTCATGGGCACGACGGACCGTTGCAGGGTCTCGTTTCAAAACACTTAGAAATTATGAAATTGGGTACTGAAAATCGACTCTCTGAACTTCGTGACGGAATGGCAGGACGGACCGTGACAGGCGTGACGGACCGTCACAGATTCTTTAGTGGAAATCTAGTCTCTGAACCTTGCGACGACCTTCAGGACGGACCGTCGCAGGCACGACGGGCCGTCACAGGCTGCGTAATCCCAGTTTGGGTCGGATTTCCTTAAATGTTTTGAGGGACGTTTTGGACCATTCTTGCCTTAATTATAAAGTTAGTGGGTTAATGTTAATACTTCTAATTACTTGGGGGTTAAAAGAGGTAACCTTAAGTTAATTAGTGGGTTATTATTGCCATCTTTTGTTCTTAATTATATGCTAATTAGGGTAAGAGAAAGAGGGTTTTTAATAAAGAAAATAGAAAGAACAAAGAGAGAGAGAGAGAGGATTGAATGAGAGAGGAGAAACGAAGAGGAAAACACAAGGCTTTTGGAAAATTCTTGCTTGATCACTAGTCTTCGGTGGAGGTAGGTTATGGTTTTTACGATATTCGTAGTAAACTCTTAATAGCGAATGATATGTATTGATAGTATTGTAAACCCTGCTATGTGCTTAATTGTATGCTTGCATGAATGTGATTATATAATTATGATTATATAAGCATGATGAAGTTATTGAATCCCAAATCTTGCAAAACCCTAATCTGTTTGTTAATGATGATGCCTTGGTATAAGAAAAGGCTTGATGAACTAAAGTAATGAGATTGATGATACCTTAGTATAATAAAAGGCTTGATGAACTAAAGTAATGAGAATGATGATGCCTTGGTATAAGAGGAGGCTTGATGAACGAACTTAATGAGATTAGTGGATCGGAGTGTCACGTTCCGACACATAGAATTAAGGGATCGGGTGTCACGAACCGACACGTAGTATTAGGGGGACCAGGTGTCACGAACTGACACGTAGATTTAGGGGATCGGGTGTCACAAACCGACACGTAGATTTAGGGGATAGGGTGTCACGAACCGACACGTAGATTTAGGGGATCGGGTGTCACGAACCGACACATAGAATTAGGGGATCGGAGTGTCACGTTCCGACACATAGTAGTAGGGGATCGGAGTGTCACGTACCGACACAAGAGGAATAGAGATTAATGAGGGAGCGGAGTGTCACGTACCGACACAAGAGGAATATGGATAATGAATCTTGAAAGATGCTAATATACTCAATCTAATGAATCTAATCCCCAAATGAGTATGGTATTGAGGCTTGAGTCCTCATGTGTGAACTTGACGGAAATTGTTAATGATATAGTACTTGTTGTTGCTACATGTTGAGTATCATAGTTGATTTTGTGATATTACTTGGTATATACTGTTTTCTATTTTGAGTTGGCCGATGATATCTACTCAGTACCCGTGTTTTGTACTGACCCCTACTTTTATGTTTTCTTCTTGTTATTTGTGGAGTGCAGCAAACGTACCGTTGTCTTCGACTCAACAGTAATTCTAGCCAGTCTTCACTACATCAGAAATTCAGGGTGAGCTAATGCTTTTAGCTTGGACAGGACCTTCTTCTTCAAGTCTTGATGCCTTGAACTTTCGGCATGGACTAGCTTTTATTTGTTTTAGCTTCTTAGACATTTTTAGTTTAGAAATTTGAGGGTAGATGTTCTTGTGATGATGACTTCCAGATTTTGGGGAATAATAGATGTTGAATTGGTTTTTATTTATGAGTTTAAGTCTTCCGCATTACTTTCTATCGATAGTATATTGAAATGTTAAGGGTCAGATTGGTTGGTTCGCTCACATAGAAGGGTAAATGTGGGTGCCAGTCGCGGCTTGGTTTTGGGTCGTGACACAAAGTGTGGGGCTACGGAGTTCATGACGGTCCGTCGTGTCTATGACGGTCCGTCCTGCAGATTCGTCATGAAGTTCAGAGAAGTAGTCCCAGTACCCATATTCCAAGAGTTCAAGTGTTTTGAAACGAAGACCCTCGAAGGACCGTTGTGCCTATGACGGTCCGTCATACCTGCCGTCGAGGGTAATGAAGAGAGTAGCAGAAGATATTGCATAAGTATGGGCGACGGAGTCCATGACGGTCCATCGTGACCACGAGGATCCGTCGCGAGTTCTGTCGACCCAGCCGCGTTTTGGCAGATTTCTAGCAAATAGAGTCCTTGTTTAATTAGGTTTTATTTTCTATAAATAGTTCGAAAAAATATCGTTTTTGAGTTTAGACTCCGTATTGTTAGACATCATGTTAGTAGACACTCTATTGTTAGACTTTTGAGAAGCATTAGACTTTTTGTGAGATTGTTGATTACTTGGAGATTCTTGCAAGTGATTAATGGTGATTAATCGAGCAAACTTTTGGATTTTACTCTTTCTCATTGAAGTAAGTACATGAATTCTTATTTATTTGAATATTGTGATTATGACTATGAGTAACTAAACTCCATAACTAGGGTTGTGGGAACCATAGGCAAATAATGAGATAAAACCTAACTAAAATAACAATTCTAGAATAGTGTCTTGCATGTATTAATAATTCTTTCGCTTAGAAGTCTTTTTAACGGATGGCCAATGTTAGAACTCGCCTTAATGCTACTTGTCGGACCAAGGAGGTAGATAATAGGAAAAGAATTATCAACATAGAATTAGTGTATACTATCTAATAGGCTAGTATTGATTGGTACGAGGTAATAACTTAGTCAAATATCGAATCCGATGCTTAATATGAGGTAAAGATAAGGGTTAGGATAGCAACACTCGTAGCCGGACCAAAGTGCGGAGTGAGATTTTCTAGATGCCGGACCAAGGATCTAGAAATACATAACTTATCACTTTGTATGCAAGATACTAGGAAAGAATTGTTATAGTTAGAATTATCAAGTTATGAACATTTTGGGAACACGTAAACCCTAGTTACTTTTATTAATTGATTAAAATCCAACATTCAAAGCTGTTAAGTGTCTCTTTCAATTTAGGTAGTTCTTTTCATTCATTTAGAAATAGAAACCCCCCTTTTATTGTTTTTGCTTTCCAAGGAAGTAATTGACTTAACAAAAGTAATAATAGATTGAAGTTAAGTCTAGACTATTTTCCTCGTGGCAACGATCCCAACCTCACTAGTTGGGTTATTTACTTGACACGACCGCTTTACTTCTTATTTGAGAAGTAAGTTTGAGCGTATCAATATCTAACCTCCTTCACTCTTGTACCAACTAAAGGTTAAAGCTAGGTTCAACGACGTCAGACCTGTAGTTGCTCACAATGCTCCAGTTGAGGAATTTTTTAGCAAGAGGTCGCAGTCTAGGCAGTGTTATATGAAAAGCTAGGGGTAGAAGCAGAGGAAGAGTAGAACTTACTAGGGATGGAAAACGTTCTTGTTCAGAATGATTAGGATATTTTATAAGAGGAAGAGGTACAAGATGAGAGTACAAGTATTCCTTCCATATACTTGGTTTTAAATTAACATAGTATGGCATTCTTGAAGGGTTTGATTGGTCCTTGAGTGCTTCCCTCTATTCAAGAAGCTCAGGCTTCCGCCCATCACCTTATTGCTAACACTGCCCTCTAATTGGGTGGAGCTAGAGGAACTTATTCATTCTTAAAGCCTTTGTTGAGTCCTTTAATAACTTATAATGGGCATGAAATGTTGACTATATTTTTGAGGTTAAATTCTACTATGTTTCTTTTTCGTGAGAGTAAAGATTATTATGAGTTTATTCTAGATTTCTATGAGAGTCTTTATAAGTTGGGAATTGTCCAACCGCATGTGATGTCATTTGTGAACTTTTAGCTTCAAGGAGAGGTAAAATAGTAGTGGAGAGCTTATGTGGAACGAAAATCATCAACTTTACCTCCACATTCTTGGACTCAGTTTCATTCCCTGTTCATAGAAAAGTATATGACCGGGACTTTGAGGAATCGTATGAAAGATGAGTTCATGGATTTGAAGCAATTTGGTATGACTGTGGCTGCCTAGGAGGCAAAGTTCCATGCTTTGTCTAAATATGCTACTCAGTTGGTGACAACTATGGAAGAGAGGATTTGTCTCTTTTATAGGGGGTTAAATTCTGAATTACATGTATTATCTGTTCATACTACCTTCACAAGGAAAAGTTGTTTTGAAGTGACAGACTTTGTGAACAAAGTTAAAGGGGTGAGGTGAGACGGTCAAGCCGCAACTACGTGACAGACCTTCTCTCCATATGATCGCATTTGACTGAAAATTGTCATTGCTCTTGAAAGAAACTAGCAATAGATTCACCACTTTACATCATCAAGGTTTCAAAGTCACGCCGAAGTGATTGTAGTCTCACCACAATGACGTATGAATATCCTTGAAACTCTTTCTTCAAAATGGACCAGGCTTGCTTCGATGTAGATGTTGTTGCGATTCTTGAAAAAACGTTGTCATGGACAGCCCGCTGGATAAACACCAGCACGTTAGCGTCTTTTTTATTGTTGTCTCGCAGCCTATTTGCTTCATCGGGATCTATATATCCACGTTCTACTAAATCCCAAAGATCTGGAGACTTGAGTATAGTTTTCATACGTATACTCTAGAATTCGTAGCTTTCTTCCTTGAAGACAGGAATAAGTGGTTGTGCTACACTCAACGAACTACCGTTAGTTGCCGTGCCTGGCTCTGATGCCAAATTTGTTGGAGAAAAAAGTATAAGAATCTGGAAATAAAAAGAGGAGGTAAAAACTTATGCTACAAGTTTTTAATTTCTAATTGATAGGAAATTACAGAATAACAAAATATGCACATATGATATGTAGGCTAAGAAATAAATAACTAATCCTAAAATATAGTTCCTATACCCCCCCCCCACACGCCAGTAGAGATTTCTCGATTGCGAATGTATCAAAACCCTGGGTAATAAAAAAAGTGGGATGTTGTATTTCCAAGATTGGATTTCATATTCGAATAAACCACACACACACACAATGTTATAGAAGACCACTTTACATGATTTTTCTGATGATTTAGAATCTGTATCTAATCTTAATTATTTGGAAATTGGGATTTCATCTTCAAAATCACCATCATTTTGATAGTTTTCAGAAATAAAAACTTCATTTGCCTTTTCTTTACCCTTCTTGTTTTGACAAGATTGCTTTGACGAGATTTTTGCTGAATCTTACTGGCTAATGAGGTATTGATAAAATAATAATCTTTTTTTTCTTTACCTATTTTATCATCATCTCTTCCTAATTTATTGACTGAAGTTTGATTGAACGTGTTCAAGTCAAACAAGGTCTACAATGTGAGATGGTGGGATATAACTGACAACAACTAGTTTGTTAAGACTTGGGATTTTCCGCGGTGTTCTATCAATCTAAAATAAATATAATAAATTAAGAAGTAGAAGATGAACAACATAAACAAGTTAACAATGGTGCAAAAATTATCGAACGTAACAATAAAGAAATATAAGAAACGAAGGAAGAAGAGAGAATTGAAGGAAGAACTTTAGAAAGCATGACTAACTAGGGAAGGAGTAATATTGGAAAGAGTAAAATTTTTACTTTCTACCTTACCTAGATTCTATCATATAATGAATTAAAAAAGATAATATTAAATACCACTACTTTTAAAATTAAGGAATAATGATGGAAAGAGTAAAAGTTTTTACTTTTCCCTTACCTAGATTGCATCACATAAGTAAAATATAAATTAATTATTTATTAAAGGCCAATAACCTTTGGAATAAAAAAAAATCCTTAAATTTAGGCACAAATTCCTTTAAAGAAAGAGAAATAAAACTTTGAAACTGAATAATTAAATCAAATTTGAAAATTAATTAATTTTTTAAGTTTGCAATTTTAAAACAATATTTATAATTAATACAAGTATATGTATATATGGTTAATTAAAAACTAAAGTTTGTATTATAGTATTTTTTTTGATGAAAATCATGGTTAAAAACTATCGAGTGAAGATAGAATTTACCGAGCCCAAGTAATAAAGTCCATCTTTACTACCTTTATATTAAGACTTTTGAAACATACCTAAATTGTCAACTTATTGAAAGAACAAGATTAAAGATTCTTAATACACAAGTGAATTTAGGTATGTACCAAAACTATGAAATACTTCAAAATATATTTATGTTGATGAGTGCACAACAAACATTTAAAGTTGTGATTTAGTGAATAATTAAGAATGAGTAAATCATAAGCTCTAAAATTCAATTAAAAAAATTATGCGTGCTTTTTTTCCACCCAACTTGACATTGATGGATATAAATATCCAACAGTTGTTGTTGACGGTGAAATGTGGCACATGTCTAGTGAATTAGTCAAGATGTATGCATATTTATTTTTATACTGAAATTATTGAAAGTCTACTTCATTCTTCTACTTTATATATGTTGTTTTATTAATCTAGTGGCGTATCTAACTATCGCTTACTAGATTTTATTTAATTATGTGTTTTGGTTATTTCATTAAAATAATAAAAATAATAATAATAATAATAATAAGAATAATAATAATAATAGTAATATTATAATAATAATAATAATAATAATAATAATAATAATAAATAATAATAATAATAATAAATAATAATAATAATACTAATAATAATAATAATAATAATAATAATAATAATAAATAAATAAATAAATAATAATAATAATAATCATAATAATAATAATAATAATAATAATAATAATAGAAATACTAATACTAATGTAATAATATAGTAATAGTAGCAGTAGTAGTAGTAATAATAATAATAATAATAATAATTGTAAATAAACACACATTTTAGATCTGGTTCTCTTTAACAAAGTGTTCATTGTATCTGTCAAGACTCCGTCCGTTGTTATTGACACTCACAGTAACCCTTCAGTGGTAGAACCACTACTATTACCCAAATCAAACAACTAAACCAAAATATAATACATTTAAGTTACGAAAGCTAGTTAATTAGATAAGACTGAGGTTTTCAAAAACTACCAAAAGATCTAACAACTAAATATTGCGAAAATGTCACGCCCCAAGCCTACACTTTGGGCGGAATTGACACTTGAAGACCATCGCTGACCCTCAACCAAACCCTTGTCCTGACCTACATAACTCAACGGAAGACTAAACTCAAATTAAACAAGAATAAAACATGTTGAAAGAAAGGTACTTCATATGATAAATCTGGCAAAAATGACATTAAGTCTAAAAAACTGACAACAACTCCAAGATGAAATCCTATTGTTTACGAAGCCTCTAAACTGATTGAAGAGGGATGTTGGGACAAGACCCACAACAACCTAAAAGCTAAGCTAATAAAATAATGAAAAATAATATCCTCCGGAATGCAAGGAGGATCACCATTAACTCAGGAACTTGGTCTGGATAAATGAAGCATTGCGTGCTGATCCTGGGTACTTGCGTCTGCATCATAAAACGATGCAGGTTAACTGACATCAATACATCAAATGTACGAGTATACAAGTTGGAGAGCTAAACGACGACTTAAGCTTGAGAGAACAACTCAAGAATATACTGATACGCTCAAACATACTTCTCAAATAAGAATTAAAGCGGTTGTGTCAAGTAAATAACCCAACTAGTGAGGTTGGGATCGTTCCAACGAGGAAAATAGTCTAGACATAACTGCAACCTGTTATTACTATTGTTTGGTCAATGACTTCCTTGGAAAGTAAAAACAATAAAGGAGGGTTTCTATTTCTAAATGAGTGAAAATAAATAACGAACTTGGAAGAGACACTTAACAGTTTTGACAGTTGGATTTAATCAATTAATCAAAGTAACTAGGGTTTACGTGGTTCTCACAGGTTCATAACTTGATAATTCTAACTATAACAATTCTTTCCTACTATCTTGTATGCAAAGTGATAAGTTATGTATTTCTAAATCCTTGGTCCGGCATCCAAAGAATCTCACTCCGCACCTTGGTCCGGCTACGTGTGTTGCTATCCTAACCCTTATCCTTACCTCATATTAAGCATCGTATTCGATATTTGACTAAGTTATTACCTCGTAACAATCAATACTAGCCTATTAGATAGTATACACTAAATCTATGTTAATAATTCTTTTCCTATTATCTACCTCCTTGGTCCGGCAAGTAACATTAAGGCGAGTTCTAACGTTGGCCATCCGTTAAAAAGACTTCTAAGCGAAAGAATTATTAATACATGCAAGACACTATTCTAGAATTGTTATTTTAGTTAGGCTTTATCTCATTATTTGCCTATGGTTCCCACAACCCTAGTTATGGAGTTTAGTTACTCATAGCCATAAACACAATATTCAAAGATAGTAGATAAGAATTCATGTACATACTTCAATGAGAAAGATTAAAATCCAAAAGTTTGCTTGATTATTATCCAAAAATCACTTGCAAGAATCTCAAAATCCAACACTAATACACAAAGTCTAAAAATCTGATGTCTAATCTCATAGAGTCTAACAATACGGAGTCTAACCTATCTGGCGTCTAACCTCAAAAATGAGGGTTTTTGAACTATTTATAAAAAAACAAAAACCTAATTAAACAAGGATTCTAATTGCTGGAAATCTGCCAAAACGCGGCTGGGTCGACGGACCTCGCGACGGACCATCGTGGTCACAACGGACCGTCATGGACTCCGTCGTCCCATACTTGTGCAAAATCTTCTGCTACTCTCTTCATTCCCCTCGACGGCACGTATGATTGACCGTCATATGCACAATGGTCCATCGAGGGTCTTCGTTCCAAAACACTTCAACTCTTTGAATCTGGGTACTGGATCACTTCTTTGAACTTCACGACGAACCTGCAGGACGGACCATCATAGCCACGACGGACCGTCACAAGCTTCGTAATCCCACACTTGGTCAGACTTCCCCATCTTCCTTCAGCAGCTGCACTACGCTGCTACCTACGGACCGTCACAAGCACGACGGACCGTCATAAGCTCCGCAGGTTGTCTCTTCTGCATTTCTTCGCTCAAAATCTCCGCATTCAGCTTTGGACAGATTTTCTTCAAAACAAAGAGAAAATTATATAAACATTAGCACAAAAAGGCTTTTGGACACACTAAACTTAAGGAAAAAGTATTAATAATACCCTGAAACCACGGTATATAAACACCCTCAACTTAAAATCATTGTTTGTCCTCAAGCGACGCATTATGACTCACTACACAATCTTTGTACAATAGTATCCATGTTTTATCCTTTGCAATCATTTGGCTATCAATCCCGATTAATCTCATCAAATCTATGCATGCTATCACTATTAGACTTGAATTTTGTGGGATCAGAACATGACACAGACTCACCATGCACTGACACCTATCCTGTTCAATTTCTCATCGAGGTGCTAACAATTCTGGTATTGCAACTAGTGTCCTCACTTTAAAACAAAATCCTCCTTTTTTAACACAATGATTTCAGTTTGAGTATAAGGATTACTTTTCAACACTCGCTCTCAGAACAAAGTCACACTCATTCATACCTTTTTGCCATAAGCTTTCCCTTATTTTCACTGCCTTAAGTTCGCTATACAACCCTTAGGATCACGATAGGACTTTTTAGCTAGTAACATAGGCTCGGGGTCAGGTAAGGTATATTTTGGTATACTTAGTGACTTTTTGCCCTCCTTGACATATCGGCTAAACCTTCCACTGTCTCTCATTTTATCTCGCCCAGTTTCTCATATTCTTTCACCTTGCTATTTTCTCTTCTTTCTTCATTTGTGTAAGTCACTCTCTTCTTTTCTTGTTTGTATTTCTTGTGTATTTTTCTTTTTCTTTACTTTTCTTTTCAACTAATTCTTGAGTCACTTTACTTCTGTTCTTTCTCTCTCTTTGTTCTTTCAACCCCACTTTCCAGAGCATTCCTCATTGTAGCCACCCTCAACTCATGGCTTTGCCCTGAGTCAAGGTACACAATACCCAAAGTTGGGTCAGGGCCATAACAAAGGTTGTTTATGCATTAGCCACCCTCAACTTATGCTTTTGGCATAAGCTGAGGTGCACATGTCAAAGGAGGGACCAGGGCCAACACATTGTTCCCAGAAAAGATCAGTTGGGGTGAAAAAGAAAAATCTAATTTTAAGCTCAGATTATTTGGATCAAAGAAGGATAAATTTCATTTGGTTTCTTTTATTTAGGCTAGAAATGGGCTATATTGAATAAGGGCCTATGATCCTTTCCTAATTGTCTATTACAGCTTACTTTTAGCAGGACTAACCAGACAAGTTCTAGCTCAGTACCAATAGTGGACTATTCAAATTTCCTCACACTCACTTGACATCTCATCACTATACCAGATTATCAGACACCTAGTTCGAATTTAAGACTTAGGGTAATGCAATGGTGTAACTCTATTTCATGCTTAGAGCCACACAATTATCAGTTACTATGCCTAGTCATGCATTATTTCCCAGTTTATCAGGATATCATTTTAGCCATCATGCTCCAGAATTAAACTATGTACAAAAGATATAAACATGCCGGTTCAACAGAAAAAGTAATCAGTCTTTTGGGGAAAAAGAACAGAGGCAAGAAAACCCAAAAGAGGATAGTGAATTGGGCTACTCAGACTTCACCCTAACACTCACTTTCCATTCACCCCACCACCAACAAAAAGACATGCAATTGTCCCCAATGCATAAAAAAAATTGAAATACAAGAGTGGTAGGTGAAGCAAACCTGGGGCGCAAAGCGCCGACAATCAGCACGGACCGTTGTGATTATGACGGTCCGTCGTCGATGTCCGTCGTGGGACACTTAAAAAAAATGGAGACCCTTAAGAGAGGGGTCTCTGACCGCCATGACGGTTATGCAGGACGAACCGTCGAGAGTATGACGGTCCGTCGTAGATGTCCGTTTGAGGACACTTAGAAAATATGAGAGACCTTTAGGAATAGGGTCTCTGACAACCAGCACGGTTGTGCCGGACGGACTGTCCAGAGCACGACGGTCCGTCGCATGTGTTCGTTGGTGACTGTTTCGGAGTGATCTTCTGCAGAATTTCCTGGTGATGTGCCTGCAAATTTAAAACCCATTAGTAGAAAAATGCTACCATTACTAAAAAATGGTAAGTATTGGGTTGCCTCCCAACAAGCGCCTGATTTAATGTCGCGGCACGACTGGGGACACTTGATTACTCAGACTTCATCAAGATGGTATGCCTCTATCACTTCATTTGCTGATTCAGCATGCCCGAAATAGATTTTTATGCGTTGTCCATTCACCTTGAACCGCACACCCTCCTTAGTTTCCAACTCAACTTCTCCATGAGGGAATAGTTGGGTAACCAAGTAAGGACCAGTCCATTTGGACTTGAGCTTGCACGGAAACAAGCGCAACCTGGAATTGAATAACAGCACCAAATCCCCGACCATAAACTCTCTCTTTTCAATTTTGTTGTCATGGTACTTCTTCATCTTTTCTTTGTATAGTGCTGAGCTTTCATAGGCTTTTAGGCGAAATTCATCGAGTTCATTCAACCCATTTTACCGTTGCTCTGCTGCTTCGCTCCAATCCATTTTTAACTTCTTCATAGCCCAGATGGCTTTATGCTCTAACTCAACCGGAAGATGACAAGCTTTCCCATATACAAGTTGGTATGGAGACCTACCTATGGGAGTCTTATATGATGTCCGGTAGGCCCAAAGAGCATCATCAAGCCTACTTGACCAATCCGTTCTACTAGCATTCACTATTTTTGACAATATCTGTTTTATTTCCCGATTAGACACTTCAACTTGCCCACTAGTTTGATGGTGGTAAGGAGTGGACACATTATGGCGAACCCCGTATTTCTCCAATAACCCCTTGAACAATCTGTTACAGAAGTGGGAGCCCCCATCACTAATAATGGCCCTTGGGGTGCCAAAACGAGAGAATATATTCTTTTTCAAGAATGCAGTGACACTCTTCCCTTCATTGTTTGCGAGGGCTATGGCTTTGACCAATTTAGATACATAAGCAACTGTTACTAGATTGTACTTCATGCCATGAGAACTCACGAAAGGGCCCATAAAGTCAATACCCCAAACATCAAATAAATCAATCACAAAAATGGGGTTTAGAGGGAGCTCTTGCTTTCTTGAAATACCACCATCTCGTTGACATCTGTCACATGCTTTAGCAAACCCATGAGCATCTTGATGAAGAGTTGGCCAATAGTAACCACATTGTAATATCTTATGAGCGGTTCGGATATTACTGTGATGTCCACCAACGGGTGAAGAACGGCATGCCTCCAACACACTCAACATTTCACATTCTGGCACACAACGCCGAATAAACCCGTCGGCACAACTCCTATACAAGTATGGTTCATCCCAAAAGAACTTCTTCACATCGTACATGAACTTTTTCCTTCGATGAAAGGACAAGTCTGATGGAACAATATCACTAGCCAGATAGTTCGCAACATCTACGAACCATGGAATCAAGTCTTGTGAAGCAGACAATACATGTTCATCGGGGAAAGTATCATCAATGTCAGTCTTATCCCCTAACTCTCTCATAGCTTCATCCTCTAGACGAGACAAGTGATCAGCAACTTGATTTTCAGTTCCTTTTCTATCCAGCACTTCAAAGTCAAATTCTTGTAGCAGTAATACCCAACGAATCAGCCTAGGTTTCGCATCCTTCTTCGCATCAAATATCTCAATGCTGAGTGGTCAGTATGCACTATAACTCTAGTACCTAGCAATAGGAGCGAAATTTCTCAAATGCAAAGACTACTGCAAGGAGTTCTTGCTCAGTCACTGTGTAGTTCTTCTGAGCTTCATTTAGGGCTTTACTAGCATAGTAAATGGGGTAAATACTACACCAAGAGCCACCCCACTAGCATCGCACATTACCTCAAATGAACTGTTCCAATCCGGAGAATAATGATAGGCGCATACACTAACTTTTCTTTTAGCTCACCGAATGCTTTAAGACAAGATTCATCAAAACAAAATTTACAATCTTTCTCCAGCAGTTTGCACAATGGGTGTGCAATCTTTGAAAAGTCTTTGATGAATCTCCGATAAAAACCTGCATGCCCAAGAAAGCTTCTCACACCTTTTATAGAGATCGGTGGGGAAAGTCTCTCTATTACCTCGACTTTAGCTCGATCAACCTCTATGCCCTTTTCTGAAATGCGATGACCCAACACAATAACCTCTTTCACCATGAAATGACACTTTTCCCAGTTTAGTACTAAATTGCAGTCTTCACATCTCTTAAGGACCTCAGATAAATTGGTCAAACACCACTCGAATGAATCACCAACCACATAAAAATCATCCATAAAAACTTCTATAGTATCCTTCACCATGTCAGAAAATATCGACACCATACATCTCTGAAATGTTGCGGGTGCATTGCAAAACCTAAATGGCATTCTTCTGAATGCAAAGGTCCTATATGGACAAGTGAAAGTGGTTTTCTCTTGATCTTCTGGTGCAATAGAAATCTGATTATACCCTGAATACCCATCAAGAAAACAATACCACCCTTTTTCGGCAAGCCTATCCAACATCTGATCCAGGAAGGGCATAGGAAAATGGTCTTTTTCAGTCCATGAGTTCAGTTTACAGTAATCCATACACACCCTCCATCCAGTAACCAGTCTCATTGGAACAAATTCATTTCTTTCGTTGGGGACCACAGTCATTCCCCTTTTCTTACGTACGCACTGAACCGGGCATACCCAACTTCTATCGGCGATTGGATAGATTACTCCGGCATCCAACCACTTAATGATTTCCTTCTTCACAACCTCTTGCATAGGAGGATTCAAGCGTCTCTGGTGCTCAATACTCGGCTTATTATCAGGCATGAGTTGGATTTTATGAGAGAAAATACCAAGAGAGATCCTAATAATGTCTGCAATAGTCCACCCAATAGCTCTTTTGAACCTTTTTAGTACCTTTACTAAACTCTGAACTTGTTGTTCATCCAGGTCTGATGCAATGATTACCGGCAAAGTGTCACCATTTCCTAAGAATTCATACCTGAGATTAGGTGGGAGAGCTTTTAGTTCTAATTTTGGAGCCTCCTCTATAGATGGTTTCGCGGGTGGGGACTCGCGATTCTTCATATCAAGCTCAAATTTCTTCGGTTTAAACCGAACATCACCTCGGTCAAGAGCCGCGACTAATGACTCATACTCTTCAATGCAATCGCTATCAAAGTTCATTATCATTGCCGCTAATGCTTCTACACCTAGACATTCTTCTATTTGTGTCTCAGATGTCTCACCCATGTTGTAGGATATAGTAGAGGCCGATTGGAGCTCACCACTCTACCTCATGGACCTACAAATATTAAAGGTCACTTCCTCATTGTTCAACCGAAATTTCATCTGCCCCTTTTCCATGTCTACTAAGGCTCTTCCTGTAGCAAGGAATGACCTCCCAAGAATAATGGGCACTTCAATAGGTGGGTCAATGGTTTGCTTGCCACGCGAGTAGTAATTGCCATACAATGTCCATCATTTTTCGGATTTTGGAAAGTGTTGCTAGGAAGAGTGCCCGGTTGCCGTGTGTTCACAGTTGCAGATAATTGGGCCAATTGTACCTCAAGTTGCTTAATCGATATTGCATGTGTATCAACTTTTTGCCCAATACCCGCTAAATCATTCCTCAACTCTTTATTGTGCTCATCACTAGCATCGAACCTCCTCATCATTTTATGCAACATATCCTCAACTCGCGACATACTACCTCCACCATCCCTAGGAGTAACTTCACAATTTTGAGGAGGAACATAGGGCCCATTCCTGTCGTTTCTATTACCATAGTTACCCTTGTTGAAGTTGTTGTCATGATTGTAGTTTCCATCTTGGACATAGTGACCCTCACGATTGTAGTTACCATAGTTCCGACCTTGGTTCCCTTGACCTTGGCGCCAATTCTCCTGATTAGAGCCTTGGGAACTTGGTGGAAACCCCCCATCTGTTCATTTACTGCATAGGAATCCTCCTCATAATAACACTCATCGTTTTGTGGCGGTGGTTTCGACAAGTAGTTGACTGCATTTATCTTTTCTGCACCCCAGTGACATGTTTTAGTACCAACCCAAGCTCGGTTCTCATCTGAGCCATTTCTTCCCGAATCTCATCTGTGGCTGGGTTGTGAGTGGATTGCACTGCGAAGGTGTTTCTCCCTGTATCAGACTTCCTAGTACTCCAAGCTTTGTTATTCCGGGAGATTTTCTCTAATTTTTCAGCGATCTCAGCATAAGGCATTCTCCATAAGATCCACCTGCTATAGTGTCCAACACCGCTTTGATGTTATCATCCTGTCCCCGATAGAAGTATTCCTTCAGTGACTCATCATCTATACGGTTATTTGGAACACTTACTAAGAATGAGGTGAATCTATCCTAAGAAATACTAACTGACTCTCCTGGTAGTACCACAAAGTTGTTCACTCTGTGTTTGTGGTTTAGTTTCTTGGAGACCGGATAGTACCGTGCCAAGAAAACATCCCTTAATTGGTTCCAAGTGAAGATTGAGTTGTATGGGAGCTCAGTGAACCATATAGCGGCCTCTCCCGTCAGTGAGGGAGGAAACACTCTGATCCCCATTACATCTAGAACAAAATCAGGCCTCCCCACACAACTTTTTCACACTGCCCTTACCTTAGCTATATGGGCATGTGGATCCTCAGAAGGTAGCCCTGAAAACAAACCTCTGGCAGTGAGCATTTGCATCAGGCTACTAGTTACCACAAAGGTGTGTCCTGTGGGTAGAGTGTTGCAAGTTCCCTCTGTTGATGTTCACCTGGAGCATCGGTTAACATATGACCATGAACATCCACCGGAGCTGGGATGTTCTTGTTCGGATCATCATCATTTATTCCCAAGTTTCGATTCATATTGCAGAGTGTACGCTCTAGATCGTGATCGTAGGGAAACAAGGGTTCTCTTCCTCTCCGTGTATTTGGCATACAAGGAGGATAGTTCTGAAAAGAAATCAAAAACAATAAAACAAAGTAAAATCAAGAAAATATCAACTAAACTATAGTAATAAGTTCAAGTTAATCTAAAAGCTAAATTCCCCGAGAGCGGCGCCAAAATTTGATACGCTCAAACTTACTTCTCAAATAAGAAGTAAAGCGGTCGTGTCAAGTAAATAACCCAACTAGTGAGGTTGGGATCGTTGCCACGAGGAAAATACTCTAGACTTAACTTAAACCTATTATTACTATTGTTTGGTCAATGACTTCCTTGGAAAGTAAAAACAATAAAGGGGGGTTTCTATTTCTAAATGAGTGAAAATAAATAACGAACTTGGAAGAGACACTTTACAGTTTTGACAGTTGGATTTTAATCAATTAATCAAAGTAAGTAGGGTTTACGTGTTCCCCACAGGTTCATAACTTGATAATTCTAACTATAACAATTCTTCCTAGTATCTTGCATGAAAAGTGATAAGTTATGTATTTCTAAATCCTTGGTCCGGCATCCAGAAAATCTCACTCCGCACCTTGGTCCGGCTACGTGCGTTTCTATCCTAACCCTTATCCTTACCTCATATTAAGCATCGTATTCGATATTTGACTAAGTTATTACCTCGTACCAATCAATACTAGCCTATTATATAGTATACACTAAATCTATGTTAATAATTTTTTCCTATTATCTACCTCCTTGGTCCAACAAGTAGCATTAAGGCGAGTTCTAACGTTGGCCATCCGTTAAAAAGACTTCTAAGCGAAAGAATGATTAATACATGCAAGACACTATTCTAGAATTGTTATTTTAGTTAGGCTTTGTCTCATTATTTGCCTATGGTTCCCACAACCCTAGTTATAGAGTTTAGTTACTCATAGCCATAAACACAATATTCAAAGATAGTAGATAAGAATTCATGTACTTACTTCAATGAGAAAGATTAAAATCCAAAAGTTTGCTTGATTAATATCCAAAAATCACTTGCAAGAATCTCAAAATCCAACACTAATACACAAAGTCTAAAAATCTGATGTCTAATCTCATAGAGTCTAACAATACGGAGTCTAACCTATCTGGCGTCTAACCTCAAAAACGAGGTTTTTTCGAACTATTTATAAAAAACAAAAACCTAATTAAACAAGGATTCTAATTGCTAGAAATCTGCCAAAACGCGGCTGGGTCGACGGATCTCGAGACGGACCGTCGTGGTCACAACGGACCGTCATGGACTCCGTCGTCCCATACTTGTGCAATTTCTTCTGCTACTCTCGTCATTCCCCTCGACGGCACGTATGATGGACCGTCATAGGCACAACGGTCCGTCGAGGGTCTTCATTCCAAAACACTTCAACTCTTGGAATCTGGGTACTGGGATCACTTCTCTGAACTTCACGACGAACCTGCAGGACGGACCGTCATAGCCACGACGGACCGTCACAAGCTTCGTAATCCCACACTTGGTCAGACTTCCCCATCTTCCTTCAGCATCTGCACTACGCTGCTACCTACGGACCTTCACAAGCAAGACGGACCGTCATAAGCTCTGTAGGTGGTCTCCTCTTCATTTTTTCGCTCAAAATCTCCGCATTCAGCTTTGGACAGATTTCCTGCAACACAAAGACAAACTTATATAAACATTAGCACAAAAAGGCTTTTGGACACACTAAACTCAAGGAAAAAGTATTAATAATACCGTGAAACCACGGTATATCATATACTTAACTCAAAGGATATACATATAAAAGAGTTCAAATCATATGCAAGATCTATATAAATCTTATAAAACAGAAAAAGAACAACTCACTTCGTTAAACAAAATGCAATAACAAACTCAACTTTACTTATATAAGAAAGAAATATAGTATCTGTTGGAGTTTGTCTAATCAAAAACCATTATTTTGAGCCTAAGTGATGGTACAATGTCCTACCTCACGTTGCAAGAGGACCATCCTACACCGTTCCATTGGCATACAACCTTACTAAACTTATTGGATATACTAGCTCTCCTTACGTGATCATCTAAAATTGAAACTTTCTTTTCTTTGGGTTGAGATAATATGTTGAACCCTTTAGCTCTAAGAAGCTCCTGTTGGAATAAATGTTCTCTTTTTGTTCAAAACTCTTTTGGAACTTCTAGTTCCCTTTTTATTCAAGTGTGAATATTTTTTTTAACCTTTAGGGAATGCTTAGTTCCTTTATAACTTTTGAGAAATGAACTCAACTCTTGTATCTTTACTTAGATTGAAACTTGACTCTTATGGAATACTTAGTTCCCTTAAAACTTGTGAGATGTTTACTCAACTGTTTACTCTTGGATCAACTTGTAACTTGAGTCCTAAAACAAAGTTAAAATTATTGTTTAAGGTTCTTTTGAAAACTATAAGAACTTACTTTGACTTGCTTCTTAACTTTAGACTTTGACTCTTTACTTTTTTGACTTTGATTGTAGCTTCCCTTGAATTGGAATACAGATTAAAGGATGATGATCTCATGTTTATGGATAATTTCATGATGTTTAGATGTACTCTAGAGTATTGGAATCAACTAGGAATGAAGGGTAACATTTAGGCTTTAGTACGGAAAGATAGGGAAAGAATGGGGTTTCCGAGGGTATTGGCGCTCTGAGAAGCGTGGAGTTCATGGGCATGTTAGACAGACCCTATTCTGGGGCGCTTTGGGTGGCGAGCCACGGAAGGGCCTACTAGACAGATCCTCGGCGCCCCAAGAGGTGTCTGATGGGACCTCAGATTTTTATCTTTGTTTTTTACCTCTAAACCTTCCCAAACTCCAATTGGTCCCATCCAAAAATACTTTGTATCCCTAAATAACTCATTTACTTAATAGTTTAGACCTGAAAACAGTCTGAAACCAAGAATCAAAACTGCTAAATATCAACTACAAATCAACCAACAAGAACTTCAAAATTTTTATCAAGAACTTCAAGACATACTTTCAATTAATTCTAAACGATGTAATGAATCAAATAGGAGGGTTGGTGAAATAACCCAACACCGAATGATCTTATATGGTGATAGGGATCGCCCCCGACGAAAGCCACACATTAAACCTTGGCATTCTTGCATCTTCTTCTCCCTTCTCCTCTTTTATCCTTTATTTTCAAAGCCCTTGCTTATTTTCTAAGTGTGTGAATTGAATTGGATCAGTTTAGACCCCAACATATTACCCCAAAAACAAAATTAATGATTGACTTAGGAAAAGACCAAAACACCTTTAACAAATCCAGATTTGGAACTTTCCCTGCTCAACAACCCAACTTCCGAAAGTCAGATCTCCCTCATACAACCTCCGATGAGCTTTCAATCCATATAAAAAACTAATCCAAATATCTTTCCTAAGCTGGAAGTTATGGTCGTCTTAAAATGACCAAAACACACCTTTGAAATCTGGAAATTTTCCAGATTTCCTTGCTTATTTCAAAATTTTATTCTTCTTGTTTTTATTAGCTTAACCTTAGATAATTCTAGACACGAGATGTTCGAGGAAAATAACACCTAAAAACTGAAAGTCAATGTACCAAAACATATAACATTGAACCAAAAGTCTAAACAAGAAAGATTACAACCCTAAACTACCGAAATAATTAACTAACTAGAAAAGTGTATGCCCCAAATGGTAGACACTAACAAAAGTGAACTCGTGGCAATGCGGAAGAAGTGGCTCACCCTTTAATTTGAACCATCATAAATCTTCTAAGCGAGATTTGTCAATAGTTGCAGGAAGATGCCCTGTACTCAAAAATAATTAGAAAAATTATAATATCAGTACACAACAACCGTATATTGGTAGTTTCATGCGGCTATTCCACCAAGTGCCACATAAGAAAGTCATTACCACATTATAAACATGAAAATGCCAAACATATACCATATAGGTTATCACATGCTCAATAATACAAATTTATACCAAGTCATTAGTTCTCTCATGGAACCAAACCCAAACGTTAGCTTATCGGAACGTTGTACCTGGCCCAATTTATGTATTGGAATGTCACAACCTATCCCATAATTATGACGGAACATGGAAACTGATCCAAATTAGTATACTAGAGCGTGATATCCGACCCAATCAACACACTACAATCGCAATCACAAGTATATCCTAAATAATAATACAATCAAGAAGTTATTAATGACATATACTTATTCATTTATCTTATTAAAAATAATGTTGATCAACAATTGAGCATCCACATACATGCATGTATCACAATGAAGAAATAAAAATCATATATCACACAATCATAGAATCACAACCATCACCTACCTCAAAACAAGCTTGAATCCACTAAGAACTTGATTCTTCCATTTCAGGATTCAATCTGCTTGTATTTGCTATACAAATAATTAATATAATACGGAAATTAATAAGCAATTAATAATTACCCCAATTACTAACAATATCATAGAGCCTATATGAAACCCTAGGTATCCATACTCAACTTAGGGCCTTTCCCACTGTAAATTTTAGATTAACACCCTACCCTATTGATTCTCTAACCCAAGAAAATAGGTTCTACGGATCGAAAAACTGATTTGGGAGTGAAAAGTTACCTTTAGCCTCAATAACTGTGGAAACCTTTCAAGAAAACTCTTGGAGTTGTTCCTTAGCTCTCAAAGTCGAAAGTACATAATAAAATGTTTGTGGAGTTTATTTGCGACTTTAATTCGCATCTAGCCCGCAACAATGACATGAGCCCGTTATAGTTGCCACCCTGGTGACAAAAATCACTGCCACAACAGCTTGAACGAAAGAGTAAGTTATTTAAATAATTCGAAGACCCCCATTTCACAATGCACCTTACACCAACAACACTCACAAAATACCATTCACGCAATAGGTTTCGGGAGTTAAACTTACCCGCATTCAATTTCATAAAGTTTTAAGGGTTCTTTAATAACTTATCTATCTAATCATGTAATAAAATTTATTATGAAATAACCAATTGTTACAAGATTTTCCTAGACCATACAAATTCAAATTTCATCCAATTCTCGACTAGGTTGTGAAATTTTACGTTACTACCAAAATGTTTTCAGGCCATAAATTTATTCCCTTGACTTTTCTATAACAACGAAACTCGATCGTTATAATAGATAAAATTTACCCTTCACTCATCCTCGAGTGACAAAGTAGGAAAAATGAGATAAAGTATGAATGTAGTGGTACCTCAATCGATGAGTAACTGGGGATACTTGTCTCGCATGTCCTCTTAGATTCTCAAGTAGCTTCCTCAATTGGACAATGCTTCCATTGAAATTTCATAGACTTAATATCCTTGGTTCCCAGCTTGCTTACATCACGATCAAGAATTGTAATCAGAACCTCCTTATAATTGAGGTCTTTGTCGAATACAATAGAGTCCTTCTTAATAATGTAATCTCTGTCACCATGATCTCTCTTCAGGATTGATACATGAAATACCAGATGAACTCCTGATATATTAGGAGCTAAAGCCAATCTATAGCCCACAGGCCTTAGAAATTCATGAACCTCAAACGGAACAATGTATCATGGATTTATGTTGACCCTCTTATGTTATACCTTGTAAAACCAATGACTTAGGCTAGGGCTTCATGTGTATTTCAATGACTTAAAAAGGATTGTAAAGATTGTATAGGTCCTATCTTGTGCTAACTAAGTTAGTTTAGGAAGATAGGTTGCACTGCAACAAATGTGATGCTTAGCTACAATATTATTAGTTACGACATAAAATTCATCACTAATTATTTACATTTTTTGAAAAAAAATATATTTCGTATTTAAATGTATGTGCAACTTTTTTAGTAACGAAACTTACAATTTCGTAGCAATGTTTGCCTAGAAAAGTTTCCCACCAAAAATTAATTTTGCGCCATTTATTAAGTACAACTAGGTTAAAATTTTAATTCATCAATGACACATTATTTTGTCGCTAATAATGTACCAAAATTTTGACAAACTGTTAGTTGTCAAAAAATTAGTTAGAATTTTGGACAGGAAAAAGTTTTGTCACAAAATATAAATTGTTGCAATAGCGACAAAATAGAGTTTGTAGTTGAATGATGTAAGCTTTAGCCACAAACTTATATATTCAATAGTGACCTTTGTTTTTGTCTCCAATAATATAAGCAATTACTCACAATTATCTTATCATCTCTAATTAACATGCGACTTAGTTACACCATAATTTTGTGACAAAATATACAATGTGTGGCATCTCATAACTCAAAATAAATAAGGATAAGCTAATAAATTAAAAATAATCACTTTTGGAAAGAAAGGGGAAAAGTTGAAATTTTTTCTATGTTTAAGAACTTGGTTTTGGTTCTTTTCAAATGGTCATACCTTCAATATCAGGATTTCTTAGAGGTAGTTCTCGATAAGGTTGGATAACCCTTGGAAAGATCTTCCCAATGGCACCGCGTTTTCAAATTTTTGATATTGTATAAGGAAGATATGCTTATTGGAAGTTGGGTTGTTGAAGTGATAAAAGTCCAATTCCGGATTTAAGGGAGGTAAAAGCTAGTTTCATCACTAATTATTTCCTAATTCATTTTAAGACTTAAGTCTTAAAAGTTATGACAGTCCAATTCGTTTTAAGACTTAAGCTGAATTCAGTTCAGAGTAAAGTGAAGTATTTTCTTTAAAAATAGTGTACGAGGACCAAGTATTTCCAAAGCAGTATTAAAATGTTTTTTACATTTAAAGGAATGGAAACTAAGATTTCCAAGGATCCTTAAGCCTAGTTTTCATAAAAGAAATATAGCTTTCTAATGAAGCAAGCATGAAAGCTAAAATTTCTAAGATAGCCTTTGAGCTAAGTATATTTTGAGCAATAATCTCAAACCACAGAATCAATATGTTTTAAAAACATAAGAGCCAATATATTTTGGGAGTAGTATTGAGCACCAATATGAGGGAGAGTTCTGAAAACTCACAGTCCCTATAAACCATGTAGCCACCATGGGTATAAAAGGGGTAATATTTTTTAGATGAACCCTTTCCACAATAGACTAGTGGATCCATTACACAGTTCAGGACTTATACCTTTGGCTGGGTAAAGGATGCGCTGTCATGTCAGGTTGATCATTTTATCATCGTTTTAGCCCTTAAGTGATGGTTGTCAGTCAGAGAAACTCCCACAATATATATTGTATCTCAGAGTTTATTTTATCCTTGTATACATTCAAAGTTTAACACTTCTCAGAGAGATTTTCATTAATTGCACTTATTAATAAATTGCTTTATATTGAAATGAGTAATTATTCATGAGTTTAGCAGAGACAAGGTAAGCGTTCTTTCTTACTCCTTTTTCAGCTTAAGTTGTTGTTTAGCATTCCAACTCGTATAATCATACATTCAATGTATTGATGCCAATTTACCTACATCATATCATGATATGACGCAAGTAACTAGGATCAATTTTTGGCGAGCTCAGAGTCAGTTGGTGAGCCTCCATTCATTTCGGAGGACTTCTTTGTAATTCAGTTATTTTATTTCAGTTTTTAGTTGTTAGGATGATGGGGGTCCTGTCCCATTATCCATCTTTACATTAGAGGCTTTATAGACGTATAATATTTATTCTTGTCTTATTCATTTCAATTGTATACGTTTACGACATAAGTTGTCGTTTTGGATAAGTTTATACTTAAAAATTATTTCTCTTATGTCTAAGTGTTCTACTGAGTTAAGAAAATCACGATAAGGGTTCGCTTAGGGATCAACAATGGTCTTCTAGTGCCAGTCACCCCCAGGGTGTAGGCTCGGGGCGTGTCACAATGTTTAATAGTGACAATTTAAATTTTGTAGTTGAATAAATTTACTATTTATCGCGATTTTCTAAAATCTAAATATAAAAATAATATTTGGCTACGCTCGAGTGCAAATCTACAGGGTAGTGAGAGAGTTCACCTATAGAGGCGGACCCACATGGGTTCTAGGAAGTTCAACCGAACCTCCTCGGTAAAATATATCACGGTGTATATGAGGTAATTTTTTTATTTATATAGATATATATTGTCTGAACCCTCTCCATGACTAATAGAAATTTATAGCCTAGTGGTAGGTCTCCTTGAAATTAAACTACACATCAAGGGTTCAATTCCCTCTATTAGATTTATTTTAAGTTTCAGTTCCGTTTTTCACGTTTGATTTAGTTTTTTTAATTTCTGAAACATATAAAAAGTGTGGTTTTAAACCCAAAAAAGATTCAAGGGTCTGCCACTAAAACTATATACTACTACTTGAATTTTTTGTTGGCTTATTTACACGTTTATACTTTCATTTTTCGAACATCTTGAATGAAAATCCTAGGTCCACCTCTAATCTCCATGACCACTTGATAAAAAATTACACAATAATTTTATCATATTCTTTTAAATTTAGATGCTGATTAGTGATTTAGAGGGTTTGAAATTCCCTTGAGTTTCCAAGTTGAAACATCAACCCATGAATAAAAGTAATACTAGTAAGCTGTAGTATAACTTTACTTTCACGACACACATAAATAGACATTGTTTGTGTTCATTTCTTACATGCATAACAATTTGTTGTCAAAAATAAAATCAATGTCAGCCACTTGACAAAAGATATGCATGTTATTAAAGAGTATCTCATAATGAATATTTATATTAGATCAACATCTATAAATAAGAACAAAAATATTTTCTGGGTAAATAATATTAAGAAAAAATAATATGAATGAAAAACCTCTACTACCTAAGCATATATGTCCAGTTCTTCTGTAACCTCTAACATAGAAGAAACTGTCAATTATTGTAGTGACTACACCATTCTCAAAACATGACATGTAGACATCATAGAGTTCAGGATGGAAAAATGCGTTTCAGTTGAAGAGTAGAACTTCAATTTTATCCATTGTTTGTTGTACGAACCACCTGTTACCACAAACATTAAAATACACACATCAGAAAATCTAGATATGACTAATGTTATTGAGCTTCAGTAATCTATGTTGAAAAGACAAATATTTTACTTGTTAGTTCATGGAGAAGAATATTAAGTATGTTTCTTGATTTTTGAAATACATTTATTAGACTATAAATATAGATATAAAATGTCAAAAAAATTCCTCTGTAGTTTTCTCTCTAAAAATTCTTAATAAACATTAACTATGGAGATGGAATATGAGCCAGCGGATAGTGAATCTACAACAATTGACGATAGACCACGAAGGTTGCTCAAAATAGGTGAAGACAATCCAACCAAAATCTTCCTTGAATTCATCATACAGAGATAAGAAATCGAGTATCAATAAGAAGAGAAGCGGAATCATTTAAAGTGAACATTGTTGTTGGATTCAAGAAATTAGCTCTCAAGTTATTTCTGGTGCGATTTGAGTGACTCCAACAACTCGAGAGGAAATAACAACCTTTAATCTATCTATGCTCAAAGAATCAATTCATTCCACCGTGCCAATATCAAGTTCTAGAGATGGCGATTTGGAGAAAAATCGCAAGTGAAAGTCTGGATATGCGCACTCATATTCGATGTGAGGATCCTACAAGTAAGTGTCCTAATACTTAGTCCTGTAATAGTCAATTACATAAGAATGTTTATATTCTGGTCATACAAATATGTTAAATAATAAAGAGGGTGATCATGGTGTTGATGGTGGTAAAGGTAAAGAGATGGTAATAGAACGACATAAGTAGGGTCTTGATATGAATGACAACACCACTCATAAACCTTATTTCCATAACAACACTTGTCTCCAAATATCCAGCAATTTCAAAACCTTTAGACCCAACAATATCATACTTGCAAAGAAAATCATGAAAACAACAATGCGACCACTGATCCAGCACAAAAACAACCCACTCAAATTAAACAAAAACCAGTAGTGATCCCAAAACATCCCCTTCCTAATATCCCCTCACTCTATGGTTACTAAACTAAGAGACCAAGAATTCCAAAAAAATAATCCTACAGACATCAGTCCTCCAAAGATAACTACCAATTAGGGCTACCCAGCTGTATGTCAGATTCCGTCGCATATATAGCTGAAATGTTTAAATTTACCCTCATTGGTAAATTAATCAATAGCCCAAAATAGAGTTCATAAGGAAATAATTTATCTTACAAAATGAATGTAGACCATTAAAATCAACATATAGAACACACAATACAACACAGTTCAAGGCAATAGTAATAAAGTTTACAGTCCTAGATCACCTTAGAGTCATAAGGATGCTTAGAAGCAAAATTCACAACTCTTGCAGGCAGGTATGAATTCAGATTTAAATTCTCAAAAGGCCACGAATTGTACTGTTGATACTGAATCCATGATTGATCTGATTTCTCTAGTTGAAAATTGTAAACATGACATGAGGGTCATGTTGAATCCATCCCATTGTTTTAGTCAACTTTAGCTATTCAATTGGTACAAGCAATTGTTAAAAAGGAATAGTAATTGGAGTTGAAAAGAAAAGATTTGGTAGTTGCCAAATTGGTAAGATTTGCAACCATTCTTGACTTTGAAAGATTTGGTAGTTGGCAAATTGGTAAGATTTGCAACCATTCTTGACTTTACTTATGTTTACATATGTCATTAGTGACATAGGCATGGTTTTATCCTTCTATAAATAGAGCATTCTTGCTTATTTGTAGAAACACCAAGTTAGAGAGAAAAACCATTTTGAGAGCAAAGTGAGGTATTCCATAGACTATACAAGAAAATAGTCTGTGAAGAAAAATAGAGTGTGAGCGATATTTTAGTAAGACGGAAACCAAAAGAGTGTTGTTCCTTTTGAGTGTGTAGTAGTCACTTTGAGTATTGTGTTCGTGACTACACAGTGTAAAATTCCTTACTATAGTAATATCAATTGCTCCTCTTGGTCCGTGGTTTTTTCCCTTATTCAGAAGGGTTTCCACGTAAAATTCTTGGTGTCGTTATTTTCCCATTTTATTTCTATTACTTTTACCATATATACTTTTGTGCTTGTCCGCGTTTTCCCAACAAACTGGTATCAGAGCCAATGTTTTATCTGAGTATGCTCTGTGGTTGCAGCACAGTCTGAACTTCCACATCAGAAAAGATTTACTTTGATTTGCGATAACTATATTTTTTGGGGAAAACAATGGAAGCCAACACAAGTAGAATGGTTACTTTGAATGGTGTTAATTATGCCATTTGGAAGGGGAAAATGGAAGATCTGCTTTATGTCAAGAATTTTTATAAACCAGTATTTACCACTGTAAAGCCTGATAAAATGACAGATGAAGAGTGGAATCTGTTGCATAGACAGGTTTGTGGATTCATTAGGCAATGGGTCGACGATAATGTGTTGAACCATATTTCTGGGGAAACACATGCTCGAACCCTATGGGAGCATCTTAAAAGTTTGTATGCTCGAAAGACTGGCAACAACAAAATGTTCTTAATAAAGCAGATGTTGAGTTTGAAGTATCATGATGGTTCTCCGATGACAGACCATCTGAATAATTTTCAGGGAATAATGAACCAATTATCTGCTATGGGCATCAAATTTGATGAAGAAATTCAAGGCTTGCTTCTACTTGGTTCCCTACCAGATTCATGGGACACATTTAGAACGTCATTGTCAAATTCTGCTCCGGATGGTGTGATCTCTATGGATTCCGCCAAGAGTAGTGTCTTGAACGAAGAGATGAGAAGAAAAACTCAAAGTTCCTCTTCGTCGGATGTCCTGATAACTGGCCCCAGGGGGAGAAATAAAACTCGTGGTTCTCAGCATAGAGAACAAAATAGGAGCAAATCCAAAGGCAGACTTAAGGATATTGAGTGCTATCATTGTGGCATGAAAGGGCACACAAAGAAGTTCTGCAGGAAGTTGAAGAGGGAGAACAATAATAAAGAGGAAACTAAACAAGATGGCAATGAAAATTGCCTAGCCACCGTCACCACCGAAGATCTTGTTACCGTTCTTGATGCAAACATGATAAATATTGCTTGTGATGAGTCAAGCTGGGTTGTGGACACTGGTGCCGCATCTCATGTGACATCAAGGAAGGATTTTTTCTCTTCCTACACTCCTGGTGATTTTGGAACCTTGAGTATGGGTAATGAGACTGTTTCTAGGGTGGTTGGTATTGGTACAATTTGTTTGGAAACTAGTATTGGAACTAAACTAGTTTTGAACAATGTGAAACATGCTCCTGATGTTCGTCTGCACCTAATTTCTGTTGGTGCTTTAGATGATGAAGGATATGTTAGTACCAACGGTGATGGAAAATGGAAGCTCATTAAGGGTTCCTTGGTTGTGGCTCGTGGTAACAAACGTCGTGGTCTATACTGGACTACGGCCTCTGCTTGTGTTGATATGGTGAATGCTGTTGAGAGCGGTAGCTCTTCAACATTATGGCACAAGAGGCTTAGCCACATTAGCGAGAAAGGACTTAATGTTCTAGCCAAGAAGAAATTATTGTCAAATTTCCAAAGTGCTAAATTAGAAAAATGTGAGCACTGCTTGGCTGGAAAACAAAATAGAGTTTCCTTTAAGTCCTATCCTCCTTCAAGAAAGACAGAGTTGCTTGAGTTAGTGCACTCTGATTTATGTGGTCCAATGAAGACAAAGACATTGGGTGGTGCACTTTACTTTGTCACTTTCATTGATGATTGCTCGAGAAAACTTTGGGTCTATGTCTTGAAGACTAAAGACCAAGTGTTAGGTGCCTTTAAGCAGTTTCAGGCTTCAGTTGAAAGAGACACTGGAAAGAAATTGAAATGTATTCGTACTGATAATGGTGGTGAATATTGTGGACCATTTGACGAATACTGCAAGCATCAAGGTATTAGACACCAGAAGACTCCTCCCAAGACTCCTCAGCTTAATGGTTTGGCTGAGAGGATGAACAGGACCTTGATGGAAAGAGTTAGATGTTTGCTTTCTGAAGCAAAGTTGCCGAACTCATTTTGGGGTGAGGCTTTACTGACCGCTGCACATGTTATTAATCTATCTCCTGCTGTTGCTTTGCAAAGTGATGTACCAAATAGTGTTTGGTATGGAAAGGATGTTTCCTATGACCATTTGAGAGTATTTGGTTGCAAAGCTTTTGTACATGTGCCGAAAGATGAGAGGTCAAAGTTAGATGCCAAGACAAGGCAATGCATCTTCATTGGATATGGCCTAGATGAATTTGGTTACAGGCTATATGATCCAATTGAAAAGAAACTTGTGAGAAGCCGTGATATTATTTTCATGGAGAATCAAACAATTGAAGATATTGACAAAGCGGAGAAGGTAGAATCTTCAAGTTTTGATGGTATAGTTCATCATGATGAAGTTCCTCACACAAGTGTGCATGATGTTGTTGGGTTTGATAATCATGGTGACACCCAGAATCATGTATCGAATCAACATGTTGATGTTGATAATAACAATGATATTGTTATTGATGATCCTGTTGCTCATGAAGTTGTGGACGAATCAAATATTCCGCTTCGAAGGTCCACAAGACAGAGGTTTCCTTCCTCCCGTTATTCACCCAATGAGTATGTGTTACTCACTGACGGGGGAGAACCTGAATGTTATAAGGAGGCCATGGAAGATGAGCACAAGAATCAATGGATTGAAGCCATGCAAGACGAGATGAAGTCTTTGCATGAGAACCACACTTATGAGTTGGTAAAATTTCCCAAGGGCATGAGAGCTTTGAAGAACAAGTGGGTGTTCAAAGTTAAAGTTGAAGAACACAACTTGAAGCCCAGGTACAAAGCTAGATTGGTTGTTAAGGGATTCGGTCAAAGGAAGGTATTGACTTTGACGAAATATTTTCTCCTGTTGTGAAAATGTCCTCGATTCGCACAGTTCTAGGTTTGGCTGCTAGTCTTAATTTAGAGATTGAGCAGATGGATGTGAAGACGGCTTTCCTTCATGGTGACCTAGAAGAAGAGATTTATATGGAACAACCTGAGGGCTTCAAAGTAGATGGTAAAGAAAATTTTGTATGCAAACTCAAAAAGAGTCTCTATGGCCTCAAACAAGCTCCCAGACAGTGGTACAAAAAGTTTGAATCTGTTATGGGGGAGCAAGGCTATAAGAAGACTTCTTCAGATCATTGCGTATTTGTACAAAAATTTTCTGACAATGATTTTATCATCCTTTTGTTGTATGTGGATGATATGTTGATTGTGGGCAAGAATACTTCCAAGATTGACGAGCTAAAGAAAGAGTTGTGTAAGTCTTTTTCTATGAAAGACTTGGGTCATGCCAAACAAATTTTGGGCATGAGAATTACTCGTCTTAGAGATGAAAGGAAGATTTATTTGTCCCAGAAGAAGTACATTGAACGTGTACTGGAGCGCTTCAATATGAATAATGCGAAGCTTGTGAGTATACCTCTTGCTGGTCATATGAAGTTGAGCAAGAAGATGTGTCCTACAGCTAGGGAGGAAAAGAGAACATGGCCAAAGTTCCATATTCCTCCATCGTCGGAAGTCTGATGTATGCAATGGTGTGCACTAGACCTGATATTGCTCACGCAGTTGGTGTTGTCAGTAGATTTCTCGAAAATCCGGGAAAAGAGCATTGGGAAGCTATGAAATGGATACTCAGGTATCTTAGAGGAAGCTCAGATGAATGCTTGTGTTTTGGAGCATCAAATCCAATCTTGAAAGGCTATACAGATTCTGATATGGCAGGTGACCTTGATAAAAGAAAATCCACTACTGGATATTTGTTTACTTTTTCAGGGGGAGCTATATCATGGCAGTCAAAGTTGCAGAAGTGTGTTGCACTATCTACAACTGAAGCTGAGTATATTGCGGCTACTGAAGCCGGCAAGGAGATGATATGGCTAAAGCGATTTCTTCAAGAGCTTGGTTTGAATCAGATGGAGTATATTGTCTATTGTGACAGACAGAGTGCAATAGACTTGAGCAAGAACTCCATGTACCATGCAAGAACAAAACACATTGACGTCAGATATCATTGGATTCGTGAGAAAGTGGAGAATGAATCATTTCACGTCAAAAAGATTCACACAAGTGAAAATGCTGCAGATATGCTGACCAAGATGATACCGAAAGACAAGTTCGAGTTATGCAAAGAACTTGTGGGTATGAGCTCTCTCTAAAGAAGTTGAAGATACCTTCTTCCAGTAAATGGGACTGGAGGGGGAGATTTGTTGAATCCATCCCATTGTTTTAGTCAACTTTAGCTATTCAATTGGTACAAGCAATTGTTAAAAAGGAATAGTAATTGGAGTTGAAAAGAAAAGATTTGGTAGTTGGCAAATTGGTAAGATTTGCAACCATTCTTGACTTTGAAAGATTTGGTAGTTGGCAAATTGGTAAGATTTGCAACCATTCTTGACTTTACTTATGTTTACATATGTCATTAGTGACATAGGCATGGTTTTATCCTTCTATAAATAGAGCATTCTTGCTTATTTGTAGAACACACCAAGTTAGAGAGAAAAACCATTTTGAGAGCAAAGTGAGGTATTCCATAGACTATACAAGAAAATAGTCTGTGAAGAAAAATAGAGTATGAGCGATATTTTAGTAAGACGGAAACCAAAAGAGTGTTGTTCCTTTTGAGTGTGTAGTAGTCACTTTGAGTATTGTGTTCGTGACTACACAGTGTAAAATTCCTTACTATAGTAATATCAATTGCTCCTCTTGGTCCGTGGTTTTTTCCCTTATTCAGAAGGGTTTCCACGTAAAATTCTTGGTGTCGTTATTTTCCCATTTTATTTCTATTACTTTTACCATATATACTTTTGTGCTTGTCCGCGTTTTCCCAACAGGTCATTCATGTTAAATGTATAAACCTCTTCCACCGATTATTAAAGTAAATACTCATGGGAGCACTTTGGAGAACCCAGGAAAGATTGGTGCTTGTGATATTCTTAGAGATCACAAATGTGACTTGATTTATGTAGATAGAAGAACATCCTCCATACGACAATCCAATGCAGTCCAAATTAAATTAATGTGTTAAAATTAAAAAACACTTAATAAAAGCAACCAATCCTTAAAACACCCAATTTTTTTTAAAAAAATAAACTCCAACAAAAGTCCAATGAAACAGAAGAAACAGTCAAACGAGTTCTAAAAAAAGTTTGAAATTATTTTTTTAGCCAGCCTCTCCCAATAGATATGAAGAAAAATAAGAATGAGAAGATAAGAGACACTCATTATAGAATACATATTTGGAAGAAGAAGGAGAGATGTAGTAGTCGTAGTTCATGAAAGGTAAGCCCCTAAAGTCATGAAGTTAATACAAAAAATCAGTGTCATGTTCATCATCTGTGTCAGCCTCTTCATATTTATTAATAATTTTAGTGCCTTCAGTTCTATCAAGATCACTTATTTACTATTACAGTGTCGTCCTTTAGGTCAGAATCTTCTGTATTGTAACCAACTTCATATTCTGTTTGAACCTTTAATTCAAATGCACTTAAACCTAAGGTAATTGAATCAACATCATCTCTATGTAATTGGATTACCATATCCCCAATAAAAACATCTATTATGTTACTTTCCATTGCCACATCTTGACAAACTTCATAAGTAGTGTGCAATTCATAACTTTCCACCTTTGAAATTTGAATCTCTAGCACATCATATCTATGTCTATCTTGAAATCTTTGCAAATTTCACCAATTTTTTTTTACTAATTTTGGATCACAAATATAAAATACTTGCTTTTGTTGAGTATCTTGTACGAAAGAATCATGTTCATACCAAAATGTATTTACATTTAAACTAATAAAATATTTATCTTTCTGCATCCGAGGTTTTTTACAAAGGTCAAACCACTTGCATTTAAATACAACAACTATATTGCCTTCTATATATTCTAACTCAATAGTGTCAACTATAACACCATAAAAGTCAATCACTTATTTTTATGATAGTCTTCAACAACTATGCCACTCTTTTGACTTTTACGTAATTCATCACAACTTTGAATATAGTAACTAACATCATTAACAATACAACTAGGATATCTCCATCCTCGAATATCAGGTCCCATTTCCAAAGGATATAACTTCTTGATAGACATTGAATTGTCCTTATTAAACAAATGCATAATCTACGATGAAAAATTATTACATTAAATTAAAAATTAAGAAAAAGTTAAAGTTAAACACAACACAATTGTCATTTTAAAAATCACTTACTTTCTCTTTGAACCATAATGAAAAATGTTTTATGTGTTTCTCTTCTACATTCACAAGTGCTTGTCTTAACATCTCATTTTTGTGTTCCCTACATAGGAAAAACGAACTTATGAGTAATTTAGAATAACATAAAAACTAATATACATTAATAGGAAATTTTCTGTAAAAAAGGCTCTGCTTCATCAAAATTATTTAAACCACACGACTGAGCCATATCAAAATATTTCTTCGGTATTGCATCATATTCATCTTAAAATTGTCTAATACATTCAAAGAATATGTCCAGACCATGTTTCTCTTTGTTTCTAGATCCATATGCATAAATCTAGTCTCAATGTTATTAAGATACATAGAGCAAAATACTAAACATTCATCAATAATATAACCTTCTGCAATAGAAACTTTTAGCCGCGCCTTGTTTGGCACATACTACTTAAGCTTACACAAAAATCTCTCAATTTTGTACATCCAACGATACTCTACTGGTCCCCCATACATAAATTCTCATGGTAAATATACATCCGAATGTACCATAATATAAAAAAAATAGGTGGAAAGATTACCTAAAGCTTACATAATATAATAACTATATCTCTTTGAAGTTGTTCTTAGTCATCTCGTCCCAATCTCTTACAACACAACCATTGAAGGAAATGACCTAACTCAATCAATGCCAAACATATATCCTTAATTCCAAATCCATGAATAGCTATATGTAGCAATCGTTGTAGAAAAACATGATAATCATAAATTTTGAGTTTAAATAACTTAAAACCATCTTCACTTACACAACTTGAGATATTTGAGGCATAACCATCACGAAATTTAACACATATCAAGAATTCCGCAAAATTCTCTTTTCTCTTTTTCTGAAATGTAATAACAAGAAGATGACATTGTATAACTAGAATCATCATGCTGCAACCATATATCTTTTTTTATATTCATATCCTTAAGAACTTCTCTTGCTTTCACTGTTTTTTTAGATTTTCTCTTAATATTCAGTAATGTCCCCAAAATACTCTCACAAGTGTTCTTTTCTATGTGCATGACATCTAAATTATGTTGCAACTCCAAGCTCTACCAGTATGGTAACTCAAAGAAAATACTTTTCCTCACCCAATTCAACTCTATATATAGGAAGACACTTTTTTTCTTATTATTTGAGTATCATCCTGGTGTATAATTACTTGAGTAGACCCAATTGTTGTAAGACATCATGTCCTCAGAGCTCTTCTGATTTCAATCTTTTTTCTACCTTCCCATCAAACTTCATGCTTCTTCTCCATGCATGGCTAGGTTTAAGATACCGACGGTGACCCATGTAACAAATTTTACTTCTTACCTTTTGTGGCGGTGCATCCTTATTGCAAGTAAGGCACTCCATGTATCCTTTAGTACTCCATCCAGATAAATTATCTAGTACAAAAGAAATAATATATGTTAGCTATTACAATTATGTGTTACCCTGTTATTATATTTATATTCATAAATCTTCTTAAACAAAAAGAGTATCCTAGATTCGAAACACATAAATAATGGGAACGAAAATATGTCCAAATACAAAGTTGACCGAGTTGATACCGAGTAATCTCGCAAATAATAACAATACTTGATAGTCTAACACAAAAAAATAAATTATAAAAAATAGTGTGAACTGTCACCACAAAATTACTAACGAAAAATGTTTAATTAATTAGTAGGTTAATATTCCAATAGAATAAAAATGAGATCAGTGCATTTTTTTCTATCTAACTTGGAATATTTCAAGGGTGTTGGTATCATTACTTTAGATGATAAATAAATAGGAAACAATCAAAGTTGTCAACCTAACTACTTAAATTAGTTTAGGCGAGGCTTATTTAGTTGGGTTGATTAAAAAAATTAAAGAATTCTCCTCTCCGTACTCCTTACATTTCTATGAAATGTTATAGAGTAATTGCGTTCTCTATATTGTATAGGAACAAAAAATATCAGAAGAGCCATTACAGCTTGATATGAAAAAACTTTAGACTGGAGATGATTTAGACATATTGAACAATAAGGAATATTCACACTTACCATAAGTTGGAAAGTCATTTACGGTTTATAAAACCGTAGCATGCATCTTCAAGCAATCCCTAGAGGAAGCATTAAATGTATCTACACCATCGCTTCATATGTAGTGACATCATCATAAGTGAATCAATAAAGCATTTCCAAGGACGAAGATTATAAGGAAACTAAATTATAGGCCACATGTTATATATTTTGCTCATGTTACCAAAGGGGTTGAAACCATCAGTCGCGAGGCCAAGTCTAATATTACATGGTTCTTGTGCAAACCACGTATGATTCGTATCAAATTCTTCGCAAGCTTCAGAATCAACTCGATGTCTTAACACATTCGTCTCATAAAGTGTCACATAAGGGAGCACCCCCTAGACGTAACTGGTGTCTTCGTCCTCAAAGAGGACTAAGACTATAATCTGAGCATTCATCATTACATTCATAGGTTAAAATGAGGAGAAATTTAAAATTTTTCTTCTCTATCTATCATGAGGTTTACATAGACCTCTCGCATACAAAAAATATATTCATATCAAGTATACTTAGACCCTTCGTATAAGATGATTACATAGTCTTGTACTTTTATGACACACATATATAAAAGATACAATAAAGACTTAAAACGGATGTCTCATATCATAACCATCTAAACAAGAGTATAACAATTGGGCATAGCTCATACATCAATATGATAAAAGCCACATATAGGCTATACAATCTCAATACTCAAATGAAAGGAAATGAACAAAGTGTCTTTAAGACTAAACAACATCCAATGCTAGAAAGTGGCATTGTCCTTGAAGTACTGAGGACCTACCCAACATGGAGAATGGGAATTCAAGTCTTCTTCAAATGGCCTCAACCTCGTCAACGACCGGTCGTTCACGAGAACCTAAAATTATGGTGAAAAGGAGAAAACATGGTTTAGCACATCATTTGTACTAAGTATGGAAACAATACACACACCACATAGAAATAATGCTTTTAAAGAGGCAATTTGAAATGATATTCCAACTTACTGTAAAATCCTATTTTTTATGCACAATTAAGTATCATGTGAACCAATAACCACATAATCCTCAATACATTATCATATCCAACACAATACAAAAAATACAAAGTCAAGTCAACATATTTATTGCCAACAAACCTCTACGTCATATTATAACCACAAGGCATATATTAGAACTTCATGATAATTCAACACATACTAGACCCTTAACCATAACCCCTCATCAAGTATACAAGTGCAATGACAAAGCAAAGCCCCATAACCTCACTTAATCAAGTAAACCAATACAAAGGACCATAAGTAATGCCTAACTTCACATAACATAACATCAAGAGTAACCACCATCATACTTTATCAATATAGACCAACAATATACTCATAAGTGAAGCTAATATTATATAGATTCAATAACATGTAAAGTAAATATATACATAACATATACATTATTGAACATAAGATAACCTCCTAAGGATTCCCTCAAAGCAAACTAGTGCAAAGCATAGGTAGAGTCCCATACCCCTACCTAGGCTAATTAAAACCTCTTAAGTCCCCCTAGTTAGTGTTTACTTCGTTACTTTATTTTACATTCGGGAGCACTTGCCTTAACTGACATAGACCACAAGAGCTAAGTGTGGAATCTGGTGTTGTAAAACCTTACCGATGGAAGTTGCTCTACCGGCCAAAGTAGTACCAAACATGAACATAGAATCTAGATGGATCCTCTAGCTTCCTATGGAGGCAACATATTTCAAGAACTAGGAGATATAGTTGGGACCCTCTTTATGTACATCACATTATAGTCTCCAATCTCTTTGAGTACAATGGTGAACCCTACCTTCCCTCATTGGGAAGGTGTCACCCCTCGCATCTAGTTCACTCGATGCTTAAGCTAGAGTCCCTTTTGAAATGTCTTTGATTCATAGTCATTACTCAGTTTAGGTCATTTGGAGACTACTCCTTGTATATCATGATAATTAGCTAATTAGGAATTGTATGAGAATCACCTTTTGATACATCCCTCATAGTGAGATCAATACCATATACCATTTCATAGTAATGCACACAAATTAATCAACATCATCCTTATATCATTACAACCTTTACATGATCTCACAATTCATAAGATAAGACATTTAAATACGTACATCATAAATCCTAGTCAATCCAATCACAACACATATACTTCAATTGAATCACCATAATTAGGTATAAGTAATCCCAATAGAGTTAAAGGTTTTGAGATCACAAAGTCTTACCTCCTCCACTTCCAAAGCCATCATCATGGTCTTACCATCAACCAACTCCAATTCAATCATCAATTGGAATAATAACATCATAGAATAGTAATTCACACTTTAACCAAGACAATTATGCCAATACTATACAATTCAATTCAAGATCACCACCTAGGGATTAAGGGGAAAAGGTCATCTTCCATAAACTAGGTCAATACATACATAAATAGCACAATTGAATCATAATACTTCATAATATATTCATAATAACCAAAATAAATCATAATCAAGGTGAAAAATTCTCATACATTGTAAATTTTGGAAGAACCCTTTGGGGAAAGGTTAACATACCTTGTAAACTGATGAAGATTGATGGAAAAAACTTGATCTTTGAAGCCCTATAACACTGATTGACTTTGTATTCTATGGACATTCTTTGGGAGAGAGAAAGAACAGAGAATAAAGAACAATTTGTGTTTGGGGGAAATTATGAGGGTTGGGTTAGTTTAATTAGCTTAGGGTCTTTATATAAGTCATTAACTCATTTAATTAGACCTCCTTTAACCCTTAAATAATTAACTAAATACCTAATTAACTTAATTGAAACAACTAAACGTGGCAGCCAAAGCAGTGACTTGACCAACGAGACCCCAACTTATGGGCCGTAGGTCATCGAAGGTCAGGCCCCCATGGACCGTCGATAGTGCCCGTTGCCCAGCTCCGCAATTCTACACTTCAATGTGTCTATTGTTCCAATTTTTTTTTATTCTTTTGTGTGTGTAGTCTGATTATAATGACACTAACAACTCTCTCTTCAGGTAATAATGGCCCTCAGACACGATATTATCTAATCCAGGGGAAGGTCTATGTCCGTCTGACCATCCCTTTCCTTGCTGCAAATCCATTGTTTGCCACTGACACTTGCCAAATTGACATCCCACGAAATTGGCTAAGTGTCCATCGTTAGTGAAAATTAGCACTGCGTCGATTGGACCCCGCCTCGTGTCCTGCCATTTTGTCGATGGCTATTGTCCCATGACATCTTTTAGCCAAAAGCAAGGGTCCTTTTCAAGGACCTTTTGGTTGGTCTTTTGAGAGTCATACTCGCACATTTCTACCCTAAACATCCTCTAATACATATTAGACACCTCACTACCAAATTACATCAAATTACGACACCTAAAACATAGTAAAATAGGCTAGGTCACACAAACACCTCTTGAACTAGTTTCTGAACGCCATGGACGTTCTTCGACGTTTTGATTCTAAAACTTTCTGTATGACTTATATTCATTCTTTTTGACCTTAAAATATTTTCCTAACCCTTAGAAACTCATGTTAGGACCTTAGAATTTCGAAGTGTTACATTATCCCCCCTTAGGAACATTCATCTCTGAATGACATTGTAATCTTTTTGAAGGAAGCGATAGACTCAAGAATAGCAGTGCAACCAGAAACAACACATAAAACACTATTTAACACATAAAACTTCAATCATTACACATAAGATCTCAATATCACAATATGAGAATTACCTTCTCACAGCAACATTATCTCAACATATCATTAAGGAGTTAATTATGACAAAACCCAACCGATCAACATCCTCAATATCATTTAATAAACGCACAACATACCAAAATACACCACATACACTCAAAACAAGCAAAAGAGCAAAAATTAATTTTTTTCACATAAAGTTCATTGCGATTTACTGTAACATGAACCTTTTTGCAAAACTTCAAAAAAAATCAAGACAACTTCAAACTTACTCATTATTTTATTATCAGTAAGAAAAACTAACCTTCATTAGGAAAAAGATGAAGATAACGGGACTTCATGTCGGCCTTGGGCTCCCATATTGGACCCTCAACTAGGTGGTTTCTCCATAACACCTTTTCGGAGGCCAACTCTTTGTTCCTAAACCACTTTACTTTACGATCAAGGATTTCGACCAGAACCTCCTTATAGGAGAGGTTCACTTTCACACTAAGACCTCCTCTAGGAAGAATGGACTCGGAGTTACCAATGCACTTTCTAGGCATGGATACATAGAAAACCGGATGAATCGAAGATAGTTCACTAGGGATTTTCAACTCATATGGAACCTTGGCAACCCTTTGCCAAATTTCATAGGGACTTACATAACAAGGACTCAGCTTCCCCTTCATGCCAAATCTAACCACCTCTTTCATGGGCGAAATTTTTGAATACACCTTATCACCCTCTTTAAATTCAAGGTCTCTTCTCCTATGATCGGCATAAGACTTTTTCCGATAATAGGTTGTTTTCAACCAGTTCCTTATGATATGAACTTCCTCTAAGGTCTTGTAGATCAAATCGGGACCAAGAAGCAAAGACACGCCAACCTCAAACCACTCGAGCAAATCTACACCTCTTACCACACAAAGCTTCAAAAAAAGCCATAAATATGGATGAATGAAAACTATTATTATATGAATATTCCACCAAAGTCAAGTGCTCATCCCAATTTTCCTTGAAGTAAATGATACAAGCTCTAAGAATATCCTCAAGAGTTCGAATGGTACGCTTTGCTTGACCATCCATTTGAGGATGAAAAGCGGTGCTTAACTTCACTTGAGTACCCAAACCTCTTTAAAATGACCTCCAAAACCTAGATGTGAATTGAGTACCTCTATTCGATTTGATGGACAAAGGAACCCATGAAGATTCACTATCTTGTCAGTGTAGATTCTTGCATAATCTTCCGCCGAGTAAGTGCACTTCACGGGAATAAAATGATCGGATTTGGTCAATTTATCCACCACCACCCATATAGAGCCATATTGCTTTCTAGTCTAAGGAAACCGATCTACTAAATACATGTTAACATCTTCCCAGTTCCAAGTAGGAACTTGGATTTCTTGTAGTAGACCACCTGGATTTAGGTGCTCGACTTTAACTTGTTGCCAATTTGGACACTTTGAAACAAACACTGTAATGTCCTTTTTAAAGCCATCCTACAAAAACACTTCTCTATGATCATGATACATCTTAGTAGAACCTACATGAAAAGTGCAACAAGCTCCATGAGCTTCCTCAAGAATCCGATTTCTCAATATATCGATATTAGGCACACATAATATCCCTTGGAACCTAAGAACACCATCCCCCCTTGGGAGAATGACTCATTCATCTTTCCAAGAACCGATTTTTTCAACTCCATCAATTGTGGATCAAGGTGTTGCTTAGACTTCACCTCAACCACCAAAGACGACTCGGAGTTATGATGTACCACAACACTACTATTGGGAGAATCTTCAATTCGAACCCCTAAACGAGCAAACCTATGAACATCCCTCACTAGATTTCTCTTGGTTTCTTCCACATGGGACACACTTCCCATGGACAAATCTCTTAGAGCATCCACCACCACATTAGCCTTGCCTGGAAGATAGAGAACACTCATGTCATAGTCTTTCAACAACTCTAACGATCTCTTTTGTCAGAGATTCAACTAATTTGAATGAATACATATTAAAGACTTTTATGGTCCATATACACATCAACATGAACCCTATAGAGATAATCCTCCATATTTTCAAGGCAAATACCACAGCCGCTAACTCCAGGTCATGAGTCAGATAATTCTTCTCATGGACTTTGAGTTGCCTAGAAGCATAGGCTATAACCTTGTTGTAATGCATAAGAACACAAACCAACCTGACTCGGGATACATAACAATATACCACAAAATCCTTATTACCCTCCAGTAGGGTCAATACTGGAGTGGAAGTAAGCCTATCTTTAAACAATTGGAAGCTTCTTTCACATGCTTGTGACCACTCAAATATCACATTCTTTTGAATCAAGGTTTTCAAGGGAGAAGCAAGAGATGCAAAACCATCAACAAACCTTCTATAATTACCGGCTATGCCTAAGAAACTCCTAAATTCGTAGGATCCAAAAGTCTAGGCCAATTATTCACATCTTTGGTGTACCTTGGATCAACCTTTACACCCTCACTGGAGATAAAATGACAAAGAAATGCTACCGACCTCAATAAAAACTCACATTTGTTATACTTGGCAAATAATTGGTGTTCATTAAGCACTTGTAAAACCACTCTCAAATGGTCCATGTCTTCACCCTTATTTTTTGAATATACCAAGATGTCGTCAATGAAGATAATGACAAACGAATCTAGGTAACGTCAAAACACCCTATTAGTTAGACCCATAAATGCAACCAGAGCATTAATGATACCAAATGACAATACTAAAAACTCATAGTGGCCATATCTTGTTCGAAAATCCATCTTGGGAATATCTTTGCCTCTCACCCTAAGTTGGTGATATCCCAACCTCAAGTCAATCTTGGAAAAGTAACTCGCACCTTGGAGTTTATCAAATAAATCATCAATCCGAGGGAGAGGATACTTGTTCTTGATTGTGACTTTGTTAAGTTGACGGTAATCGATACACATTCTAAGGGACCTATCCTTGTTATTTACAAACAATACGGGAGCACCCCATGGAGAAATACTAGGCCGAATAAAGCCCTTGTCTAGTAAGTCTTTGAGTTGAGCCTTCAACTCTTTTAATTAGTCCAGAGCCATTCGATAAGGAGGAATTGAAATGGAATTTGTATCTGGTAGCAAGTCGATACAAAAATCAATTTCTCGTTTGGGAGAAATATGGGGAAGATCATTAGGAATGACCTACAGAATTTCCCTCACTATGAGGACCGACTCAGTGGGAGGAATTTCAAAGTCTAAATCTTTGATCTTACACGATGGTATAATCAATCTTTAGATATCATCTTACACGCTTTCAAACAAAAAATTACACGATATCAAGGAATAGAGTCCCCCCCCCTTCCACTCTAAAATGGTTTTTTGGAAAGTTAAACATCACCATGCTTGTTCTACAGTCTATGGAAGAAAAGAAACCATGCAACCAATCCATACCAAATATTACATCAAAATCAAACATATCAAGTTCTACTAGTTCAACATAAATAATTTTATTGGGCAACATTATAGGAAAATTTCTATACACTCTTTTTGCAACAAAACGAATCACCCACCGGGGTAGACACCAAAAACAGTTAATTTAATATATCGGGTAAAATGTCAAACTTTTTAGCTACTAGAGGATTAACAAATGACAAAGTAGCATCAGGATAAAGTAAAACATAGACATAAGTAGAAAATACTATCAACAAACCGGTCACCACATGGGGAGAAGTCTCTTACTCACCCTAGAGCGGAGAGCATAAAAGTGATTCTTCTTCGGAGCATCAACATTAGAACCACTTGCTAGAGCTTGACCACTACCCTTGTTTTGACCCTTCGAATTCGGGCAATCCCTCACCTTATGTCCACTCTTTCCACAACCAAAGCAATTCTCTGTCCCAATGAGGCATCACCATAATGCTTTTTGCCACACTTTTCACAAGTTGACTTCTTGGTTAGTGAACTAGTTCCCCTTCCCTTTTGAGGCTTAGCGTTAGACACCCTATCATCACGAGCCATAGGGAACGTGGAAGGAACTTGATTAGAAATCTATTTTTGAACCTAGGCTTTTCTTGGATATCAAGCCTACCATTTGAATAACCTCCATCATATGACTTGGCTCTATTTACATCCCTACTCTTCCTCTTAACCCTTGTCTCCTCCACTACGAACTATGAGATGATAAATTCTCATATTATCATGTAGCATAGCTGAACGACATTCTTCTTTTAAGTCATCTGACACTCCTGTCACAAAGCAGTTCATCTCATTCCTAGGATCGGAAATAAAAGAAGGAGAATAGTTTGACAATTTAGTAAATTTCAAAAAGTAGTCAAGTATGCTCATACCTTATTGATGAAGGTTGATAAATTCTTTCACTTATGCTTCCCTCTTCTCCCCACAATCGGAATCTAGACCCCAGACGAGACCGACATTGTTGACCTCTCAGAGGTTGCAGACAAGCCTACATACGTCATCGTTACTTCATCTAGGTTAATTTTAGCAAAAAATTTGAACTTTTTGTTATTTAATATATATGTAAAACATTCTACATAAACTCATAAACGCTCACAATCAACCATCTAATATTAAGATCCTCAGATGAAAGAAATAGTTCATAATTGCATTTATGTATTTTTGCCAAAACAACACCAATACAACGTCTAAAATGAAATGCTACTGGAACATGCTCCACTAGCTAAAGCCTACATCTAATATATATAATAACAATTGACATCCTCGAAATCATGAGGGCCTACCAAATCCGGATGAAAGCTCCACGTCCGGATAGCTGCAACGTCGTACCATAAGCTCTAACATCCACTTGTGCCTGCACCTAAAAGTAGATATTGTATGGGATTAGTACACACTTGTACTAAGTATGGGCATATGCAAGCACACACCAAGGACATGCATGAGTAAGAATATCTCTTTCCTAACAAAATGATTTATGGAAAGTGAAGTTAGTGGACTTGCCAAATTTGGATTAGTAAAGTCAATGGACTTGCCAAATTGGCTTAGCAAGTTCATGCCATGAGAGCAACATGCTTCATCGTACGTATCATATTGAACACAACACATAACATATTACATATAGCACATAACATATTGCATATAAAACGTAACATATTTCATATCATTCGTTCATATGCCATGAGACATTGGAATCATGGACTTGACATTAAGACTTCCCAAAATGAGGGCTCAACATATGGGACCTCGACTAGGGATCCTTCTCTAGCAAACACATAGTTTGCTTCATTCATTCATACGTACTTGATTTCATTCATTCATATACTAGTGTAGCTACTAGTCATACCTAGGATGTAGTTAAGACTCTCATCGGGTTTGCTGTACAATGATCAAGAATAACCTAGTGTCATTATTTGAGTCTAGCTCACCTCTTGATTATCCTATCCTAACACCTTTGGTATCGTTCATTTCATTATGTCCATCATTTGAGGCTGGCCTCATTCATTCTTTGGGAACTTTAACCTTAACCGACATATATCATGTGAGCATCATGAAATCCAGTGTGTCATCCCCACACCAAAAATAGGTGGAATCACCGACCAAGGTAAACCAAAATATGCTAGCGTATATAGGGTATTGAAGCCTGCTAGATCCTTATATTGGCAATATAGGTTCAAAGACTAGGAGATATAAGGAGATTCATACCCTTCATGCCGGGCAGTCTCATCTCATGAGAGTTATGTGAACATTCGCCCTTCTCGAAGAAGGAATCACCACTCATAGCTAGCCTATCGGTGCTCAGTATAAAGTTCGATTACATTCAACTCATACGTCATGGAAGCTGGCTTCTAGTATGAGGACATCATAACTCAATAGATGATTTATCATCTCATCATTGGTATTAAGTATACTTTAATCTCAATAATTTCATTAGAGTGTTCATAAAGACTGGTCTCTTCATTAACTTTACACTCTCATAGGTGAGTACGTTTTGGTAACATTTACTTTAGCTCATTTAAAATTTCTTTGCTCTTTCACATTAGTCTCTTATCATGTTGTCACCACATTCAATAGCTTTAGCACATTTTCTCTTCATAATTACTCACCCTTTGTTGTTCTACATGAATGTTCATTTCATCATATGACAATGAACTTGGCCATTTAGTTTGTTTCACACTCTTACTTAACCCTTCTAGGGTTACATCATTTGATTACATCCTCTTAGGTTCACTTACTTTTAAATGTATTCTAGACTTATGATTCCACACATACAAGATATGAGGCTTCATTCATAGTTCGTCTAAGTGTTTCATGTTTACCCAAGATTATATGGTAAAAGAATTATGCATCTTGTAGATATGCCAAAATATAAATTTCGATATTTAGAGGAAGCATTCATTAAATAATTACTTACGTATGACTTATGTGTCAATACAAAATTGGGCAAAGGAAACGGATTTTGAATCCCTTGGACAACACTTAATTTTATTTTAAACTTGATAATTGCATTTTTTAGAGTTAGGGGACCCTAGTTCGATCCCCATCAACTACATAATATTTCGTTTTTTTTTCTCTTCCCCTTTTTCGTTTAAGTCAAGGAGGTTGTGGGTTCAATCCCCCACAAGCTCATTATTTTTTTTAATTTTATCTCTTAAATTTCTCACCTATCCAAGAGGTTGTAGGTTGAATCCCCACTCTCTTCATTTATTTTATGATTTATTTTTTTCCTAACCCTATCATCTATTCAAGAGGTTGGGGGTTCAATCCCCACTCTCCAGAGTTAGTTTCTCCATTATTTTTCTCTTTAGTCTCTTGTTTAACCGAGAGGTTGTGGGTTCGATCCCACTCCTCTAATTTCTTTATTTCCATTTTAGGCTTAGGAGAGTAGACTAAGGGCACTCGGGTTCGAATCCTATGTGCCTCACTTCTTTTTATGTTAATTAATTAAAATATGCCGTAGTGAAATATTATCATTTTCAGTCAAGGCCACCCAAGTTCGATTCCCCTTAACCCCATTTCCTCATTTATTTGTTTAATGATTTTTTTGTGTGAGGTATCAGGTTTCGTCCCTAGCAACCTCACCTATTTCATACTCTTTTAAAATTTCAGATTTGTTCATCCTTGTTTGGCCGAAACGAAGCTTATAAAATGCTGGAAATTTGGTCATTTTTTTCAACTCCTTTTTATCAACATTTATACATTTGTTCTTAGGGTAATTCATGGATCATTTAATATGTTTTTAGGTGTATTTTCGTAGTTACATTTAGCTAGGAGTTTTTCCATTCCAATCAGCCATATTAGACCTCAAATGAATATGATTTATAGAAGTTTGTGCACGTCAAATACAAACGTAAAACATTTCATTTTCGAACTTCAAACCAACAGTATATGTCACGGATTACATATTGCACACACATAATTTTCACATAATTTTGGAAGACATAAATTATCAGTCATACAATTCCAAGCACAGTTTCATGAACTTATTCATCAAAAACATCACAATACATGCCTAATCTACTAGCAGACATATCAACCTAAGATCATTGGGAGCTAGTGCCAAGGAACATGTAATGGGGAACAACCCTAGTTTTCGGAGTAGATTCATCTGAGACTTAAGAGTCTCTTGGGAAAGGGACCAAGAGTAAAAAAAGCCCATAACTTATTTCACGTTCAACCCTTGAACCTTCTACTCAAATACCTTCTCAAAAATGACGTCCAAGTCTCTAAACCTCAACACAAACTCAACGGAAAACTCTTTCTTTTGCCTTACGTTTTTGGTTAACGTTTTGTATATGTTTTTAATGTGAAATTTCTTCAAGTGTGAAGAACTTTTAGCTGCTTTTCACTTCTTGTGTTTTGGTTAGGCAGAGAGAACGTGAAAATAAAGAGAGAGATATTGACATGAGAGAGAGTTAAACATGAAAGAGAGTTGAAAGAGGTGAAGTAGTTAGACTTAGTCAACTAGGACTCTTAGGCAAGACTTAGTCAAATAAACTATCTTAATTAAAAAATAATAAATAATAGTTAAACTCTGATTTTCCGTTTTATTAAATCAGCTTTTAAATGTTAATTTATTAAATTAATTTACCAATTTAAATAAAACAAATTAAATCATTGCTCCCACCTAGGTTCAAACCCGGGTGGAGCAATATTTTGCTAACAGGGAAATTTCGGCCCTTTATACGCAAAATACCCCTCCACCTTATTAATTTAATGATTAATTACATATTTAGGATAATTACAATACTACCCTTAGCCTGGAAAAAACTAGTTCCCCTAGACCCTCCAAACTTAAGATTTCCCCTTTTTAAGTCCGGTAAAGACTCATCCTAGTAAATCTTCATATTCGGGAGCCCAACATGGACGGACCCAACCTTTCCTAGCTCAAATAACTCCCCAAGTTAGTTGTCTTGGATTTCGCAAGTGTTTGGAGGTCTGGTTCTACGCTCATCAATCAGTGTGAATCGGTCTAATCGTAGGCATTCTAGACACATTAAACATTCCTTAGAATATACATTTTTAGGGTTGTTACAGAAAGAACCTACCAAGAAAAGTCTTATTCAAAATATCCCATGTCATCGGTCCACCCCTTAAAGGCCTATTGTCTCTCCATTGGACGTACCAAGTTTGGGCCACATCCTTTACTTGGTAGGTGGGTAACTCGGCCTTCTCCCTAGTAGTTAACCCAATGGTATAGTGAATTTTCTAGGTTCCATCTATGAATTCTTGGGGGTCTTCCTCCACTTTATAACCATAGAAAGTAAGGGGATTCATCCTTGTGAAATCCCTCATACAGGAGGCCATGGTGTTAACATGTTGATTCCATCGGGGTACCACTTCCCGATTCGCTTGGGCCATCATGGCGTTTGCTTGAGTAGTGACGTCTTATGCTTGGGTAGTAATGTCTTGGGCCATTTGTAGAAAGGATTCCATTATGTCTCATCCATAAAGGGTGGAGGACTTACCGGAGTTTGATCATCATTAGCAACTTTTTGAAGAAGAGGGACTTGATTGCCTTCGGGAGGAGCTCCCACATCATCAATCGCTTAATCAAGTCTTCGTGCAGCTGTCCTTCGAGTATTCATTCCTTTAATCACAATAGAATGATTTATGGCATGGGCACATAGAGCCAAGACTCTCGCGGAATGATATTGGATTTCCAAGAAAATGAGAGTTTCCTAAGCATCATACAGTTTCCTATTCACAAGTGTTGTGTTCTTCACAATTATGAATAAGAATCTACAGAGACATGGTTAAATGAGACTCTAGATATATTCAACCTCGTTCTCTGATACCAAGTTTGTCATATCAGGGGAGCACCCCCTAGACATAATTGGTGTCTTTTTCCTCAATGAGGACTAAGAGTAGCCTCTTAGCTTTCATCATTTCATTCATAGGTTAAACTGCTGAGAAACTTAATACTTTTGTTCTATATCAATCATGAGGTTTACATAGACCTCTCGAATACACATTATATATCCATATCGAGTATACATAGACCCTTCGTATAAGAAGATTACATAGTCTTCTACTTTAATGACACAGATATAAAAAAGATACAATATAGCCTTAAAATTGATGTCTCATATCATAACCATTTAAACAAGAATCTAACAATGTAACAACTACTTCTAAGATTGGTTCATCTGGAAATTAAAAACGAACAATCCTAGTTCTAAAATTGACTGAGGCATAACATGAGTGTAACCAATCCATTCCCCTTAACTGTCTGCAAATTTTCAACCTACGGTCAGATCTACGGACTGTAAGTCTACCTACGGACCGTGTTGGTCATCCGTATCTCTTGTTAGAGAGTGGGTGAATGTGGGTCTTGATCGACGTTCACAAACTACGGACCATCGTCTGTCCTATGGACCGTCGATGCCACCGTTGGTTGCACCTATAGATTTTTCTGAAAAATTTATTTTTTGTATATTTTGGCTATGGGGTGTTACACCTCACATCTAGTTCACTCAGTTTTAAGCTAGAGTCTCTTTTGAAATGTCTTTCATTAATAATCATAACTTAGTTTAGGTCATAGGAGACTACTCTTGGATATATCATAATTATGTCATTAGGAATTTTATGAGAATCACCATTCTATACATTCCTCACAGTGAGATCAACACCATATACCATGTCATAGTAATGCACACAAATGAATAAAAATCATCATTATATCATTACAACCTTAACATGATTTAACAATTCATGAGATAATACATTTCAATACCAAAATCATAAATCCTTGTATATCAAACCACAACACATATACTTTAATTGAATCATCATCATTAGGTATAAGTCATCCCAATAGAGTTAAGGTTTGAAGATCACAAAGTCTTATCTCCTTCTCTTCCAAAGCAATCATTGTGGTCTTACCATCAACAAACTCCAATTCATTCATCTATTGACATTGTAACCTCATAGAATAGTAATTCACACATTAACCAAGCCAATTATATTACTAGTATACAATTAAATTCAAGATCACAACCTAGGGTTAAGGGGAAAAGGTCATCTTCTACAAACTAGGTCAATACATTCATAAGTAGAACAATTGAATCATAATAAGTCATAATCTATTCATAATAACCAAAAGAAATCATAATCAAAACAATTTAGCAGATCAATTTTGGATATAAAAGAAACCCACATGAAACTAAAACTTTTTGAAATCAATTTTGAAAGAACCCTTTGGGGAAATGAATCCCGAAGCTGAGAGGTTCCCATACCATGTAAATTAATGAATATTGATGGAGAAGACTTGGTATTTGCAGCCCTATAATACTCCTTGACTTGGTCTTCTATGGAGATTCTTTGGGAGAGACAAAGAACAGAGAAGGAAGAACGATTTGTGTTTTGGGGAAATTATGAAGGTTGGGTTAGTTCAATTAGGTTTGGGTCTTTATATAAGTATTTAAATCATTTAATTAGACCTCTCTTGACTCCTAAACAATTAAATAACCACCTAATTAACTTAATTGAACCAACTAAATGTGGCAGCCAAAACAGTGACCTGACCTACGAGACCCCGACCTACGGGCTGTAGGTTAGTCGATGGCCAAGCCCCCCCCTCCATGCTGCATATTCGTCGTTTGTGACTGAGTCTTGCCAAACTGACTTCCCACGAAATTGGCTAAGTGTACATCGACAGTGCAAAATCTACTCCGCGTCATTCGGACCACGCATCGTGGCATGCCATCTGTCGATGGTTACTGTCCCATGACATCTTTTAGCCTAAAGCAAGGGTCCTCCTCAAGGAACCTTTTGTTAGTCCTTCGGGAGTCGTACCCGTACATTTCGACCCTAAGACATCCCTAATACGTATTGGTAACCTTAATACCAAATTCCATCATATTCCAACTAGAACACCTAATCAAAAAGGTTAAGGCACACTAGCACCTCTTGAACTAGATTCCAGAAATCATGGACGTGCTTCGACGTTTTGATTCTAAAACTTTTTATATGACTTATATTAATTATTTTTAACCTTGAAACAGTGTCATAACCCTTAGAAACTCATGTTAAGCCCTAGAATAGATCTTAGACTTTCGGAGTGTTACATCAAGATATGGTTCTTTATGCCACCTCATGCTAGTGCTTGTTTTTTTTACATAAATACTCTTTGAAGTCTCGGATTTAAGGGAAAATATATATAGTAAGACTTAATGAGGAATATTTTTACCCTTTACCTTTTGAATTTTCCACATTGAAGTATCGCATTACAGACATTCTTTTCTATTATAAAATTCACCCCAATAAAGCACACAATCATAGATACAAGTATGAATCGGAATGTATCGTAATACCAATCCTAGTAGCATTTTTTTAGAATCATTTTGCTACATAGGAAGTGTCTCGCCATTAGGAAATGCATCTCGTAGCAACTCTAACAACATATTAAATGACTTGTTGCTCCACTAATTGTACATTTATAAGTGGATCAATTTCACAACTAATAAAAGATTCAAGATTTTTTGCATGCTTAATAGAATTCACATTGAGCTTCTTTCAACAGTTTGTAAAAATTCTTTGCATTGCTGTGCTAAAATTATGACATCTATTGTTACTGGATGTAGTCTCCTGATTGTATTGTGATTTTCCACCAATTTCTTCTAACATGTTATGTAGTTCATTATTGCTGACATGTTCTTCTTTTGTCCATTCGTCATTTCCATCTTCATTGTCAAATGCTTCATCATAATCTCTCAGTTTTGATTGTTCTCCATGGAATATCCATTGCACATAACCTTTCATAATTCCTTTCAACAAAAATTCATAATATACTACATCTTTTGTTTGAAAATTTCTGTTTAAAAAATCATGGTAGGGACATCGAATTTTAGTATTTTAATCAATACGAGTTCGGATAAGTTTCATAAAAGATTGGATACCCTCTACATATATTTTAGAGAAATTTCTTTCATGCATCCATCCATAATACATATAACCAAACAATAATTAAATATTGTAAAAAATCTTACTTCACAAGGTAATATTAATTTAAAGTTCTTCGCAGGTCTTCTGAAAACAAAATAGATGCCACAACAATCAAACTATTGTATAGCCTAAAATCTGTCGATGCTTGAGATATATGACTAAGTAGTATAAAACAAACCTGACTACGTAAAACTCACTCCCAATCAATTCCTGATATCACTCAATAATCAGACTTCACTAGTGAATAAAGTCGTCTCTCAAACAATCTGTCGAACATGTTGCAGGCATCCTGAGGAATGAATGGGTGTTCAACCCGTCCAAAAATTTTAGAACTTTGGTTTATATATCAGAAT